>NW_018921541.1:343756-360907 GCF_002207925.1 Prunus avium
CCCCCGGTTTTAATGGGCTTGGGTCAAGTCTATTAAAACTGACCCCCAGCTTCCTACGACGTCCAATCGTACGAAAAGAGAATTTTTGAAAGTAACGCGCCAAGTTCGTGATAGCAACTGTCCCATCACGTCTGGCAATTAATTCGGCCTGTCAAAAACCTCTCAGCTTCTTGTTTTTGAACATGTTTGCCCAATACGCCCATCTCCTTCCACCTTGCCTTCGTGCTCATCGTTCTTTCCTCTTCCTTCAAAGAAACCTAAACAGAAACGACCATCTTCGCCATGGCTCCTAAGAAATCAAAGGCTGCGAAAGTCTCTATCGGAGTTCCTGAGTGGCTCTCGGAGCAGGCCGCAACGGAACACGCTGATGAGTTCCTTTCAACCCTGGCTCAGGAACAGACGGATGTTCTGTCGCCGATTTATTCTCCTTTCCCAATAACCCTGAGAGGCCCTTTTCAGACGCCATTTCTGGGTCCTTATTATCTTCGAGCCAAACCCGAAAATCTTCTTTCGCTAGATACTCGGTTGGTTCGCGCTCCGTTCTCGTATGGCTTGGAGGACATCGATTGGAGTTCCTGGGAGGCCAACCTGGAGCGGTTGGGTTCCAACCCTGATGTCCCTGTGTCTGAAGTCTACTTCTCTTGGTCAGATTGGGTAGACGAGATGAAACCCTTATTCTCAGATGTTTGGAAGAGGAATGGGATTTTCTACGCCATTCTGCTGTCTAAAAACCGAATTGAGCTGAATCCTTCGTTGTTGGGGGCCGCTCTCTGTTTCTGGGACAGCACTTCAAACACATTCACCTTCGGGCCAGGTCCCATGACCCCTACGATTCTGGACATGGCAGCCCTTTTTGGCTTCAAACCCTGGGGTGGGAATATTGATGCGCTGGGTGATTATGAACTGGAGAATCGGCGGGTCAAAGTTCCGATGAAGGCGAGCAGAGCCGAGATTCTTCGCCTGAAAACCTATTCTAACTTTATGATGTCCTTCCAAGGCATGGCTGGCCGAGAACAAGAACATATGATGTTCCTGCTGTTTTGGCTTAATCGATTCATCTTCCCCAATGTGAATGGTAGCGTCAACCCCGAGTACATGCATCTGGCCGAAGCTCTTCACAATGAATCGGGTCTGGCTACCGGCCCTTTTATGCTGGCCTCTCTTTACCACTGCCTTTATCAGATTACGGTCAATCCTCTTGACCTTGCTGTGTGTGGACCCATCTGGATGGTCCAAACTTGGCTGGAATGGTATTTTCCTGAGCTCGGGACTGAAGATTTGGTGTATCTTGAAGACGACGTCCCTGCCATTGCTCTGGCCATTGCTTCAAAGAAATCGGTCAGCATTGAGGAGTGCTTTGTCTTTTTCCGGGAGTGCAGAAGACGTCCCAGCGAAATTTGGTTTCGCTCCCTTGGCTGCGACCTTCCTTGGTTTACAGACGGAGGCCTGCATCAGGCTCCAAGCCAGTGGAGGGAACTGACCAATTTCCGGTCTCAGCTTCATGCTGACATGAGCCTCTCTTGCTTGGTTAGCAGGGACCTTTCCTTCGGAGGGGTCATGAATGATAAAAGGTGTAGCTATGGAGTTGAAGCCTATAACCCTCAATTCGTCAGCCGGCAATTTGGGTTTGTCCAGCCTATCCCTGAATTGAGATACAGCTCTGCGAACAAGGGCAGCTCCTGGGGCAATTTGGCTCTGAAGCCTGATGTGATGAAATCAATAAGGTCCTGGAGAAGCCGAGTTGTTAGGGCCCGAGTACCTCCGTATACCCCTTCCTCACTTTGCACCCCAAGCTTCCACGAGTTCTGGGAAGGGAGATTGTTTTCCTGGCTTCCTGAACCTGCCAAGCTTTTTCATACCTCTGCGTTTCAAGGTTGCCCTTTCGCCCGAGAGATGACGGGTGAAGAAGAGAAATCTATGAGGAGGAGGCTGCTGCATCTCCAAAGTGTGGCGATAATAGGTAGGCGTCCTAGACTCTGACTTTTTCCTTTAGTCTTGGCCTGTCAATTTCTAACAATCTGGATTGTTTTTGGTGATTGACAGAAACGATCCAGGGCAAATCTCCCATTCCAGAGAGCACTGGTAAGATCCTGATTAGTCTTATTCTTTTGATTCCTCTTTCTTATGTGGGTTGCTCTTTTTTTCTGTAGTTCGGGCTGAGGGTGATGTTGCTTTGGATGAAATACTGAAGGAATCCCCTGTCTCTCCTCCTTCTTCTCACCCCTCTGGCCCTAGGCCATCAAGTGTAGATAAGGGAAAGGCCCCTCTGGGAGAGGAAGCAGGAGAAGAAGAAGAAGAAGAGGAGGAGGAGGGAGACTTGCCCCTTCAAAGAAAAGGAAGGGCCTCATCCTCGCCGGGCTTTGAGAACGTCAATCCTGAAGGAGGTTCAAATTTTTTCCTTTTTTAAGTCGTTCTTGCCCTTGGTAAGTGGTTTTTACATAAGATTATTTATTTCTGGTCCCAGGTGCTGGTGAAAAAAGGGCAAGAATGGGTTCTTCTTCTAATGAAGGAGATGAGCCAAAACTGGATTCCATGCCAGTTCCTCAGGTTCGACTCTCGACCTTGCTCATATTTTCCTCGATTTTCTTCAATACCTGTCTGAGATTGTTGTTTGTGATTGCAGCGCCCAGGCAAAGAGAAGGTTTCGGGACCTGCTCCAGATGATGGGCGCCCCCAAAAAATTCATTTGAAAGTGAGGACCATCAAGCTTGAGAAAGGAGTTGACCTTCCTCCCTATGAGCCTCTACCAGCGCCAGATTCAGCCATGACCCATATGAGCCGCCCTATTTTTTCAAATCTTAGAGCGTCTGGGGCTTTCGGGCCTCAGTCCAGACGTGCCGCCCATCTTACAAGCGCAGAGGGCAGGAAAGTCCTTCTGACCCTGAGCAAGCCGAATGTGGTGCTTGCTAATGCAGTGGAAGGGCTTAAAGCCCTGTGGAACTTGATTAGGGCTCCAACTTTTGACCCGGTGGAGGATCATGATACCCTTTCGAAGATTCAGCCTCTTCTCTGTCAAATTGCTGAAGTGAAGCCACATATTGCCCCTGTGTGCAATCGCTTGGACTGATGGCTAAGCAAAACACTGAAGCACATCTGCGTCATCAAAAGTATCCTTCCTTCTGCGGTAGATCCTGAGGAGATTCTGGAAGATCATTGTGATCGTAAAGAAGGATTTGTAGAAGCTGTTGAAGCGGCGGAGAAGGTCCTGGACAGGCTTGAGGCGTTGGAGCAAGAGGAAGTCGCTCTGAAGGGTGAAATCTCTGCCAATCTCAAATTGAAGGCTGAGCTGGAAGCCAAGATGGCAGATATTCGGGCCCGAATTGCGGCCAGTGAACCTGCTGTTCAAGATTTGACTTCTCGCACTTTTCGGACCATATTGGCCAGTAAGAAATTAACCTCTACGCGGCGGGCCCTTGATTTGGATATGGACAATTTATCGAACTTAATTTCCACCATTTTAGAGTTTATCGCTTAAATTCTAGTTATTTTAATTTTCTTTTGGCCTGTAGACATTATTATGGTTTAAACCATGCCATGGTATTTTCTCTTCTTTAATTTGTCTTCGACAGTTATTTTCGTTCAACCATTAATTGGCTCAATAACTGCGATTTTAGACAAATCGAATTTCAGGAGGGTGGCCATTTAATTCCAATGAGTACAAACATTGTACAAATATTCGTTTTTAAGGAATAAAAGTAACCAAGTCTGAGAAGCCCTTCCAAAGCTGTTTGTTGGGCCTATTCTCATAAAGTGGGCTTTTTGTCCGTTACGCGTCGTGTCTTCAAGCGCTGCTTCGTTGAGTGTCGCGCCTCGAAACTCATCATGTCCTTTTTTCGAGCACGTGTCACGTTGATGGAAACTTGTCAGACGGCTGAATTGAAAGGTCGTGTCGAGTTTTAAATATCTGACATGAGCCTTCCCCCTTCTTCTGCCTTTCTATTTCCTGTCTTTTCGAGATCATGCCAAAAGGGTCCGTATTTTCCTTAGAGCGAAAATTTTCAACTCCCCTCTTCCTTTCAAACTTTTGAATTCCTATTCGTTCCCAATGTTTTCTGAAAAAATGGCGCCTAAGAAATCCTCGACTTATACTCCTGACACCTCTTCTTCCAATACCGCTTCCACTGGACCGGCATTCCTTTCCGGGACGGGAGTGAACAATTTTGCCGCCGTTTTCGACGGCTGGATTGAGAGATTTGCTGCTGGCCGTGCCCAGTTCTTTTTATGCAAAGATGCCATCAGCTTTGCGAATAACCACTGCATATTAGGCCCTCGGTGTTTTGACCATAAATCTGATCAGCTTTGGAACTACGAGGTGCATCTTGTTCGTGCTCCGATGCCGGTCGCAAAGGGGGTGTTGACTAGTCGAATTGGAACAAAATGCTTCCCCGGTTCTTTCCAAAAATCGATGTGTCGAGTGTTGAACTTCGTTGGGCCGATTGGGTGCAAAGGATGGAGCCTCGTTACATGGATCGCTGGCTTGATAACGGTATTTATCAGGCCATTACTTGCTCCGTCGTTCAGCCACAGGCCGATTCTCCTCTTTTAGGTTCGGCCCTAGTCTTTTGGAACAGTGCCTCCAATACTTTTGACTTTGGGGTCGGGCCTATGTCGATTTCCATCCTTGATCTTGCAGTGATCTTTGGATTTCGACCTCATGGGCGGAGTGCTGACTGGTTGGGGCATTTTGAAGATGGTCCCTCTCAGGAGAAGGAGAGAAAGAAGAACCTTGAGGTTCTTATCAGTTTAATAGGTTCTAATCGGGCCTATGGGGCTTTCATGGGGACCTTCATGGATCAGGAGGTTGATTATCCAGATGGAAAGCATGTGATGTTCCTGTTATACTGGTTGATTATCTAATTGTATCACCATGGAGTGGCTCTATTTGGCCGAGGGTTTGTCTTCCTATAGGGACATTGCCACTGGCCCCTTGATTCTGGCTTCCATCTACAGAGCTTTGAGGGAAGCGATAGTGGAACCCATCAATCTTAATGTGAAGGGACCCTTATGGATGGTTCAGGTCTGGCTTCAGTGGACTTTTCCTGAACTGCGGCCCGAAAGCTGCGGGTCGCTTCTAACACCATGCCTTTGAGGGAATTGCTGCTGAGTACTGCTTCCGATAAGACCACTGAAGAGTGTTTTACCTTCTTTTTATGTCGGAAGATTAGGCATGCTTTCCAGTGGCTGATGAATATGAAAAGGGGTTCACCTTGGTTTGAAAATCGATCAATTTGCCAGGGTCCTTGAGGTGGAAAAACCCCCTTGGCCTCTGAGAATATGAACATTTTTTCATGCCTGCAGATGCGAGACTTGCCTTGTGGTGGGAGGATGGACTCCAGAAACTACCAGTATGGGGTAGAGGCCTACAGTCCTCAATTTTTCAGCAGACAATTTGGATGCCCCCAAGTGATCCCTGAATTGGACTAACTTTTGACTTTGGGGTCGGGCCTATGTCGATTTCCATCCTTGATCTTGCAGTGATCTTTGGATTTCGACCTCATGGGCGGAGTGCTGACTGGTTGGGGCATTTTGAAGATGGTCCCTCTCAGGAGAAGGAGAGAAAGAAGAACCTTGAGGTTCTTATCAGTTTAATAGGTTCTAATCGGGCCTATGGGGCTTTCATGGGGACCTTCATGGATCAGGAGGTTGATTATCCAGATGGAAAGCATGTGATGTTCCTGTTATACTGGTTGAACAGGTTCATCTTCCCCAGCGCTTCTAATTGTATCACCATGGAGTGGCTCCATTTGGCCGAGGGTTTGTCTTCCTATAGGGACATTGCCACTGGCCCCTTGATTCTGGCTTCCATCTACAGAGCTTTGAGGGAAGCGACAGTGGAACCCATCAATCTTAATGTGAAGGGACCCTTATGGATGGTTCAGGTCTGGCTTCAGTGGACTTTTCCTGAACTGCGGGCCCGAAAGCTGCGGGTCGCTTCTAACACCATGCCTTTGAGGGAATTGCTGCTGAGTACTGCTTCCGATAAGACCACTGAAGAGTGTTTTACCTTCTTTTTATGTCGGAAGATTAGGCATGCTTTCCAGTGGCTGATGAATATGAAAAGGGGTTCACCTTGGTTTGAAAATCGATCAATTTGCCAGGGTCCTTGAGGTGGAAAAACCCCCTTGGCCTCTGAGAATATGAACATTTTTTCATGCCTGCAGATGCGAGACTTGCCTTGTGGTGGGAGGATGGACTCCAGAAACTACCAGTATGGGGTAGAGGCCTACAGTCCTCAATTTTTCAGCAGACAATTTGGATGCCCCCAAGTGATCCCTGAATTGGACTATTCCTTGATTAATAAGGGCTCGTGCTACAGATTCCCCAAGTTAAGTAAGGATGATCACTTGGGCGTTCAGGCCAAGATTAGAGAATCGGCCTGAATTCTGGAGTTGAGGCCATATGATCCTGACTGCTGCTGTACTCAATCCTTCCAAGTCTGGTGGGATCATTGTTTAAGTAGGTATGGCCCCCTGCACGAGGCGTATCCGAGGGCTTTCAAGAACTGTCCCTTTCGGAGGGATCTCAAGGGTGAAGACAAGCGGATTTTGCTTGAACAGATTGCGGAAGACAACCAGCTATCCTTAATTGGTAAGAGACTTACTTCTTTCTTTTTCCTTGGCGTGTCCATAATTATCTTTGTCTTCCAATGCAGTTTCGGTCAACTATCAGTCCTTCTGCACGCCCAGCCAATTGACGATTTTGGGGCGGGGGATTGCTGGTGGATTGAGGACCCCTATTTTCGTTCAGCGAAGACAGAAGGAAAGAGCTCCCATTCCCCCTGCTTCGCAGGTTGGTGGTGATCTTCCATCTTCTTCTCCCCAAGGTAAAAAAAATTTGCCTCCTCTTGGATAGGCCATTTTACTCATGCTTCTAAGTTTTAACCCAATTATTGGTCAAAACAGGTGTTCGTGTGGCTGCCAAGAAAGGTCCCAGCCAGAAGAAGCTGGGAGTGGTGTGAAAGAAAAGGCTCAGTCCAAGGTGGCCCCAAGCAAGCGGGCCAGAATTTCTTCTGTCGAGGCTCTTGGGGCTGCTCCGGTGGGACTCTAAATTTTCCTTATTTTTTTATTTTTTTTATTTTTTTTATTATTATTATTTTTTATGATATGATAATAATGACACATGGTTCCTTAGGTTGCTGGGCTGGTCCCACAAGTGGAGGAGGCCCGAGGAGGAGGCACAAGTGATGTAGACAATCGGACTGAGGTATGGTCCGAATAAGCGTCTCTGCATAATGATCCTTGGGTAATACCTTCTAACATGTAGATTTATTGCAGGTAACTCCAACTTCTTCTATTCCAACTGAAACTATTGGTCTTGAAGAGGAAGTGCCCGAAGAAGCTGTTCCTGAGGCAAAAAGCCCTGCAGCATAAATTCCGGCCGAAAAGAATGGCCAAGAAGGGAATGCCCCAAATAATGATGCCCCCCGAGCCCGAGAAGATGCGCCCGAGATACCAGTTGCCACACCTGCCGCTGAACCTTCTTCTGGTTCTGCGAGTGCGAAATGGTTCCTTAGGTTGCTGGGCTGGTCCAACAAGTGGAGGAGGCCCGAGGAGGAGGCACAAGTGATGTAGACAATCGGACTGAGGTATGGTCCGAATAAGCGCCTCTGCATAATGATCCTTGGGTAATACCTTCTAACATGTAGATTTATTGCAGGTAACTCCAACTTCTTCTATTCCAACTGAAACTATTGGTCTTGAATAGGAAGTGCCCGAAGAAGCTGTTCCTGAGGCAAAAAGCCCTGCAGCATAAATTCCGGCCGAAAAGAATGGCCAAGAAGGGAATGCCCCAAATAATGATGCCCCCCGAGCCCGAGAAGATGCGCCCGAGATACCAGTTGCCACACCTGCCGCTGAACCTTCTTCTGGTTCTGCGAGTGCGAAGGCACCTAGAGACTCAGGGACTGGAAGCTCTGACAGCACCTTCATCTCTAATGCAAGAGCGAAGATTTTGCTAGGGAAGTGGCTGGCGCTGCCTTTAGAAGATAAGGTGGCGGACGAGCAAGGTGCCAAAGTTCTTAACGCTTTAGACTCCATCTGCCGTGCCTGTCCTGATTTTGCAACATTCTGCGAGACTGCTAAGACCGATTTGGAAACCCTTGTTGGTAAATTCAAACGCGATGATCCATTGTTGCAAACATCCAATGTTCTTCCTGGCTTGGAGGCAGAGCTGGCCCAAGCGAAGAAAGTGATGGAAGCGCAGCACCAGGAGTTGAATGAACAGGACGCACTGCTTAAGCAAGTATGTTGGCGTCTGAAAACTTCAGAGGCCCGATTGGCAAGAGTGCTAGTGCAGAAGAGGGAGCTTCAGGACGCGGCGGACCAAATGCTCACAACTTTGTCCTTGGCCAAAGAAGATTTGGATAAGGCGGACATGGATGTTGGGCTAGAGCTGTGGGGTGAAAAGCTGAAGAAGATTCGGGTTGATCGGTTGCCTGTGGACGTGCTGCATTTTTCGGACCAGATCAAGACCCTGTTAGATCTGCTGGTGTAAACTTTATTTAAACTTGTTCCGGACATCTTGTTGTTTTTCTAATCTTTTAATTGCCCTTTAAATGCTTTCGGTGGTGGATGATTAACTAAGTATGATAAGACTGCAAATGGGCTATATAAAATTTCAAAAATTCTTGTCCATACATGTTCACCCTTAATGCGGGTAATTTGTTGCAACATCTTATCATACAAGATCCTGCATTACTCGTTATTCCCCCTCAGTCATTACTAAGATCGATGCATGTTGTTTCCCATAGAGAAGGAATGAACTTTTTTAACCATTGTCCGTTTATAGGGTGTTGGTGGGGGGTTCCGTCCCTGTCTTGCAGTAGGTAAGCCCCTTTTCCCAGGATTCTGTGTACCACAAATGGGCCTTCCCAAGTTGGGCTCCATTTCCCAAATCCTGAAACGTGGGCTCCCAGGGGTAGAATAGCGCGCCAGACGAGCTCTCCTTCTTCAAACGTCTTTCCTCGGACCCTTTTGTTGTAAGCCCGAGCCACGGCCTGTTTACCAACCATAAGATGATTTAAGGCCTTGACCCGAATCGGGCTTAACTCTTCCAATTCCTTCATCATGGATTCGATATAAGCTGCGTCATCCATGTTAGGTTGTTTCTCTAGGCGTAGAGATTGCACGTTAATTTCAACTGGCAGAACTGCATCGTGACCGTACGTTAATGCAAAAGGGGTAATACCGATGGATGTTTTCTTCGAGGTCCAATTCGCCCAAAGCGCCTTGGATAACCTTTTGTGCCAGTCCCTAGGATTGCTTTCGGCCATCTTTTTGATGATGTTGATCAAAACTTTGTTAGTAGATTCTGCCTGACTGTTTGCCCGTGGGAAGTAGGGACTAGACTGCACGAATTTGATACCGTAGGCGTCCGAAAAGTCTTGGATTTCCTTGGAAATGAAGGATGTGCCTCTGTCAGTAGTGATTGTTTCTGGGATCCCAAACCTGTGGATGATGTGTTGTTTAATGAAGGTGATCACTACCGAAGAAGAAATGGATTTGACTGCACTCGCCTCTACCCATTTTGTGAAGTAATCGGTGGCCACGATAATGAATGTGTGCTCATTACTTGAGCTAGGCACGATTTTGCCTACAAAATCTATAGCCCATCCTCTGAAAGGTCGAGGTTTGACGATTGGATTTAAAGGGACAGCTGGTAGGTGCTATATCGGACCATTCCTTTGACAATCTTCGCAACCTTTGGCGTAGTTAAAACAGTCCTTTTCCATAGTAGGCCAAAAATAGCCATATCTCTTGATCAACCATCGCATCTTTTTTCCAGATTGATGAGCACCACAGGATCCTTCATGAACTTCCCCCATGACCCTCATAGACTCTTTCGGTCCCAGACATCTCAAGTGGACTCCTTCATTGGTCCGTCGGAACAAATCTCCATTTATGATTAGGAATTTGGTGGCGTGGTATTTGACTTTCCTGCTCACCCTTGGAGATGGGTTGGTCAGATAATCAATCAGAGGTTTTCTCCAATCTACGACTTGCACTTCATTTGTGTTTATTTCGAGATCCATTCCTCTGCTGAGGATCAAAGGTAGGGACCTTTTCTGGACTTTAATGGTCCTTTCGGACTGGTGCTCGTGTATCTGTATGCCAGATGCTATTTGTGCCATTTCATTGGCAGCCAGGTTGTCGTTTCTCGGGACATATTTGACCGATATTTCTTTGAACATAGAGCTCAGATTTCGGGCTGCGACATAGTAAGCTGCCATAATCGGATCCCTGCATTTATATTCATTTGTCAATTGCTTGATTATTAACTGAGAATCTCCGAAGACGTCCAGGTGGGTAACCCCAAGCTCTAGTACCATTTCCAGGCCGATAATCAGAGCTTCATTTTCCAGGCCGATAATCAGAGCTTCATATTCGGCCCTATTGTTGGTACTGTCAAAATCGAGCTGAAATGAATATGCATACTTGGCTCCGAATGGATCTTCAATGACAATGCCCGCACCTGCTGTTGATTCTGACCTAGAGCCGTCGAAAAACAATTTCCATGGTTTGACTTGGACAGTCTTTACAGGGATTAAAACCTGTCCTTGCTGACTGGGTAACTTTCCAAAAACATTCTTGATTTTCATTTTTGGAGTTCTCTGATCGAGCGGGAAACCTAGGTTGGCTATTTCCATAGTGCTTAAATCCTCAATTTCGACGCAAGGGTGGGCAGCTAAAAAGTCCGCAATAGCCTGCCCTTGGATTTGATGACCACGTTGTCTATATATACTTCCAGGGTGTGTCCAATCATATCATGGAAAATGGCGTTCATTGCCCTTTGATACGTGGCCCCTGCATTTTTCAGCCCGAAAGGCATGACTAGATATTCGTATGCCCCCACGTGTCCTGGGCATCTGAATGCTGTCTTATGAATGTCCTTTTCAGCAACCATAATCTGGTTATACCCTGCGTTGCCGTCCATGAATGACAGAATCTTGTTACACGCTGCTCCATCAATCAGCATATCAGCCATTGGCATAGGGTATTCGTCCTTCGGGGTAGCTTCATTCAGGTTCTTGTAGTCAACACATATTCTGACAGCCTTGGTGACCTTTTTCAGAACGGGCACGATATTTGCCAACCACTCGACATATCGGGCTGGTCTGATGGATCCTGCCCTTAATAATCTCTCGATTTCCTCTTTTACCTTCAACTCAGTTTCGACTGACATCCTCCGCTTTAACTGCTTCACTGGTTTATAGCCCTCTTTTATGGGCAAACAGTGCTCTACCAAACTTCTGTCCAGTCCTGGCATTTCGTGGTAATGCCAAGCGAAACAGTCTCTGAATTCTTGTAGGAGGGAAATCAATTCCTTCTTGATGTCAGGGTCCAAGAGGCCACTGATGAATGTTGGCCTTGGATCCTTATCAGTTCCCAAGTTAATTTCTTCAAGAGGGTCCTGAATTTCTGGAGGTGTTGTGCTGAGTTTGGTGGGTCCTAATTGAATCTCTTCATTTAGCCCTGCTGATTCGGCCCAGTTGTCTTCAGAAACAAATTTAGCCATATAATTGGCCGAACTCATTCCTAATTCTTCTTGCATTGCCTTCTCCGTTTGCAGCCGTTCGACTAGAGATGTCTCTGCTAGGGGCGGCTCTTGCTCCTGTAGGTCTTGTTTATTCATGGGAATTGGCGAAGGATACTTGGGGCCTTTCCCATTCTTCTGCTGAGAAGACGAGACCCTGTTGGATGAACTTCGGGGCCATCACTACTGGAGAGTGGCCGTTCTTGACTAGTTCAGGAATGGTAAGAGGAGCTATATCCTCGTTGTAAAACCGTGCGTCGATGCTATTAGCAGATGGCAAGAATGGCTGTGGATCTGCCTTTATCATTTCATAGTCCTCTAATTCTTCGTCCCACATCAGTAATTCTTGCTGAAGGGAAGATGGTATAGACATGCTCTGATGTATCCAATCCCTTCCCATCAGAGCATGGTAAGAAGACGTGCTATCTACGACCAAGTATGATACCATCAAATTTTTAGATCCGACTTCAAATTCGGCTACCAGAATGCCATGAGTGGCAGTAATGGTTCCTGCTTTTCTAACCTTTTGAATGGTAGGATATTAACAGCAGCTCCCCCGTCGATTAGCACCTTTTTAAATGGCACGCTGTTGATGTTGGCGGAAATGAACAAGGGCCTCAAATGCTTTGTCATTACTCGGGTTGGTCTGGTGAAGAATACCCGAGGAATCCCTTCTTTCGAATTCTCCATTTTTCCAATCGCGCTTGATTTGTTCATCTTCAAATTTTCAGGCCTTTCGTTGTGATCATCAATTATGTGTATCAACGCGGTCGGATGATCCCCGATCAGACTATCGCCCTCCATATATCCTGGCTGATCCTCTTGTGATCTATAGAAAGCTGGGAGGATGTACACCATATTTATAGGCATAGTTTTCTGAATCGTGGGTACCGGCTCAACTTCCATGAGCTGACTTTCTTGACATTCCTTTACTGTGGCGATTTTTGATGTTCCGAATGTCAAGGCTGGGGTGTGATTAGGCTGCTCACCTTCTTCTTTGCCTCCGATCTTTAATCCCAAAGCGGCTTTAAATTCCTCATGATCGAGTTCGTAGTTCAACCAGTCGTCATCCTCTTCTTCGGACATGTTATCGTCTTCCTCTTCTTCTTCCATGGATAACTTGGCCCGAATCATTTTTTGTGGCATTATAACCTTTAAACCGGACCTTGATGGTCCACCTTCGGGCTTCACTGCCATTACCTTTTCGTTATTCTGGTTGCACGGAATGATTTCACCTTCGGCCCTTGCAGGGCGCTTGAGGATAGTTTTGCCTATTGAGAGCTTCGGTATTTTTGAGTAAAGTGGTGACTGATCAGCTGGGGCATGGTGTTGTGGCTTTGGTTCTCTGGATTCCTGCTCTTCCTGGACCTTTGGGAAGGATGGCGATGCTTTTGGTCTAAGGACTCCAGTGGTTGGTCGTTTTCTACTTTGCACTTCGTGGTTTCCGACTTCGGTATTGGCAATGGAGTCAAGGTTGATCGTCTGGTTCTCCAAATGTCTTCTAGCCTTCCCGTACTGCCTTCTGACTCTTCGGGCCTATGTGTTGGTCAATTCCCTTTCGGGCTTGCCTCCTTTTCCCACTAGGTACCACCTGCCGTTTCGGACCATTGCAACTCTACCGGACTCAATTGGCTTCACATTGGTCGAGTTGGATGTGGTAGATAGTCTGCTATTTCCTTTATTCTGAACGCGCATCTTCCCCGGTTGTGCAGATGATGCTCCGGATTCAGGTCGGACCAATCTCGTGCGCCATTCGTCTCTATCTTCTAGTCTCATGCGTTCGGCCTTCTTTGGTATGAATGGCTCTTGGATGGCTTTTCTGCTTACGTCTCGAAACTTCTCATAATTGCCTTTCGGGCCCTGACGTGGGCTAAAAGGACTATAGTTTCGGGCTTCGGACCTGTGATAGCTCTGGTCATCTTCGACTATATTTTGAGGTAATCGCTCATCTATGTTTCCTCCTGCGGCATGTATCTCGAGCTCGCACTCACATTTGCATCAGCTGCACATCACAATTCCGGCCGTGATGGTCGCTTTTGGTCTTTCTATCAGTGATGGGCTAGCCTTCCTTGCTTTCTCAACATCCACTACGATCCTCCTCTTATTCTGCCTTTCGGGCCAGTTGACTCCGACCATGTGAGTGGGAAACTGTTAATGTATGAATTTTGAGTATTTCTTTTGGCTTCCCTTGACAATTTTGCAATAGGATTTTTATTGTTTTTATCAAGCTCAAGTTTAGATTAAGAATAACTTCTCTAGGTGTTCTTAACCATCAACTATCCTATGGAGGTTCAAGCAAATTGACAAAGGTAAATTTGCATTGCATTTTCCAACTTCTGAAGATTATGACTAGTCAACCTCTGCCTCAGTAGGAATTCCAGCTCACTGTTCCAGCTGGATCCTACCCATATGTTTTTGTCTTATTCTGCAAAATTCCCAGCTGTCATTGTACGATTCTAACCTAGGAATTTTGGTGTAAAAGGAAACCAATTACTCTTTTGGGAGCTGTCACTTTTGTAGGCAAGTTTTGGAAAGTTTCCTTGGAAACTATCTCTTCTTCCTCAAGAGCAAACCTTCATATTTTTCATCTTTGAGTTTTCCAAATTGATTTTTCGAAAACTGCATTTGAAATATGAAAACCTCATCTTGCTAGATCAAACACTCTCTCATATATATATCTAGGTAAGATTCAAGATTGATTTCTTCAAAACTATGGTTTCTTGAAGAAATTGGTCATTCTCCTTTGAATCCAAATTTGGTTTCTATTTGAGTTGGAGCTTGCAAGCTAGTGCCATGGGATGAACGAGCTGGAGAAGGAGCTGCCATTGCCATGAAGAACTGAGCTTCAAGCTTTGCTAAGTTGGAGAAGAAGATTGCACAAAGGAGGTATAGCTCATCTTCCTAAATAGATCTAGGTTTTGCTTGAGCTTGCTTGTATTCCTTTGTAAGAATCTTTTTCTACTTAGTGGATTGCCTGGTCGGTTGATGACCTCCAGTTTTTCCCAATGGTGGGTTTCTGGGTGAACAAAATCTGTTTTGCATATCTGTAAATTTTTCTGGGTTTGTGTTCTTGGTGGTTGACTAGTCATCTTTATCTGCTGTTTGCTGTTTACTTGATAATGATGATTTCACACACTTTCACCATAGTTGTTGCTAGCACAGGGGATGCCTAGATTGACGGGTCCTTCTGAGTGCCTAGGTTGTCACTAGTAATCTTCTAGGGTTACAGGTACTTTGTGGCATGCTCCGTGTGTTCTTTTGATTGTGGTTGTTCATGACTAGTATTGGTCAAGGTCTAAAGTGTGTGCAGCCCGTTGTGGTTGTGTTTGTGTCATTTAATTTACCCCTCATCACCTAAGTGCCAATTTCAGAAATGGCTCGTTGTCGACTCTCATGGTGGTTGGTTTATCCAAGAGGATCTTGCCTTCGTTAATGAGATCCTGGATGGCATCCCTGAACTGACACAATTATTAATAGCATGAGAAAAGGAATTATGCCACTTACAGAACAATTTGCCTTTCACTTCTTCTTCTTTTGGGAATACGTTTTTCTCGTCCAGCTTGATCACCTTCCTTCTGAGCAGCTCATCAAAGATATTTTCCGCTTTGGAGAGATCGAAGGAATATGATTTATGTTTTTGCTTGTAGGGTACAAAACCTCTGGTCGGTGGAGGGTTACTCCGCTGTTCTTTTTCCCGGTCTCATTACCGCCTTGCAGGTGATTGGATTCTTTATTTGAACGATCTCTGCGAGTGACACTTCCGGACCGACGCTTTCCTCGCTGGCTTCAGTAAATTTGTTGATGACTTCCAGATGATGGACTGGGTTTTTGAAGTAGACGGGCTTAGAATTATTTCTTCTTTGCGCTTCTTCCTGGAGCAACAATTCATATTTCCCAGCCCGCTGAGCCACGTCTTGTAAGTCCATAACCTCCTGATCGTCGAATTTTTTCCGAAGGGATAGCCTGAGAGCATTCTGGGCCATCTTGATGAAGTGTTTCTCATCCATAGGGATTTTGCATTTCATCTTGAGCTTCTTAAAACGGGCGATGAAATCTTGTACCGCTTCATGCTCTCCCTGCTTCATATCCGTCAGGTCATTGATAGTGACCTCGGGCTCGGGCCGATAATATTGCTCCATGAAGGGTCCTTCCATTTCCGCCCATCCTGTAATAGAATTTGGGCTTAGATTTGAATACCATGTGAATGCTTGGCCCGAGAGGGAGCTTCCGAACAATCTCAGTTTCAGAAGAGATTGGGTTTCAATAGCAACGCATTGGGCCGAGAAGCGCCCAATGTGTTCCAATGCCGATGCGTACAAATCTTCTCCGTTGAATAAGCTGAAATTTGGCACCTTGAATCCCCTTGGGAAGGGTAAATCATCGATGTATGCAGGATATGGCTTCTGGTATATGGGTCGAGCCGCCCTTCTGATTCCGGCCTGACCATTATAAACGAGCTGCCTTAGCCCCTCTATCTCATTTCGTACGGCCTCGTCCGGATGGAGTGCCGAAGGTGGTTCGATAGCGGCCTGAGGGTTCTGACCTGCCTCGTCCTCGTCGTCAGAATCTTGAGACTGCTCGGTTGTCCTTGCATAATCCCGCCTAGCTCGTCCATTACCCGCGTTATTACCGTTGTTGTGGGCCACCTGGACGTTGAACCCTGCAGGTTCTCTCCATTTCTCGGCGTACATATTCTTTCGGACGGGTCCTGGTGGTAAGGCGGGCTCGCCGGTCCTTGGTGCTTGATATTTGGAAGAGATTCTAGAAGGCGTGAACCGCTGACCTCCCAGTTCCTTAGATGGATTGGTTGCTTGCGTAGCTCTTGGACCAGCGAGCGTCATGTCTGGAGTGCCTATGTTATCAACTTGGAAAGGTGTTCCACAAGAACTTCCTATCACCATTTTGGGAGACGTTGAGTTAGCATGGCCGCTTGCTTGGCCCAGAGAATATTTTGGAACCCCTGAGGAGGTATTCTCATTTTCGAGGAGCCCTTTTCCTTTCCTGGGCGCGTCCTCTTCCTGTGCCATTCGTATGATTCGTTCGAAGATTTGACTCAGGTGAGCCCTAGTCTCGTTTCCTTGTAGAGTCGTGTTCTCATGTCCTTTCTCAACGGTCTGGACAATGCTCTGGGACATGTGATTCATGGAATTGGTCATAGAAGTGGTCATCGTCTAAAAACCTTCTCTCATGGCCTTTTCCAACCGTTCAAAGGGGTATTCTGTGGAAGATTCCATTGACTCTGTTTCCACGATCCCTTTGTTTCTTTCGTCAGTGGCTTGGGTGGACTCTTCCATGTAGACTTTCCTTCTGGTCCTTCTCACCATACACGAGTGAAAGTCCCACTGGGCGTGCCAAAAATATGTTGGGTCTCTTTTCCTGTCAAGTATTCTTTTCGCCCAATATCGTAGTAGGTGTGCTCGAAAGAATACAGGAGCTATTAGACCTACACCAATGCCCCGATTGTTTCTTTCTTGGCCCACGCAGATGTTATTTCAATATTCAACGAGATTGAAAGTTGAATCAGGTTGATAAGAAATCCAGTCCAGCCCTGTCTTGGGCCTAACCTCTGAAATTCTTCTGATTCATGGGTTCTGCTTTATAGGCGTGCCACTGTTGGAT
>NW_018921541.1:361448-415294 GCF_002207925.1 Prunus avium
ATCACGGTGATCTGAGGTTCATAGCCGGCTAAATTATACAAATTCAAACTGAACATTTTCAGAAGTTAATCATACCATGGAAATGGCAGAGAAATAAAAAGATGGACACAGAGATCGTCTGGCTATCTGAAGTCTGAACGAGATGACTGGAATGCCTTGAGTGCTTTTTTTAAGATGTTGCGTCTGGTTTTTGGAGAGAGAGTCCCCTTCTTCTGTGCTGGAAGCTCTCTATTTATAGGAGCAGAAGAGGTCTTAAGTGATGATGACTGAGCAAGGATATTTGGCTGTTGTCCAAAGTTAGCTTGCTGATTTGACGCTCTGAATTGGTCCATAGAGGGGGAGATCGATCTTTCTAACGAAAACTGCCGGTCCTTCGAATTAGTTTCCTGGTCTGAGGCGTTTTCGTCCTTGGCAATTTGATGTGCAAGTTGGCTTCTTACCTGGCTTGGTGGCTTCCTTAGGCGGCTGGCTTTTCTTAATGGAAGAGGGAAAAGTCAAATCGTCATTAAATGTTGATGGTCCTTCTCACCTTCGCGTGGGTTTGGAACAGCTTCCGATTTCCCATTTTTCAATAGTCCAATCGCTTTGGGCCCTCTACCCCTTGGGCTTTGGTTTTTGTCTTGGTCTTTATTTTAAACAAAAAATCTTTTTGAAAAACTTTAAACTGTAGACAATTGTTGGGCTTGGGCCCTTGCCATGCTCTTTTTTGGGGAGGTAACCATTTTTGGTCCATTGACCAAAATTGGGTACAAACAGTTTGCAAATTTATATGGTTTCCTTTGATTTCTCTAAATGCAATAGCAGATCTTAAGAAAATTTCAGTTGCCGACCTGCACAGAAATCTTTTCCCGTCTAACATCTGGGAGAAAAAGAAAAATATTGTCCAATAGATGGAGGAGGAAATCAGTGATGATGGTGGCTGTGGACCTGTGGTGGAGGATTGTTTTGCGGGGAACTCTTGGACTACCAGGACTCAAAGACGACAAAAATGAAAGAAAAAAGTGGGAAAAATATGAAAGACAAGTAACTAGAACAAATGCCATTGACTTAAATGCTATGGAGGCCGGCATCTTTCCCTTGTCCTTCCTTAGATAAAGTGCTTGGTACAAAGATATGTTGTTGAGGATCAGAACCCCACACAGAAGAATTTGCAAAGCCATTGTCTCGTAAACTTGTGCTATGCCCTTTGATCCAGTGGTTGCTTCCTTCACAAACTCAACAAAGCAGTACAAATTGAAAAATCCAACTGTTGCCAATATGGTGAGCATTGGAGAAGAGGCCCCAAATTCCATAATCTCTTTCTTGTATCGCTGCGACACATCTTCATCAGCCACCTTGGCTGTTATGGCAAATGCTGAATCAGTATATCCCAGGAAGTATAAAATGGTATCAACGAAGGCAAAGAGCCACATTCGTACAACCACATTCGTTGGTCATTCCACCAACCTAGGATTGTGCCACCAGACCACAGAAACTCCACAAAGCTCAAAGTATACTTGTCGATGATCACATATGCAAATGGTATGAGCCATGGACTTGAGATCTAGATTCACAAACAAAACCCATCAGACATTGAGAAATATACTATTTGGGCGGCTATGTTATAAACCACGTCTCTGATAGAGGTGAGGCGAGACTTAATTTTGTGAGTAGTTATGTCTCATGTTTTTTCCCTTTTTATTATAACAGAAATAGTATAGCCGCGCGGCTATACACGGGTTTTTCCAAATTTTTTTAAAAAGAAATAGTATAGCCACACGGCTAAACTGGGCTTTTTCAAACTTTTTATAAAAGAAATAGAGTAGCCGTGCGGCTATACTCGGTTTTTTTCCAACTCTTTACAACAGAAATAGTATAGCCGGGGCGACGATACTCGGTTTTCCCAACTTTTTTTTTTAAAAGAAATGGTATAGCCACACGGTTATATTGGGTTTTTTCTAATTTTTAAAAAGAAATATTATAGCCGAATGGCGATACTCGGATTTTTCCAATTTTTTTAAAAAAAACTGTAGAGGCGCCCGGCTATACTCGTATTTTTCTAAATTTTTTTAAAAGAAATAGTATAGCCCCGCGGCTATTCTAGGTTTTCCCCCCTTTTTTAATAAAAGAAATAGTATAGCCGTGTGGCTATAGTAGGTTTTTCCTAATTTTTCAAAAAGAAATAGTATAGGTACCCGGCTATACTCGTATTTTTCTAAATTCTTTTGAAATAAATAGTATAGTTGGGTGTCTATACTTGCTTTTTCCATTTTTTTTATAAAAGAAATAGTATAGCTGCGTGGTAAAATTCACATTTTTTAAAAAGAAAATGTACTATACTCATATTGAACATGTACGTACATAATTTTCATGTTTAATACAAATATTTTTTTATAAAATTTTCAATAATGCACACAAAATTCGTGTATTATAAACACTAGCCTCTCCGCACGCACTTCCGTGCCTGCGAGAGGCTTTTTTAAAAAAAATTAAAATTTATTTTAGAATTAAAACAGATAATGGGTAGTTGTGTTCCATAAAAATAGGCCATTATCTGATTTTTCTTTTAATTTTAATTTTTTTAAATAAGAAAAACAAAGTGTAGCCGGGCGGCTATACTACTTCTTTAAAAGAATTATAAAACACTCCGTATAGCCTCCCGGCTGTACTATTTCTTTAAAAAAAACATGTATAGCCGATTGGCTATACTATTTCTTTTCAAAAAAAAATTATAAAAAACCTAGCATAGCCGCTCGGCTATACTATACAAATTAGAAAAAAATTGGCAAATTACAACTTAAAAGTTCAGTGACTATAATATTTTAATATATATTATTTGTATTCAATAATATATGTACAATACGTTACTTTTGTGTGTATTATTTAAAATTATGTCAAAAATACATGTATTAAATATGAAAAATACGTAAGTACATGTTCAATACGATTATTATACATTCACCTTTTAAAAAATTAGGGAAAACCAAAGTATACTAGCATGGCTATCCTATTTCTTTTGAAAAATTAGAAAAAACCGAGTATCACCGCACAACTATACTATTTATTTAAAAAATAAGAAAAAACTGCGCATAGCCGGCAGCTATACTATTTCTTTTTAAAAAAATTAGCGAAAATCGAGTGTGGCCGTTCGGCTATTTAAAAAAATTTTAAAAACCAAGTATAGCCGCCCGGCTATACCATTTCTTTTTAAAAAACTATAAAAAAAAAGTGGCGGTTATACTATTTCTTTTAAAAAATTAGTAAAAAATGAGTATAACCGCACGGCTATACTATTTATTTAAAAAAAGAAAAAATCCCGTATAGCCGGGCGGCCATACTATTTCTTTTAAAAAATAGAGAAAACCATTTCAAACAAACAAAACCAATCCCAATGCTTCACCTACCTTTCTACACAAAATACGGACGAAATCAATCACACTTCCAATTTCAGTAATCAAATTCAATTTACAATTTCAGTAATCAAATTCCATTTACAATTTCAGTAATCAAATTCCATTTAGCATATTCCCAACAATTCCTTTTCTGAAAAAGCTGTTCCTGAAGAGGGCAAGTAGACTCTGACTTCAAAACCCCCCAAAATTGAACCAAAATGCTTACATATTCCCAACAATTCCTTTTCTGAAAAAGCTGTTCCTGAAGAGGGCACGTAGACTCTGACTTCAAAACCCCCCAAAATTGAACCAAAATGCTTACATATTCCCAACAATTCCTTTTCTGAAAAAGCTGTTCCTGAAGAGGGCACGTAGACTCTGACTTCAAAACCCCCCAAAATTGAACCAAAATGCTTACATATTCCCAACAATTCCTTTTCTGAAAAAGCTGTTCCTGAAGAGGGCACGTAGACTCTGACTTCAAAACCCCCCAAAATTGAACCAAAATGCTTACATATTCCCAACAATTCCTTTTCTGAAAAAGCTGTTCCTGAAGAGGGCACGTAGACTGACTTCAAAACCCCCCAAAATTGAACCAAAATGCTCAAACAATGCCAAGACATGCTGTCATATTGAGAAAAGATGGCTTTGTTTGGGTTTGTTTAGGTTGCGGAAGGGATTCGAAGATAGATGAAGTCGGGGTTTGGGTTTGGGTTTGGGTTTGGGTAAAGAAGAAAACAGAGAGGAAGAGGAAGAACTGGGTTTTGTAGATTGTTCTTGATCTTCTTCTTTTGAAGCAACATTTTTGGTTGGATCATTTGCAATCAATCGAACTCTTGATGCGAACCTGAATTAGCATAAAGGCGTCAGAAAAATTTCAAACAAAAATATCACACTTAACCAAGATTTCAGCCAAGCCACTAAGAACAATAGAACTTACAATAGAGAACAGTATGTCTCATCCATATTTGATTCGGCAGGAGAAACATTAATGAACATTAGCGTCTTGGCATTACCAGCAAGTGAATAACTCATCAACATCGTCAGTTTATCATTCCTGTAGGGTATGTGTTGATTCCGTTCAGACAGAGCTTTGATAACATCTCCGAGTGCTGAAAGTGATTTATTAATGCTTTGAGCTTCTTTAAGTTCACTGCCTGAAGAGCATGACTTCTTGTTTCTTTCCGAACCAGCAAGATCCACGAAACTTAGCTACACATGAAAGGAAAGACATTATGAGCATAACTTCACATGAAACACTAAACCATGCCTTAAGTGAATGCAAACTAATGTGCATGAACAAATATTCATTCATTTATTCTGGAAAATATTGATATACCTTTCCTCTTCCAACTGATTGAATTTGAAGGTTGGTACTTTCAATGAAAATTGAAAGTATGACATGAGATCTTGAACTTTCTGCATTCATTTGAGTTCCAGCTATATGTCTTTGTTCTAAGCCACTTTGAATGACGCTTTTCAGTTCATCATATGTTGAAATTGATAAAACCGTTGCATTTTCAACAAAAACCATACCCTAACATCACAAATGAAACATTGAGAACGAACTTAAAGAAGGTGATACTAATCAACAAATTAGGCCAAATACCAAAACGAAATATTTAAATAACGTAGAAATTTAAGGACCAGATATGCATAACAACTCAAAACATTTGTCAGTCTTATAAAAACCACATGGCTCATAGAATTACAAAACATTATAGACCTACATAAACAGATTACCTTCGGATCTTTCTTGATATCCAATTTCAAAGACTTCGAATTTTTTGGTAAGAGAAGGTCCACAAATGTTTCTCGATACAATTCCACCATGTATGCCTGTGCAAAAATATATAGATGAATACCATTATCAAGTCTAAACAACAAGAATGAAAGTAATTTGTATATTTGTTTGAGGGTGTTAAATTAGATAGATGGACTTCTTCTCCATACTCTTATTGTCTTCCATTTTCTTCCATTTGAACAGATGTTTTTATTGTAGTTAATACACATGCTGATAGGAAAAAGAAAGCATCACAATAATCATATATCTCTTTTGTGAGAGTTGCAAGTGTCAACCACTAACAAGTAACCATACGCCCATACAAAATACACAAACCAAATATGCATTGATTTAAAATATTTGACAAAAGAAAATTGACTGGCAACAAATGATCATTATATAGAACCAACAACACATACCTTCAACGAAAATGAGAATTTGTTTCTGTCTCGACTCATTATTTTAAAAAGTTCTGCAGTTGCCCGTGGAATGAGTCCAGGATTAGTTTCTGAACCATAAATGGTATATGTTTTTCCAGAACCCGTTTGCCCATATGCAAATATGCACACATTGTACCCATCTACAGCTGATTGTACCAAATACTGCATTAAATGGACAACAAAAAGATAAAATATTACAAATGAAATACATACGTATATTTCATTGCAATTAAGAAAAATAGATTTCATTAATTGAATAGAAGAAAACTTGCCTTTGTATCTTCAAACACGTCTTCTTGGGTGGCACAACCATCAAATATCCGATGAAATGTATGCTTTTTAAGTTCACCTCTGTGTGGATGTGTAAGCGTGAACTCATCAAGACTTGTAGTAGCCCCTCTTTCTTCATCTGCAATCTCCTTTCCAGTGAAAGGTCTTATTCGACAAAAGACTCTGATCTTGCCTTTCATATATTGAAGGTATCCAAATGAACAAAAATGTCACTGATAGTGAAAAGATTGAAAAACTTAATGCTCAATCAAATATCAAAAGTATTCTAAAGAAATGCCAACCTTCTATAGTATTAAAATAGCGCTTCCTCATGAGTTGTTCCTCTTTGAAAAGCACTTCCAACTCAGCTAATCGAGCCCCTTGCATCCTCAAGATGGACTCATTCTTTCTATCGATGTCCTGAAATCAACATAAATTCATTCACAAAATGTTCAAGAGGATAAGCAATCCTAAAAAACAAACAACAAACAGAGCAAGTGCCTGCTCTCAAGGTCAAGAAACTATAAGAAACAAGCACAGCAACAAAGCAACCCTAAACCCTAAGAAACATAAGAAATAAAATAAAAAATCTAGTACAGGATTATCATTACCTTTAAGTTACTTTGCAATGAAGCAATCTCAGAGTTCATGATGGCAAGAGTTGAATTAGCAACAGCTAATTCTTGCTGAATTTTGTTCTCTAGAAAATCAATCTGCATAGTTAACACTCACTGAGATATTTGATTTCTCCATTGGGTACCACAAACAGAGACAAAAAAAAAAGCGTTTTGAAGAAACAAAGCCCAAAGGCATTACCTTATCAGCTTGAGTTTTCACAAGTCCAGATATTCTTTGCTCCAATAAAAATCTTTCATTTCTTAGTGTCCTTATAGTTTCCTCTTTCGCTTCCAACTCCTCATCACGAAGCTTTATCTCATCTTTAAACTTTTGTAACACCTATATCAGATATCATTCCACTGTCAATAAATGAAAAGAAAAACAAAAAGGAAAATGGAAAGAAAAGAGAAATTGTACCTCTGACAGATCTTGGTCTCTGGTAGGGGCCTCATGTGGGCGAACACCGAAGGAAGCACGGTGAGGAGTAGCTGGGTTGTGGCGATAAACGCCAACCAACACCAACTCCATAGTGGAGGGAAGGACCCTAAAAACAACATGGTCATCAACTAGAAGCTGGTTCTCTCTTGCAAATGTGAGCCACTTCCTACCTATAGTTGTTCTACACTTGCCTGTTAATTCATTTTTAATTTCTAGTTGCCACTTTTTCCTACCCCATTCACCCAGGCATATTTTTCTACTGATTCTAATGGTGAACATGCCAAATCTTACATCACTCAACTGTTTTTTTACATTAACAGGTGGAGAGAAAAAAGGTTTGCAACTTGTACAAAGTTCGTCAAGTTGAATCTTTTGCACAAATTTTTTAGGTATCATCTGCAAGAATAAAAATCAAAAAGAAAATTATCATACTTTAAAAAAGAAAATAAAAAAATAGAACTAATGCTGCATATGAGTAAGTCTTACCGTGTTGCTTTGTGTGAGCGATGACTTACTCATCACAACCATAAACTGATTATCATCCATAGCTAGATGTTTACTGGCTTCGCAACCCACTTCATCTACATTGTGGAACTCAAAGAAGATGATCTACGAGATGAGGTTGAAAGTTAAAACTAATATACGCATAGTTTTGTTCCATAAAAGGTAAATTTCTCCACTCACTTCAAACACCCACATACATATTTATATGCATACATCTTTCTCTTAGCATAAATATATATATAGCAAAAAAAGAAAAAATGTGATGTAACCCTAAGTCCCAATCAGACCCATACCTGACCAGTGATGGTGGAGCTTCGTTGTGGGAGAGAGAGCGAGGAGCTGAGGGAGGAAGAGGCGGGACTCGACCCTCGGAGGCGGTGGTGAGAGGAGCTGAGGGAAGGAGAGGTGGATGTCGACCCTCGGAGGTGGTGGTCGGTTACACGAGGGTTCCCTCGTGGTGGGAGAGAGAGAGAGGAACTCGACCTTCAGCACACCGCCAACATGAAAGGGTCATTAGGCATATATAGTAATGGACAGAAGAAGCCAGCGCTGATTTATTAAAAAAGAAAAAAGAAAAGGGAAGATAACAATGTTGGGGCAGATTTACTCTTCCTTGAAATCTCAAGACCTTTCAAACAGTGTAACAAGTTAATAATTCGGAACCTTTACATAAACTAAGTGAGGTCTAGAACTACTCAACAAAACTAAATCGAAAAAATAACAAGCAAAATGGTTTTAGCCAGAATAATTGAAAATGATTAGATTTCTTCTGTAAGAATGGAATTTTCAATTAAGATAACTGGCTATGCAAACTCATTATAATTATAACCCTACTCTTTAATCTCACTGTAAATAGCATCATTCCTAGATTAAATTTATTTACTGATTCAACCATTTATCTGAACTTGATTCATTCATGCAGGGCATAAGCTAAGCTCAAATGATCAGTATAAGAATATTTTGTAATAAATTACCCAAATATTTTCAATTGGTTGAATTGGTAGTGTTAGTGAACATAGATACAATTCCAATTTTCTTTCCAGGAACTTAAATAACAAGTAGAGAAGGACAAGACCGATTAGCGAAAATTATGATAGACCACTAATTTGAAGATAAACAAGAATTAAGAGTGATAATTAAAAAAACAGGATCATAGGCAAGCAGGAGAAAGCATATCTTGCGTAGGAAGTAAAAATGGAAGCCAAAGCAATGCAGAAATGCAAGAAAGGACATACACAAATTTATGTAACTTTAAAACAAAAGGCAAGCTAAGATACTGTTAGCAAACCTGTTCATGTGATGGGAATGAATAATCTAACGGATACTGGGGGAGTTTGAGAATTGAACGGACAAGCCTCTGCACAGCCACCATCACGATAAAATTAATACTATCTAACAAAATTGTGCACATTGAAAAATTAAATGGAAATTAACAATTAGGGAAACATGGCAACCAATATCCAAACTGTTACAGAAAAGAATGCCTGCTCTGGGAATTCATTTTCTGGAAAAGTCTTTAACAACTGATCAATTGCTTGGCGATTTGAATGGCGCCAAGTTGGTGTGGCGAGGGTTTTTAGTTTTCCAACTAATCGGCGACCGCATTCAAATACCCAAATGTAACCCTAAACTCATTTTGAAGAAACCAAATTTCTTTACATGGAAAAATAATCAGCCACATAACCCTTAGATTTCATCACCCAGAACTAGAAATAGATTTAGAAGATGAAGACGCACAAAGAGCTTTACCTGTCACAGTGGCGACGAGAGATTCGAGAGATCGAGCCTTCAAACTGCCAAAGAAGGAGAGAGAGAGAGATGGGGTTTAGGACTCTAGCGTTCGTCAAAGGAGAGAGTGTAGCGATTTCAGAGTGAGGGAACGAGAGGGAGAGGGGGAGAGAGAAAGAGAGCAGAGCTCGATTTGGGATTTAGGGGGGAGAAACAAAGTGGCCAAAAAGTGATAGGAGGCCAATAACAAGGTATTTATAGACATTAGTTGTATATGCTTTAAAAGAAGAAGTCATTTCCAGCCAGCCACGGACCAAGTGGTCAAAATCAAATGGAAGGCTTGCGAGGCAAATGGGTGTTGCTGATAGACTTGGAAGCTATGGCCGACTTTGGAATTGTGCAATGTTCGTATTTGTGTTGATGTTCTTAATGGAATACTAGCCTCTCTAAGCGCGGGAGGCTTTTTTTTAAAAAATTTAAATTTATTTTAGAATTAAAAAAGATAATGGTTAGTTGTGTTCTACAAAAATAGGATCCATTATCTGATTTTTCTTTTAATTTTAATTTTTTTTAATATGAAAAAGTGTGAATTTACCATATTATCTTCATTTAATTAATAATTTCAATTCTTAATGTTTGCATTAACCAATGGTATTTTCTAGTATTTTGAATATTTCACCATTCTCTGCCTTTTGCTTTATATATATAGATGATAAGAATACAAAATTATGTAATTAAAAAATATTACGTGGCAATTGACATGTAATGCCATATCACATGCCACATAGGTTGGTAAATAAATGTTAGTAACAAAGTTGGTGCCCGTAGCATTATTGATTTGTTTTGGTTTACCATGTTTGGAAACATAACTGACTAATTACTCATTATGGGTTTAGCACTGTAACTCCCTTCCCTTGGTCATGCTGCTCCTTTTTTTAAATTCAAATGGTCATTTGCCTCTTCTTGTCATCCAAGTGCCTCTCTCTCTCTCTCTCTCTCTCTCTCTCTCTCTCTCTCAACTGTTAAAATTAAGTAGCAAACTCAAAATGTGCAGCACGCCATGGACAATGACAAGACTGGTGAGATGGCGCATGAAGGACTGGGCTTCATGTTTCTTGGCTTGCAGGTTTTCTTTAGGTAAGCAAATTAATCCATATAGCAACTTATTCATGAATCATGATGAACTGGCTAGTAGTTTATACTATCACAGAAATATCAGGCCCTGTAAATTTAAACTGTTATTAATTATTTGATCATGTGATAGTTTATTTCAAATTGGGTAATGCTTTTTTTTCTTTTTGTCTGTTTAAATAGATGATGAAGCAGCTGATAGATGTTGTCCTGCAACCCCCCAACTGCCAATAAGAAACATGGCTTTCGATATGCAGGATGACAGCAGATGCAATGAGACAAATGCGAAAAAGATGTCAAGGCACAAAAAATGTAGCCGAGAACGACGATTAAGCCACAGTTCGAAACAGGTTAAAGGCAGTTGCCCAGTTGAAAGTAGGAGTTCCAATAACTCAAGATGCAGGCCACATTTTTCAGACGAAGAATTTATAGTATTCTGCTTTAAAGAAGATGGAGCATTCGACGTCGTGAAAAATGGAAAACCGGAAGCCGCCAGTAGTATAGACTGCACGTCAAGAAACTCACCAAGGCCTGTGAATCGCAAGGTTAGTGACAGTGTTGTATATTCCTTGAACATGTTGAATTATAAAATTAAGACAAAGCCCCCCAAGAAAAAAAGGAAAAGAAGGTTAATTTGATTAGTGGTTTGCTTTTGTTTGATCAAAACAGCTTAATTATGGCGAGGATACAAAAAGAGCTGAAAGGTGTAGCAATCAGGAGAGGTTGACTGGAAAAGCATATGATATTTACCCTACAACAAATGATGGAAAATGTATCATCTTTGACCAAAAGGTAGAGGGTCTTTATATTTCTAAGGTTAAGATATCTTCTTTTAGAACAATATGCATGTTAGCTAGCTCACAACACAAGTCTTAAAAAATGGTGTGCCAAAAAGTATACATTCATAATAACTTGTACCCCATATTCTTTTTTTAAAATGTAATTCTTTTGCTAAGGATGAGGAAGAAGAAGAGGAGAATTACTTGAGTACAGAACCACCTCCTGGTAGCATTGCTGAGGATCGTAGGATGGTGTCCGTTGAATCAAGTGATTCTAATCAATCCGACGGCAGCACAGGCTCTTTTGCTTTCCCAGTGTACGTTAGAACAATTAATTAATTCATGATAATGATATTACTTCCTGGGTGTATTATTTCTTAAGAAGTTGGTAAAAACAATGCAATGCAGGTTGGGTTTGGAGTGGACGGGCAGTCCCGTGCAAATGCCAAAGTCAGAAGCTCTGGAATTAAGAAAGCACAAGGCTCGCTGTATAGGCTTTCAGTTTCAGTGCTGTAGATTCTGAAAGTTGCAATGCATTGCTTTCTCATTTTTCCCCCACGATATTGGATTAAGCATAACCAAATTACTGTGTCTTCTAGCCGAAGCAATAAAAAGGTCATAATGGTTTGTGCATTCATGCTTGTTACTTTCAAACATACTTAGCTTCCGATTGATTGGGATTAATCATTTTAATTGCAGATTAAGCAATATCACTTTTCATTTGGTGGTCAATTGCTGATGCATAACTTTTCAATGTGAAAGTATGATATCCTTGCGTTTTCAGAAAAGCAACATTCTGCCATGAACTTTCAGATCTAAGATAGTAGATAAACAATGTTTATAACTCAATTCCTGTAAGGAAGGAGGCTGCGAGAGAAAGCAAAGACTGATGAGAAGCAAAGGGCATATTGAAGATAACAATATATGTTTGATCATGGGAGAAATTAGATACCATTATCAACAACCATTTCCATAGTCTATTTATCCTAAAAGAAAAAGAAAACGAATCACATTTTCACATAGCCCAGCCAAAAACGAGGAATGAAATATAAAATATACAACAATCAACAACAATTCATGGATACTACCACATTGCAAAACTAGTCAAACCTAGTGGAGCTAGCATGAGAATTCTTCAGTAGGGGTCTGTTAATTCTCCACTTTTGGTTTAGAGAACCAATGATTGAAGATGTAACCTTGCACTGGCTGCAGCAGCAATAGATTCTTCATCTTGCTTTTCTTTTGCAGCGGCAACAGCAGTGATGTAAGCTTTTCTAGCTTCTTCCATTTTCCGCATCTGCGTCTCATCCAAATCATCCTGTTCATTAAAGCATGGATCTTTCAATTACAAGGAATAAAGCAGCCAACAAGTGGATATACATACATAAACAAACTCTTCTCGACACATTATATCCCACACAATAGTACAACTTTGGGCTCAACAAATTGTCCTTTATTGTCTTTCCAGCTTGCTTGAACACACACACAGACGCTTTGTCACCCACACACAATAACCAAGTAAACAGATACTTGAAAAATTAATAGCAATGATACAAGAATATGATTGCAAGAACAGAGGTGTCTAGAGCAATTAGTTAAAATAAAATACGTGACACAACCAACCAAGAAAATAAAGGAAATAAACAACCATATCCAAGGGATGGAGTTATGAACTTACGATACGAGGAAGATGATCCACAGTGCACTGTGAAATATCATAATCTTCACCGTATACAATGGCATCCACTTTCATCAAGCCTTCAAATAGGAACATAAACGATGAAATCTGTCCTTGCAAGGAGTCTAGCTCCTCTTGAAGCTTCTCCACTTTCCTGTTAGATGTCATTGCTTCCCACTGTAACTTTTCCAAAGCAGCTTGCTTATCTGCAAGCTTAATCTGTGAAAAAGGACATATGTCAATAACAGTATGATTCACAGAAAGCGTTGTGTGTGCGTATGAGAGAGAGAGAGAGAGAGAGAGAGAGAGAGAGAGAGAGAGAGAGTAAGCAAAATAAAGTTTATAAACAGGACTCTGCTCCATTTTAGGCAAGTTGCTACTTTAACACAGATTTTGTTTGTATTCTACATTAACACAGGGAACGTTTCAGACAATCTTGCCTTTGTACCCTCTAGAACCCAATGAAGCAACTCCAAAATCTAGATTGACTACTGTCATTAGGCCTCACAAGGAAATAAAATATCATAAGAAATCTCTAATCGTCTCCAAGGCACCGAGCGATGCACGCTTACCTTTGCATCAGAGAGTTGTAGCTTAGCAGCCTTGATTAACGCATCCTTTTCTGAAACTTGGTGCTTCATTTCGTCAAGTTTTGCTTGAATAACTTTCATTTGGTCCTTTGATATCTCCAATGACTTTAAAAGTTCCTCCTTCTCTGATACTTTTCTTTGTAGATCATCCACTTGTACCCTTAATGCATCCAACTCTTCTTGCTCCGCCGAAGTTCTTGGGGAAAAACTAGAAAAGATGTCAGAATCAGGGTTATTGCTAGCATTCGTGCTGGGGTCCTTGTCTCCATGATCCCTCTTCTTTCTTGTGGGAATGGATTGAGCTGGATTCCTCCCTTTTTGTTCAGTTACCTTCAGCAGATAAGAGGAGAGGAATATTAGGTATACAGAAGGAACCCTTCACAGCAAAATCGAAGTAACGAAAAGCAACAAAATCAAAATGAGATTGTTAGGTATACAAAGTGAGAGCTTAAGAACCAAAGTAAAATCCCAAGGTTTTGATGTAGTAGCAACAATTCCAATGGTGATTGATAATGAAAATTTGTCATCAATAATCTCCTTAATCCAAGAAACCTCTTAGATTTTACACAAGTTCAATCATCTGTTGCATTACTGGTTGACTAATAAAAGGGAAATTCAAAACAAACAAAACAATAAGGAAAGAAAATTATTTGAGTCCTCGGAAAAGATAAAACCACTGGAGCATTCACAGACATCAAATTCTTCTAAGGACAACATATAGTAGTTCTTCTACACCCCACCAATTTGGGTATACTATCATGCTAAGTGCTATCATGACACTTTATACTACAATTGTATTTACTGCATTTAATGTTTAAAAAAATGTATAATAACATTAGCTTCATCACTAAAAAAAAAAAACCGCATAAGTATTCATAAATAACAGTTGATTATTCCAAAATTAGCAAGCTAGCAAGAGCATATAAAATTCTTACTTTTTTGGATAAGGATTCTCTAGAAGGTGTCTTGGTGTAGGTCACCGAACCACGCCGCGTAAACGAACTGCTTGCTTTCCGATCCTAAAATAGTTTGCTATGAATTTTGTGAGTAAAAGAAGGAAAAAGATCCTTAATTGAAAATACCAATTTCATTTTCTCCAATCCCAATCGGAAACACATAAAGTAACAATTTTTAAATTTACTCAATTCATCCCAAGTCAGCCATTAACGCTTATTTTCCCCATTTGCTCGGGAACAAAACACAATCAAAAGAGAAGGCCAGAGAGCTGACAATTTACACTGAGAGAGAGAGAGAGAGAGAGAGAGAGAGAGAGAGGGCTTACGATGAGGGACTGAACGAGAGGGACGATCTCGACGAGGTCTTTGAAGAGGACGCGATCGACATTGCTGTTGTGGGTGGTGGTGGTGGAAGAATGAGCGAGTGAGGACTGAGTTGGGGACGAGTTGGCATCCCCTGAAAGCCACGATTTTAGGTCCTGGGCAAAATTACTTGAATTATCTTGCGATTCCAGGAAATTCTGTGCCTCGTACATCCTCTTCTTCTCCGATTTATCTTCTTTTTCGAAAATCAAATTTGAAAAGTTAAGTCGCAGAGAGAGCCGGACGGGGGAAGAGAGAGAGAGAGAGAGAGAGAGAGAGAGAGTGGCACAGTCGCGGACTACGTTTTCAAAATCACTTCTTTTTCAGACAATCGATTTTTCAACGAATATTGATTTTACCAAAATACCCTTGTCATTTAATTGGGGATTCAAAATCTCAAAATGCTCCATGTATGAGAAAAAATATAAAAAGATAAAAAGGATTGGTTTATTTTTATTTTTCATTCATTCTTTTCTTTGTTTTTTTTCGAATTCTAAAAATAAAAATTAAATACAATTGTATTGTTTATGTCTAAGCTTCATCTATATATACCTCAAGAAAATAAGTTTCAAGTAATTAGGCAGGTGCCAACTTGCCAAGTGTTCACTTAGATGCAGCTGAAAGTTGGATGGAAGATCAGCCTTCTTGGCTACCTTCTCTCCTCCTTCTACCTGTTTGTAAATGAAGTTTTTCTTGCCATAAAAATTATTTGCACATTGGGAATGTTTTCTGTTTCAAGAATTTTTTGCTGTTAGTTTTTCTGGCAAAGTCATCTGCAGAAGATTGCTATTAAATGGGAAATTCAATGCAGTCTTTTAAAGTTGCACCTGCTTTTAATTTTTTAGTTAACCCATAAGCAACTGCTTGGTTGCCTAGAAAACTCAAGGAAAAGGAGGAGGGGTAAGTGGCAGATGGTAAATTGCACTTCTATGAAGTAAAAGATAATTAAACCCAAGGACAGATGGACTGTTCCAAAAAGAAAAGGAAAAGAAGATGCCAATGAGACATAACCAAGAAGATTTGTGTTGGCAAAGTGATGACAGTTCAGTTACTAAAGCATCAGTATCTGTTTCATGGGTTTTTAATGCTTTGAACTGTCCTTTTACTATCACGTTCTGACTGTTAGCTTCCTCTAAATGCGTTATATATGACATTGACACTCAACAATCTGAATACTGGCATTTCATGATCTTCATGTCTGTACTATATGCAGGGCAGCAGGGGACAATCAAGAACTTGCTTCATGTTCTCCTGGACTGACAGAGAGGTAGTTCTCATCTACTTATAACCTTATATCTGTCAACTGGAATTTCTATAACTTTTTTTTCTTTTATTGAAAACTAAAGTGGGCATCAAAACATGGATCATTTGTTTGAGTAATCTTCTGGTTTTTCCCTTCTGTTGGATTTAAAAGATTTGGATCTTAATGTATCTAAAGTCAAATCCTTAACTTTAGTTAGTAGGATTTTTCCAAATATAATTCTTTAATAATCACCGGAAAGATGTATAATATATTAACAAGTGTGATCAAAAGTTGCTAGGTAGGTGAAAACACCTGGAAATGTAAACCTCTTCTAATTTGTAATCAAATATATGTCTAAGTAAGTAGTGGCTCAAAACTTGGATTATAAACTTTGGAGATAGAGAAATCATGGTACAAAATGATATTCTGGGTTGTCATTCTTTATTCTCTCCTGCTCATGTTTCCTTCACTTCCACATCTTGACCATAAAAAAGTGAAAGTAGAAAATGGAATCATGGTTTTTTTTTTTGGTAATTAAATGAATATCTTAACCAAAAAGGAAGGCAACATAACCAGAAAAGGTTGACAGAAGAAATTTGAATCATGGTTATGGGATGTTCACCTAAACTAATGGTAACCAAAATTCACAAATTCCCATGTGCCAGGTAGTGCTTATGTGGGAATCTTTGATTAGGGTTGTTATTATAGAAGTTTGCAAATTTAAAAGTTTTCTGCATTTGTTCCTGGTAAAAACTTTCCAAATTATGCCTTTCATCTCTCAAATGTATTTGATGGAAGGAGTTTGTGGTTAAACCAAGAGTTTTCAATCCAATCTGCAGTTGAGCCGTTTACCTCAGTTTCTTTATTCCATCTGTTATGAGCATTCAGGCTTTGCAGGCCTGATCCCATTTTTGCTTGTCAAAGACAGGAAGACTGAAATATATGCTAACCTTGTACGCCAGAAGTTCTGCTTTTCTCTTATTTTTCGTTTGAATAAAAGGTATTTCGTTTCTAACTTCTATCTTAATAATTTTTGCTTGTTCATATAAGCCATAAATTTCTCTAGTATTACGCACCAAAAAGAATTGGTTTGTCTCTCTTGCTCTGTGTCAGGATTTGTACAAGCCCTTTAACAGTTGCTATGGTGAGTTTATGCTTTTTGTTACCGTTTTCCCAATTCCACCACTTTCCTCATCGGTTACCAGAATTTTTTAGAGTTCAAGTTTCTTGACTAATATTCAATGTGGATTTACACAACATAAGTTTTAATTAAAGAAAGAGCTTCTTACTTGCTCAAAGTTTGTTTTCCTGATCTTTAATTTGCTGAAACAAAACCCTGCTCTAAAGTATGCTTCTGTAAATGCAGGTCACCTTCGGATCTGGATTGTTTGGAAACCAGTAGAGAATCTGTTGAAATGGTGGAGTATTCTGTTTCAGCTGAACGAGCAGACCCTCCATAATGACATGCACCTGCCAGGTGAGTAGCAATAGCTGCAATACTAGATGCTTGACCATTTCTAAGTAACAGTTTTTCAGTCTAGGTAGTCTCAATCTATATGCACGAAAATGAAATCGGGGTCAAATTACAAGGATAAAATTTTGATTTCCTTCCAACCCAAGTATACCCTGAAGTTTTGTGTATGAACCTTCTTTCATTTCTTTGCCATTGAATTAAACTAATGCATGTTGCTCCAAATTATGTGTTGTATTATTTCACCCTGTGTCTACCCTTTGGGTAATATGGAACTTAATCTGAGGTGGAAAAAAAACAATCATTCACTTGACACTCATTCTCCGCCAAGGCAGAACAGTTTTGAGGTTAATCATTTATTGTCATTACTGAGCAGGATGTCTGTTTTTAACATGGGAAGCATCATATTGTAACACTCATCAAAGGACTGATTAATACCGAACCTTCTTATAAGTTATAACCAGCACTCAAGAGGGCTCTGTGTGCAAGCAAAAGTGAAAACTCAATTATATATTGCTCAATTTTTTTATGTTACAGATGAAGCCGTTAATTGCATTAAATTAAACTAGACCAGTCTCATTGTTTTCCATTACTAGTAGCTTTTCTTTTGTATCGATTACCAGGAAAATAGTGAATCCATGGATGACCATTCAACTGCGGTCTTCAAGCCTGTTTACAAGTCCTTCAAGTTCAAATGTTCTGAAGCCATAAAAGGGTTGAAGGTAGAAAAGAATGCCGGTTTGAAAGATAATAATGTATTCATTTCCAATTTGAAAAGTGAAGACAGTGAGGTGGTTCCAAATCAACATCCAGATGATAGCCGGAATATGCATGCTGTAAGGAACACCTCGAGAGCAAGTGGTTACATGGATTGGAAGGATTGTGTGGATGGAAATGGCCAACATATCCCACATTATACTTGTACTTGCAGTGACAAGGAGGAGAGTAGGGAAAGAAAGGTTGGCATGGACAATGAATTGCCAGAGCTGGTTGCTTTCCTTCAAGAGAGCAGTAATTACCAGTGTTTTAAGGACATTTGCATTGACAAGGAAGTGCCATCTCAGGAAAAATATTTTGTAGAAAACTGTGAGCTGGACCATAGTCGTATCTCTTGCATACTTGACTCTGATCTGTACAGCAGCAGTGAATCAATTGGAGAAACTTTGGACTCGGAGTCTTCCGTTTCAACTGAGCATGACTGTGACAAGGATGTAAGCGAGCAGTGGGGTTCCAAGAACTTGAAGACTGAAGATGAAAAATATTTTGGAGAAAGTGATGATCATTCAACCAAGAAGACCGTATCTGAAACACTGCTTATAGTTAGACAGGTAAGTCACTAATTATTTCTTTGCTAGAATAAATCCCGTTTAACATTGAAATCTTATTTATTGCATCTTTTAAAAAAAGTCACTAATTTTTTTCATTCCAGAGCCTCCCCACTGGCCCTGGTAAGCTGATGCTCATGAAATAGGGACGGAATTTTTGCAGGCCAATGCTTTTTCCATCCTGTCTTAAATAATTGGATGAGATAATGCCACCGAGGATAATGAACATAATTTTAGCGTTAAGAGCCAATATCAGATGGCAAATCCTACCAACCAGTTGGATTTAATCTCACGCGTTTGGTAATCAATGAAAGCTTTGGGTGGTGTTTGCTTCACTATCACATTTTCATCATTCTCTATAGATTTGCAGACTCCCAGTGCAGATTGGAAAATATCTTAGGCATACTTGCAAAGTTGAATTCTTTGGTTTGGTTTTTATTTATATTTCACATTCTGTAGGGTCCAAATAACGCAGTGTTGGCAAACTCAATGGTATTATCCAAAAGTCAGGCAATTGATGACAACAGCCGCACAAGCAAGGCCTCTGTACGAAGTGACCTGGACGATGCAAGCAGTCTTGGCAAACTCAATGGTATAATCACCATAGATGATGGGAGAGAGGAAATTACACAAAGTGCAGAGTGCCATCCTCCGGACATAGGAAACATGTTCAGGCCTGATTCGTCCGAAGACGGGATGTCAGCATCTGAACCTTGTGCAGGCCTTTTAGCACTCTCAGGAGGAATACCAAGTTGTGGTAGCATATCTCTTCGGTCAAATAGCAGCACAACTAGCTCCCAGTCTTTTGCCTTTCCCATGTAACCTCACTAACCCTACTACTACTGCTTGCTCTTATTTTCTGAGTTTGTGTAATATGTGGATCATAGTTTTTAGCTTTTACATGATGGGCAGATTATCCTCGGAATGGAATGGCAGCCCGGCAAGAATGGGGAAAGCTGACCCGAGACAATTACAGAGACACCACCGCCATTGGGTGATGCGTTTTCTCTGCTGTAAATTCTGAATGTCATATATCTACTTCAATCTTTTTGGCTTGTAAATTAGTTAAGCTTTATGCCCTGCCTTACAGATTATACACATACACATGTTCTGATTTAAACAATAACATCATAGCAGTAATAAATTAAATCCATTAATATTTTGTATTTAGTAAGTAGAGGCCTTGCTGGACATGGGATGAGTTTAGTTCAGATGGTCCTATTGGCATTTGCTTACATGATTTGAAGAGAAATTATGGTTGGGCAACCTAACTGAGTTACTCTGAGAGAGAGAGAGAGAGAGAGATCAACATTGAACAAAACTTTAGAATTGATAATTGAATATGATTAAACGCATACTTGATGCAGTGGGCCAAAACCCCTTTAGTTTGTAGCACCAATTCTGCTAGGGCAACTAGCTAGGGTTAATCCTTAATGGCCTCTTTTGAGGATCATTTAACCAATTCCAATACCATACATTTTGCCCCAACTTTCTGTACCCTCAAATTCTGAAATAGCCAAGCTCCAATGTCAAAGGCTAAAAATGTTTGGTTGAAACTAGAAAGTCCTGAATAGGGCAAACATACATAATGGTGCACTCCAAGTAGGGAAGTCAAGAAGATCGATCGGTCACAAAACAAAGGTCCACAACCATGACAGCCATCTGCCCAACTGTGAGAGGGTTCCAACTTCAAACGTGAAGTCAAAATCCATTGGGGGCAGGCAGCGCAGCATGGTCCATATAGCCCATTGAAGTCTTTAATGGCGATTCTTTATGGCAAAACCCATAGGCAAGAAGAAGGGAGCATGTTCCGTCTTCAACAAGTCACATCTTGATCATTTGGCCTAAAGTTATGGTGGTTTGCCATGCCCATCAGCCAATGCTTGCTTGGACCAGGGCAGTTTGCACATGCATAGCAAGCAATGTCGCTCATCCCATCTCATCTCATCATCTATGAGGGTTTCGAACTTGGGTGTTAGGGATTCGGGTTTACTATCTTGATCAAATGGCCTAACCAACGCCTTTGTTAAACACTTAGGCTTAAACATTAAAAAATCACTAGATAAAAATTTATGAAAAGAAGAAAGGTTTCAAATAATCGCGAATGTGATGCGATGACGAGATTTCAATGTCTAGCCATTAAGAAGACGTAGAAACAACACCAACAAAAATTGATGGCAAAAAGATGAGATTTAGATTCAGTGAGACCCAGTCATCCAATGAGATACTATCCAAAACCAAATTGTCCGTAGACTACCAAAATAAATAGCTTCATCATGAAAGCTAACCAGTAGATACTTTGTCCCAGAAGCTTTGTTAATTGGTTTTCCATCTTTATCAGCCCTTTGAAGTTTGAAGAAGTAGTAGTCAGGTTAGGCTGTCCAAAGGTGCACTTTTCAGCTTCAATCCGACCCCAAAAACTTGCTCTTATTATCAGAAACAGGAGAGCGACCTAAGCTTTGTTAGTTTAATATGATTGACAACATGCTTAGTTAGCCTAACCAAGACATTAAAAGGTTAATATTTTTTAATTATTAATTCTGCTGCGCTGGTTGTGTTGTTGTGAGAGTGAGAGTGGGATCTCAATTCAATCATTCGTTTTCATTTGTAACTTGCTTGAGGCACACGGACCACCGAATCCGTGACTCATGTCACCGAGTCATAGGCCACTTCTGCACTTGCCATCTGGACCCCACTCCACTCACTCACTCACTCACTACTGGTAATAGTATTAGTATACCCCCTTTTTTAACCAGTCCCCACCAACCCACCCAACAAACCAAAATGCCGGTCCCACCAGCACATAGTATCCACGTCGTCATCATCAACTGATCATCCCCCTACCACCACCATCTTCTTCACACACCAACATGCACATGTTCGTATGTCTATCCAACCCCAACCCCAACCCCACTTCAACCCCATCCACCACTCATCATCACTTCAAGTTGTCAGTGGCTCTGAATAATAACATCACAGTAGAGAGGAAGGAGAAGAAATACTTCTCTTTTTTATGCGGAAAAACGGAAATTACAAGTAAAACCCATGCGGGAGAAATACTTCCATATTTTCGTTTTATTTTTCCCGTCTCTTTCCTTGTCTAATACGTTATATAGATTAGTAGATTAATAGAGAAAAGAGATAATGAAACGGGGGTATGTATGAAATGAAAGTTTTGCTGGAGGAAGAGCAGAGCCAGGACAAACCGACCTTCCTCAGCGCCTGGCCCATCCCGCAAGCCCCACGTGGCCACTGCCATTATAGTCCATGCCCCCACCCCTCAACTACGCCACGTGGACTCATAATCGCGCATGGGACTGCTTCCGGATCCACCTGGGCCCCACCACCCAATTCCTAACCGACCCTCCCCAGCAAGCACTCCCCGCGCACTGCTGCCCACCCACCTCGTCCTCCTCCTCCGTCCACACTCGATCAACCCCCCCACCCCAACAACACAAAAAAAGATAAAAAGAAAAGACTTATTATCACAAAACGTCCCTAAGGTTTACAAAACTATCAGATTGCATCCTTAATGTTTTTTTGTGTCATTCATGGTCCTCAAGGTGAGTATGTGTAATCACAAATGGTCCCTGCCGTTAGGTTCCGTCAAAAACTCTGTTAGTTTGCTGGCGTGGCATGTATATATATCACAAAACATCACTGAGGTTCACACATCTATCACAAATGGTCACTGGGAAATTTTTTAATTTTTTAATTTAAAATTAATAAAATTTTAGTTTTCTTTTTTATATTATTTAAAAATATATATTGTATTTTAAATACATATGGCACTATATTTTTGAAGATGTGGACTCCACATATATGCCACATCAACAAACTAATGAAGTATTTTAAAAATAATTTAAAATTCATAAAATTTAAAAATGAAAAAATCATTTATAGATGGATTTTAACCTTGAGGACCATTTATGAACCCTAAACCTTTGGTTTTTTCATTTTTAAATTTTATGATTTTTAAATTATTTTTTAAAAACTTCATTAGTTTGTTGATGTGGCATATATGTGGAGCCCACATCTACAATAATATAGTGTCATGTGTATTTAAAATACAATATATATTTTAAAATAATTTAAAATTCATAAGATTTAAAAAAGAAACCCAAAATTTTATGAATTTTAAATTAAAAAAATTTGCAGGGACCATTTGTGATAGATTCGTGAACCTCAGGGATGTTTTGTGATACATATATATGCCACATTAGCAAACTAACAAAGTTTTTGATGGAACCTAACAGCATGGACCATTTGTGATCACACATACTAACCTTGAGGATCATGAATGACAAAAAAAAACATTAAGGATGCAATAAGATAGTTTTGTAAACATTAGGGACGTTTTGTGATAATAAGCCAAAAGAAAATATCTCAGCTTAATCACTTCACTGTTAATCATACAACAATGACGTGGCACCCCCTTAAGTGTGCTTATTTGAATGCAAATATGAATAAATTAAGTGTGATTAGTTAGCAATTAACTAACCACACCACACATGAGTTAACAAAACAGAAGAAGTGATCATTCATAAGCCAAACGGATAAGACACTATAATATTTCTCTCTATATATTTGATTCATTCAAAGGCCAGATACAAAAAGAACCCCTCAAAAAGAAAAAGCAAAGATTAAAAATGAAAACTAACATGAAGGTTAGTTGCAAATGACCCTCAAGAGGCAAAGAGTAAACCCAGCAAAAATAACACCTTCCAAATCATCACATTAATTAAACCCCCCCGAAAAGAAAAAATATATATGAAATTTACATACATACAAGAGCAGAGCAGTTATATATTCATAATTTTATAAAAACTCCTCTTAAATTCCAATTTCTTTTGAGATTCTCCATTTTCTTTTTATAAAGGAGAATGGATGGTTAATTAGAGTGAGAGATTTTTACGGGAGGTAGAGCGTAGGGTGGTCTTGATCAGTCCATTGACTCTGACTCCAATATGCTTGATCAACGGTGTTAGGAAGATCAAACAAACCTTGATCCCCTGAACCCGCTTGCCAATCTAACGATCCAAATACTCCTCCTCCTCCTCCGCCGTTGGATCTGCCATTGAACACTGATAAATCCACCTGACCCGTCTGATCCATTAATCCCCCACTCATCTCCTGCATCTTCAATTCCTCGCTCTGGTTCTGCTGAGCCCATTGATTCTGATGATGCCCTTGCGCTTGCTGATTCACCCTAAACGGCGAAACCGAAGCATCCGTGACGCCGATGTTACCGAAACCAAACGGCAAGTCGTTGGACGACGTGATCAGGCTCGTGAAGCTTCCAATCTCCGAGAACATTCCATTCATCTCCGTACTCTGCTCAACCAACGCTGCGGCAGCACCAGGCTCGAAACCACCGCTTTGAGAACCGAAGAATTTCGACTCCTGACGATGAATATTACTCAACAGGTTGGAAGCCGAACTAGTCGAAGACGGCGCTGAAACCGCCTCCGTGGCCGTCGCGACGGCTGCGGCTGCGGTGGTTGTGTTGGTGAGGCTAGAGCTCTCGCTGCTCGAATGAGAGCTGGCTTTGTGCTGATCAGTAGCACTGTTCGGCTGCGGCGGCGGTGGCGGTGGCGATGAGGAGGACGAGGATTTGGGCTTGGAGCGTTTGGTTTTGCGGCAGCCGCCACCAACGGGGACGTTGCGGAGGACGCCGCCTTTGGTCCAGTAGCGGCGGCAGGACTTACAGAAGTGGCGGGGCTGAGAGAGGTTGTAGTTGTTGTAGTAGCAGAACTTGGTGTTGAGAGAGTCGCACCTTGGGCACTTCAAGGCCTGCTGGTTCGGGTGGTGGTGGGGCCTCAGCCGCCTATCTCCTCCTCCTCCTCCTGAGCCTGCGAAGAACCTCGCTCCTCCCACTGAATGAATGTCTTGCATTTCAAGTACTAAATATAATGTAGAATTGGATTATATACCCACTCAAGTTTTCTTATAAATTTGATGAATTGCTGAATTTTCCTCCTGCCCACACTCTGTCTGTTTTTCAGCAGTTGTTCTGTGTGCGATGCAAAGTAGGAGAGGGAGATAGAGATAGAGTGCGCGTGTGTGTGTGTGTGTGTGTGGGAGAAGAAGAGAAGTCGGGGAATTGGAAAGGAAGAATAAGTTGTAAGCTGCGAACACCGACAAATATCCCCCGCACATATCTTCCAAACTCTTTCTATTTTATCGAAAATTACCAAATTCGCCCTACGACACACGCAAATGACAGTATGACACTGACCAATGTTTTATAGCGCAAGAAAAGACGCCAATACCCTCCTGAATAATATCCCAAGTGCTGCTGCTGAAATTGAACTTGAGGTTGAAGAGGTTTCGTTCCTACTTTGGTTGGACCAGGGAGGGAGGACCCGAAACGGACGAACGTGGGAGAGGAATAAGATCGAGCCGTTGGTGGAGGACGCGTGGACGGGTGAGATGGGGGAGGGTCTGGGAAGTGAGATGGTCGCTTTGTCGGCCACACTTATTTGATCGGCTGAGACATAAGTGGTGGAAAGCGCGCCACGTTGCTTATTGTTACTGGGTGCGTTGTCGAAAGTACGTGGAGGTTACTGTGTGATGTATCTGACGTGATGTTGTCCGTGTACAGAGACTTGAGTGTTGGGTTGTCTAGTGTGTGTACGGTGTACCCTTCCATACTAAATTATATTTTAGGCTTTCTCTTGATCATTGCATGCAAGATTCATTTTTGATCATGCATCAAGTGATTGGATTAAGTTGTATAATTTGTAGGGCGATAAAAGGGGTTGTGTCTTATAATATATCAAAATGGCTACAAGGCTAATTATAGCTTAAGATTATCAACAAGGTTTTGATGTTGTTACAATTCATACATGTTTTTGACAAAATGTTGATATTTTATTTCTATCATATCAAAGACTTAGACTAGATGAAATTATTTGTTTTCGATATACTGATTGACTGGTTGCGGGTCCTTTGTATCATGGACCAGAGCTACTTGGGTAGGGATTGATGAACATCATTTGGACAAATCGAGTGTAATATCGACAATTTATGATTTTGATATCGCTATAATGTGATTATTTGTTATAGTAATAGTGACATTTGAAAGTATTTCCAATATAATTAAGCGAGACACATGTATGCTAAAGAATGGTAGAAAATCACACAAATTTCAAGTTTTTATTATTATTGCTAAGATTAGACACACAAGTTTCAAGTTTCATAAATACACATGAATGTAACGAAATAATCACCAAATTCGTGTACAAAGTAATGAAAAACAAAGAATTACTTTCCCATTTATCAAAAAACTTAACAAATTATTTGACAAAGACATGAACCAACCCTCAACTCTCAAGTTTGAATTCATCGAAACCCAAGTCATACATGGCCAATTAATAAACTAGGGAGGCCTCCTCCTACAGCTGCAAAATTAAAATTATTGCTGAAATGGTGAATTGGTTATCTGCTGTTGATGTTGCAAAGGGAAGAAAGAAACAATGTTTCATATCATGGCCCCCCATGTACGGTTGAAAATCAACTGCCATTTGACTGTTTTTGGAGCGGAATTCAAGCAGTGGAGCCCAATGTCTTAGTCAACAATACAACTTACAACTTACAACTTACAAGCAAGCAATTGTCAAAATTGTCACCGCATCGCATCGCACCAAGTAGACATTTTATTATTCTAGCTTCGGGCCTCCATAAAACTGTTTTTTTATTTTGGCGAGCCAGTGTCACTAAGACTAGAGAGCACCCAATAATATTTTTGCTCATGACTCCAACGAAAGACACTGATCCAAAAATGTGGGTCACAACAACAAGGATGGTGCAATGGTGCAATCCAACAAAATTATATAAATGGTGTTTGTGACAGAAATATAACGAAATGAAAGGAAGGATCAATGTGCATGCGCCCATTAGAGGAAAGAAAAATAAGAAATGTATCGAGTACAATTGAAGGGTTCAACTATAATAATAATAATAATAATAATAGAATAAATGGGATGAGAGAAAATGAAGTGAAAACAATGGCATCGATCATTGATTGTGACTGGTTTGAGTGGAGGGAGAGTGAATAGGTAATATGATGGAAACAAACAGCTTCACATGCACATGGGACGGTGGTGGCCCTCCGAATTAGGTCTTCTGGTATTTGTCCACATCTCTCTCTCTCTCTCTCTATAAATCAATTTTACAAAGAAGCTACATGCATGATGCCTGGCTGGCTTAGGCTACTAAGCTACGTATACATGAAATCTACACACATCCTTGTTTGAGAGTGGAAGTGGAAGCAAAATTAGGTTAAATTGGGGTCCTCCTCCTTCTAAATTTGGGCACCTTTCACAATCCCTAAGATTGAAAAAGATACGGTGTTTCATTTCATTGGCTCTTCTTTCTTTTGATTTTGTACCATTTTTATTTCAATGGTACTTGTCAATGTCCTCCTCCACTCTCTCTCTCTCTCTCTCTCTCTGTACTAAATAAATTGACAATGCCACCAACTTTGGGCTCAGCTCCTTCCTATCAACCTATCATATGTGCTGATTGGGGCCCAGCCCAGCCCAGCCCAGCCCAGCCCAGCCCATTTCTAAACCCAATAACCCATCACATAAACTTTCTTTCTCAACCTTCCCCTACTTGGCTGCTTCCCTCCTCTTGTTTTTCCTTTTTAGGGAAATGTATCTCATCCAAATTACAAAGAACAATCCCCCAACATCCCAAGGCCACTCATCTATACATAAATTTTTACTCGTTTGGTGGCCCGGCTTGAATTGGATTGGAGTTGAATCCAAATCAATCATTATGAATTTAATAAGACACAATATGTTGAACTGTTGTTCAATTTACTAAGTCCAATCTCAACACATCAAATTCTAATTATTAAAACTCTCCTACCATTCCTTAAAACTGCCATTCCCAATGTGAGATATGCATCATTGAGGTCTTGCTTTTGATCCAGAATGTTTTCCTTGTGGCGTGTGCTTCTGGTAAGGAATTACATACATGGATTGTTCATTATCATTGGGGTCCGCCCCAAACCCAGGCCAGCCTTTTGCTTTGTATTATTATTTTGCGTCTCATCCTGCACTTTTAGAATTCAATAACAATTTGGGCCCACCTTCTCTTCATTTATCATAACGTATTCACAATTTCCTTTTTATAAATTGACTCTTCAATTTTCCTTTAAATAAAAATAAAAATTCTAACCAATTTACCTCATTTCGATTGATTGATATATATATTGGTGTTAGAAAATGAAATCTTAAGGGGGAATCGAACATGACTGAAATGAGAGGTCAGAGACAAATCCAGTGGTCAACATTTTGGTCCCCATATGTCCACATGACAGCAACAAAAGGCAAGTGATTGTCTCTTTGTACACAAAGCCAATTTCTATGAACCCTAATAATAATAATAAGATCCCAACGTCACATCTCGAAGATATTAATATTATATGATTTAACACATACAAATACGTCCCAACAACCACTTTCCAACGCACTTTCATTTCATGTCACTCTCACGTAATCCTAATCCCCAGCTAAATCTAAGCTTAATATTCATGTTCATGGCCAATTACACATACAACACACGTCCCAACAAATTAACTTCTCAAAATGCATCATTATTTTTAGAGTCTTAATGCTTCATCACGCCTAATTATGCAACTTGTAATTATTGTTTGATTCTCTATAGGTTACATCAAGAAACAAAAATATCAGCATGTGACATATCTTATACAAAATATCAAACAAAAGTACGTAGATTATACGATATGCATGTGATATCATCACACCCATTACATAAGAATGAATTGGCGTTACCCAACTGGCCTTAAATTAGATTCATTTAGATTATCGCTTGTAATTTTTTTTAAAATTCATTCCTTAATATTTGTTGGGCTGGCTAGCTTCAAAGCAATTTGTAAGCAAATGGATCTGATCACATGCAATAAGCAATTTGTAAGGCCCGATTTTTAAATCTAATGCCTGGCCCCAGATTTGTTTCTTCTTATTGAGTTCTGACCAATACGAACAAAATACTTTGGGCCCAAGCACCGTTCCTATATAGAAAGACGCCCACCACCTCCTCCTCCTCCTCCTCCTCAATCTGCAAAGTCAGTCTAGTCTCCTCAGCCAGGTCGTGGGCGGCATGTGTTCACAAGTCCCAAGTACAATGCCTCTCAAAACTGCTGCCGGTGGTGGCGGAGGCGGAGGCAGTCCTACACATATGGATAACGAGGATGTGATTTTAAATAATTTTATCTAGTATTATCTCCAAATCCACCTCTAGTTGTATCTCCAAATCAAAATATAATCCCACTAATATTGTTTATATCAAATTGGATCCCCTCTCGATCAATGCCTACTTTGGTAATGATGTTTATATCTAACTCCTTATTTAATTTTTTTATTTATTAAAAGGATATTTAAATCTCATGACTGTGGCACAACGAATACTATATATTTAACCAAAGAAAATAAATAAATAAAATCCAAGGAAATTGAGCCCCGGTTAAAAAAAAAATTATTGGGGCCCCATCTCCAAATCTACAAGTTTTATGTTAAAAAAACTTCAAGCAAGCGGTATTCCTCTGAAATTACAAGTTTCTAGTTGTATATTTGATGGGATAGTATTCTGTTTCCATTTTGAACTGAGATTTGTGATCCATCTTTTCTTCATGCACGGGGAATTCAATTTGAAAACAACACAACTTATATTCCAAATAAAAATAAAGTAATGACCCAAAAGGAAATTAATTGCCTTTTTTCTCATACACCTTGTTGCGCAAGTCAGGCACGCTTCGATGATCGATCCTAGAACTAGAATCAATAAAAAAAAGGCTCACAATCTGTCAACCAGCACTCTTATTAATATTTCTCCAACAAATTCGTTGAAAATTCCGTACGATTTATACAATTTGATGTCATGAAAGCAGTGCAGGTTAGAATCATCTCTGTCCTAAACGCATGCCGAAACCATGGCCTCACAAGAATGGCTCCTACAACTTCAACTTCAATTCTTGTTGGCCCTCCACGGTTCAAACCACACAGCCCCCCGCCGCCTCAATCCCAAGTACCCTTTCTACCCCGACCCTTTTTCACTCCCTCCCCTTACAGTAACTACTGCCTCGATCTTTTCTTTCACGTGGTACCAGAAGAAGACAGTGGCACCCTTGCCTCCCATGAACGCCTGAACCAAATGCTTCACTTGGCCTGGTTCAAGAACCCCCTAACTACGGTTAAGCTCATCTGCAACCTACTGGACAGGCGTGGTTATGGTGGAAAAGACGACAGAGACAGCTTCTACACGGCGGCGTTTTGGCTCCACCGGCACCACCCCAAGACCCTAGCCTGCAACGTCGCTTCTATTGCCTCTTCGTTCGGGTCTTTTGACGACCTTACCGAGACTCTGTACCGCCTTCTGTATGGCCAGGACGTGAGAAGGAGGAACCAATCTGAATCAATTGACGGATTTCGGGTCAGAAGAAAAGGCAGCAACAGTAAAGTGCTTAGCTGCCGTAGGCTTACTCCCAGAGAGGTACGGGTCATGAAGGCACTGGAGAGGTCAAAGTTGCAAGAGGAAAAAGCCAGAGCCTTGAGGAGAGACAAGGCCATGGCCTTGGCCAACACGGCTATTGAGAGGTACCAAAACGACCCGGATTATCGATTCTTACATGATCGGATTTCGGATGTTTTCGCAGAATGCTTCAAGTCTGATATTCAAAACTTGAACAAGGAGAAGGATGCCAATTATGATCGTGATCAGGACTGCTTGGAGTTAAGCTTGGCGGCCGACTATTGTCCTAAAATGGGCTCCTCCATGGACTGCGCCACCCTTCTTTGTGAAAGCATTGCCAAAAAGGTTTTCCCGCGAGAATTGTACCCTGAATACCAAGGCATTGAGGAGGCGCATTACGCATACAGAGTCCGCGACAGGCTGAGGAAGGAGGTTTTGGTGCCGTTGAGGAAGGCCTTGGATGTAGCAGACTATCATGCAGGTGCCAACAAGTGGGGTTATAATCCGGATTTCAAGCGAGAGCCCTGTGCAGTAAAGAAGTATTTGGAGGACGTGAAAGCGGGCGGCGAATCCAAGATTAGAGTCGATGCCCTGTTTCCTCATGAAATCATGCGCTATGCCAATCATCCTGATGTTGGGGAAAGTGCTGAGCTTCAATGGAAGGCAATGGTGGAGGACATGAGGATGAACAAAGGCATGAATGTACTGAACAAGTGCATTGCTGTATGTGACGTCTCGCCAGCCATGACTGGGCGTCCCAGGGATGTGTCCGCGGCTTTGACACTAATGATGTCTGAACTGAGTGAAGAGCCATGGAAAGGGAAGGTGATCACGTTCAGCGAGTCGCCTCAGTTGATAGCAATACAAGGCGGGGATCTCAAGTCCAAGCGGGAGTTTTTGAGGAACATGGGATGGGGCTACCACACTACATTTTCAAAGGTGTTTGACTTGATTCTGGAAGCGGCTGTGAATGAGAAATTGAAGCCAGAGCATATGATAAAGAAGGTGTTTGTGTTAACCAGCTACAGTTTCTTGGAGCGGGGTTTCGATGATGATAGCTGCTGGGAGAGTGAGTATGAGGCAATACGAAGCAAGTTTAAGAAGGAAGGGTACGGGGATGTGGTACCACAGCTTGTGTTTTGGAATCTGAACCTAGAAGAGTTGTATAAGCAAGTGCGTAGTGAAGGAGAATGTCAAGAACAAGAAGGGTTATCGATGTTTAGCTTCGTCAACGACAATTTGATCAAGTCATTGTTGGAGAATGATGGGAATATTGGGTTGGAGCATGTCATTGCAGCAGTTATCTCTGGGCAAGGGTATCAGAGTCTGGTTGTGGTGGACTGATGACGACTGATATCATATATACTGTTAGAACTAATTAATTAGATTGTTTCCTAACCTTTGCTAGCTAGCTAGCTACTGTGTGTGTATCAAAAACTAATGATTAATTGGAGTTGTGGTTTTACTTACTAGGTTTGTTGTTTTTGTTTCCCCTGTCAAGTGCCAAGGAAGGAGGTAGCTTTGTTAATTCTCTCACAAAACACAATAAGGATTGAAATTGAACTTAAAGGAGAAGAAAAATAAAAGAACAAGTAATGTTGGGTTTGTGAATCAGATGACAAACAAATGATAAAAACAGGGTTGCTGTTGCTGAAAAGTGTTCTGACTTTACTCATCTTTAATAGTCTCTGCCAGCCCTTAAGTTATGGCCTTGTGGAATGAATGTTAGTGATGGTAATCATCCTCTTCTTACATTACAATGGTCTGAACTCTTCCCTGCTGCTGCTGCTGCTGCATCTGTGGATGTATACTTTTTTTCTTCTTTCTTTCTTTAAAGTTGATAAATAAAATAAATTTTTATTAATTTTTAAAACAAGCATGAGCTTAATGAAGCCCAATAAGTCTGCTGTCTCAACTCAAGGAGGGTAATCTAATCTAATCACAGTCGAATCCAAACAAATGACACCCGAACTGATCATCTTGCTCTGGGTTGGTCTCCCTCTAGGAATAGGAATTGGAATTGAGTAGGATGTTGTCTTGTTAAGAAACATAGTTGAAATTGAATTCCACATCTTAACTTAAATCAAGTGCCAAAAATAAAGTGTGTTGGCTGGGATGCAATTAATGAAAATATCATAAAAATCCACAAGGAAATTAGTGTCCTGTTTTGTTCTGTATCGTGTTAACCTAGGTAACACAATCCTTGCGGCACAAGTTACTCCTTACTTGTTTTATAAAGAGATGAAAAAGGCTCTCCTTTTCTCGTCATTAATCTGTGTCTTGTGTAGTCTGTAATTTCTTCAACAAATAACAAATTGAAATTGAATTGATGGTGCAGCAAATCATCGTCTCAGTTCTGAAAGCATGCCGCGGAACACGAAACCAGGTCGGAGGAGGAGGCATTTATAATTTACAACTGAAAACTTTTGCAACTCTTGCTGGCGGAGGCGGAGGGGGAGATTCTCCTCATCTACAACCCAAACCCAAACCAACAACGCCATCAAAAAAAGCATCCAAGATAGATATGCTTAGAATGGCGAGCATGAGTTTGGTGGAGTCTGTGGAACAGTTAATGAGATTTGATAAGATTTATGTGGTGACGGGCAATGACACAACCAATGTCCAAATGATCAAGCGCAATCACCGCTGGCCAGGAACTCATGTCATCATGCATACCGATACCAACCCCGCCGAGATGTCCAAAATTAAGAAGGCAGCTCGCGAATGCGGCCTCGAACCCAAAACAGCCTCCCATTGGGGAGAAGAATATGAAGAAGAAGTCTCTTCGCTTGTCTAGGTTAATTAGCTTGCCTCTTCCTCTAATTACTTTGTTTGTATACTCTGTTACTATTAACTGCCGCCTAATTTCTTGTTTATTTGACTCAAATTTATTATCTTACAATTTGCTCGATAATGATATATATACACACAGCGGCGGAGCCACTCCTAGAATTTGTAATAAAACAACTTATAATTTAAGTTAAAATTCCCTCTAAAACAAATTAGACATGACTAAATTATAAATATTTAGCTCTAAACATGTAACTAGTGAATACTTATGTACTTTATATATACTTGTATTTTCTACTTCGGCCCCCTAACTTTACGATCTAGTTCCACCCCTGTATAATAATATACACATAACTTAGCATACATACATAGAGTACCTTACACTTTCTAATCTTGTGATATTTTTGTTTAAGTAGTGAAAGGATTAGCAATTAAGTTGCCAGCTGATTTGTGTTGAACAAGGCATGAAAATAAAATGGAAGTATGACATAAATACCTCACCAACTCCTTTACCTAAGACCTACTCTACTCAACAAACAGATGCCTCACCTCACATACATTGATTTAATATTAGCTGAAATAATTGTTAAGGGAATTATAATGGTAGCTAATGAATCAATGCGCTGCCATTCTTCTGAATAGAAATAGATGCGAATGCCTCTAACATCAATGAAGATGTTCATTATTAAGAGAGTATATTTCCTTCCCGGTATGGCAAGTTCATCATGACCTAACAATTTATCTCCTCAACCAATAACCACATCATTGAAGAAAAAAATAATGCGATGGATCTTTGTCAATGTTTCGAATGAATAATAAAGTACGTTTGGCATGAAAAGTAGACTTCAGTATATATATATGGGATGCATCCCATGTGAATGTTCATAATTGTAGAGAAACCTTATTATAAATATTAAAAGAAGGATGAGGCATGGCAATGGGAATAAAAGTAGGAAGAAACTAAAAACCAATGTAACACGGTCTTATAAATGCGCTTATTATTTGTTACTAAGTATCGCTCGCTCATATGAATGGGAATGCTTCTCTAAAAATACAACTAGACTATGAAATATTTATTTCCTTATGTGAATGTGAAAATTGACATTCCCTCCTTAATGGAATTCTAACTAACATTATTAATTTGGTTGTATGATATGACGTTACATAGTGAAGAATATGTCAATAGTCAAAGCTAGATGAAGGAGAAGGAGAAGGAGAAGGAGAAGGAGGAGGGGAAGGAGGGGAATTTAAACCCAGAACTTTAGGTTGGAATATTTCGATGATTTTTGGCAGTTGATCTTGCTCCTTGTGAGCATAATACCGTGCGTGATGGCATGCACAAAACTTTGCTGCTTGCTGCTGATATATATCTCTGGGCAATGTGCGCACCATGCCACCCCATCCACGATTTATAAATGGTGGGTCAAGTCAACCACTGAAATTTCCAGACATTAATAAATTTATTTATTTCCAAAATGGTGGAAGACACTAGAAGGAAGAAGAGAACTATACCCAATAGCTAGCTTGAAAATCTAAGTGGTAACTATACCCAATAGCATAATGTAATGGCTTTTACTAGAGGTAGCTTTCTAATACCCATATAGACAAGGAAATTTAACCACCACACTAAGCCACCCCCCCCATCCCATCTCATCCCACTTCTTTTATGCAACTTCTTCATCATTCATCCACTACACTTGGTCTAGATGCTTGTTTTATTCCAATGTCCATGACATTATTTATTTCTGCACTCGATGTCTTAATTAGGTTCGATTTTTCTTCATTCAACATCCTCTTATGTAAAATATAAAAAAAAAGTGAATGAGATCCTTTCAACCATTCCAACATTTACTAATAATAAATAAAATAAAGACTTTTCTGAAATGATATGATTATATGTCCATTTTCATATTGACCCATTTGTGTACATATGCAATTCATTTAATTTAATGTTACAATTAAGAAGATCCTCCCCACCCACATTGACCAACTGGGTATAAATTATCTACCAACCTTCAAGTGAATGCATATTAAAACCAAAGTGAGTTATATAACCTTTCACAAATGAATAAAATTCAACCACAATGCTATATCTTATTGCTTAAAACATTCCTGTATGTCACTGAAAAAATTAATTTGTTAATTTTCATAACAAGATTAGGTAAAGGAAAAAACACCACTAACTTTAAAATAAAATAAAAATTGTATTTTGCTTTCTAGAATGAAATGACTGAATTCACTTTGAACGAGTTGAGTTACTGTCTGGCTGACTGAGTATGGAGAAATTGGATCCACTGCGACATATCATCACAAAGGTCTATGTTTCTCCCAACTCATCTACTACATCTAGTATTTTGCTTTCTAGAATGAAATGACTGAATTCACTTTGAACGAGTTGAGTTACTGTCTGACTGAGTATGGAGAAATTGGATCCACTGCGACATATCATCACAAAGGTCTATGTTTCTCCCAACTCATCTACTACATCTCCAACCAACACGCTCCACCAACACCGAGACACGTGTTACACAACACCGCCAAAGCCCGCGACGGGCGCGTGCAACCTTTCCGCTGTACACTGACAATATACTTACAATCGGTCCCATTCAGAGCAACCATGGAGCCCACAGTACGGAACGCGTCCTGATCGCGACACGTGTCCCGACATCCGCATCTCAGGATATGCGCACCATCGGACGGCTTTTCCAAAAGCGGACGTCCTGCCGTGGCGCCGTTTACACGGCACAACCGACACTCAGACGGAGCGTTTGCCACTAGGCTTAGGGTGCCATCAGTCCAAAAGTAGCAAAGTAGTCGCTGTTCTTGTCGCCAAAATACCGTCCCACTCTCAAACGAGAAGCTTTGGAATCTCAAACCATTGTCAGCGATTAAGAACCAAAGAACATCGTGATTAGAGCCCCTTAATCATACTTAATCATAGACTTAAATTGTTAAAGCATTTATTATCAACTCCAGGTGGGGAACCGGCGGAACGAGAAAGCCAAACTTATCGCGATATATTGTCGGCGTGTCGATACGAGAACAAACGGACTGCGACCGAAACGGGGACAACGAAACCACAATCGGATACGGACTTCGCTAAAATCCATGATCTCGTTCTCGACGTGTCAAAGATCAAGGGCCTGATGGGAGACACGTGTTCAAAACATAATTGGAGTGGGGCCGGACGCATCGGCCATGTAGCTGGCTATCATTTATTGGAGGCTTTGTGCACTTTAAAGTAACACACAAACACACACACGAAGCCCAAACCCTCTCTTCCTCCTCCGAGCCCACGCAAACCGTCGGTGCACGTCACGCACACCCCATCACGCGTTTTTTGTTTTTCTCTGCATCGCACCACATCGCATATGATGACAACACCGCCTACTCCACCACTGCTCTCTTTCCTCCATCTCTCTCTCATTTCTTAGCGATCTTCTTCTAATCGCCGGCCAACGCTCCGGCGACTCTTCTCGCCGGAGAATACGGCGGATCTGGGTGGGGATTCCACCTCGCATTTCGAGTTCAATTGCCCCGGCTCTGGAAAGGTGGTGTTGTAGCAAATATCAGAGCTTTCAATTTTTGTTTCTTTTCTTCTTTTGAGCAGTGTTGTAGGAAAATAGGGTTATTGATGCAATTGTTTGAGGGAATCTTCGAAAGTGAGAGTTTTGGTGGAAATCTTTGAGGACGGGTGGGGAATGTGGTGAGTATTGCCTCAGTTTTGGAAATCGGTTTCGGATCTTTGCTGGTTTCTATATATAGCAAGAGCTTAAAAAGGAATGCCATTTTTTTGGATCCGACATTGAGCAATACGCCCCGTTTCGTTGACTGCTTGATGTTGTAGAAGGAAGAGAGATACACAGATTGATGTGCAAGATAGAGAAGAAGGAGAGAAAGGGAGTGATGGGATTCAAGGTGTTAGGAGGAGGAGGAGCAGACAAGTTCAAGAACTCGATGCTCGTCACGACGACGTCGTCGCCGTCGAGGTCGAAAATGAAGCTGTGGATGATACGGGCAACGACGTCGGTTTTGTTGTGGACGTGTATTGTACAATTAACGGCTTTGGGGGATATGTGGGGGCCTAGGGTTTTGAAAGGCTGGCCTGCTTGTTTCTCTCAGGAGTCTGCTGCCGCCTCTTCTGTTTTGCAAGACAAGTTGCCTTCCGTCCCGGCCAGAGCTCTTCCGCCCAAGAGTGAGTTTTTATTTTCTAATTTGCCAGGAAATTGGTGGTATTTTTCAGTTATTTCGATGTGGGTTCTTGTAATTATTTTACTAATTACTCCAAGGGCAGTTGTGTTGCTTTTGGATGTTAATTTTATGGGTAGGTTCAACTGGAACTATGCTCGGCCTGTTGTTTTTCAGATTTTCTGAATCCAACCCATCACTTGAGTGTGTGTGTGGGTGTGGTGCGAACTTGTACTTAGTGTCCAAAGCTTCGCAGTTGCTCTGGCTCCAAAAAATGCACATGGAGGTAGAAACTTGTAATTCAGAAAGCAGCTGGTTTCAAGCTACTGTTTAATACAGGCGAACCGATGCTATCCCAAGTTATCACCATACATGGTGATATTGCTTAAATTACGACAGTAAATTTTCCCATTTTGTTTGCCGTTTCTAAGATATGTTCAAATCATGAAGTTTACTCTCTTACATGCCAGACTGTAGAAAATTCAATTCCTATGAAGTAGTAATTACATTAGTCTGTACCATTTTCATCTCTGTCCTGACTTTCTATTGGTTGGCCTTTTCTTATGCTTTGGCTTTGTCATTTGAATGATTGTTTAATTGGCCTCTAATCTGAATTTGTTTTGTTGCCATTAGGGGTTTATAAAAACAATGGCTACCTGATGGTTTCATGCAATGGGGGACTCAATCAAATGAGAGCAGCGGTGAGTGGCTAGCAATTGTTTGCTGTGCATATTAACACTAGTTCATCCTTGGTGATCAAATTACTTTACTTCTTAGTGCATGCAGCTGCTTACCAGTTTCAATTTTTCTTTCTTGGTCGTGATTTCTACAGATATGTGACATGGTTGCTATTGCAAGATATTTGAACGTCACTCTCATTGTCCCTGAGCTTGATAAAACCTCCTTTTGGGCTGATCCCAGGTGTGCCAATATATCTCTCCTACCATTTTCAAGTCATTGAGTGTTTTTTAAATTATAAAAGGATGGTTGTTTTTCTTCGACTCAGTATTACACCACTTCTTACCAAATAATGGTTATATGTTTCTTGATATTGCAGCGAGTTCCAAGACATATTCGATGTGGATCATTTCATCACATCCTTGAGAGATGAAGTTCGCATATTGAAAGAGTTGCCTCCGAGGGTTAAGAGGAGAGTGGAACTAGGAATGATTTATACCATGCCACCAATTAGTTGGTCTGACATGTCTTATTATCATAATCAGGTCAGTCCTTGTCATTGTTCTTTATAACTTGACAAGAAGTTTTCTGTGTTGCAACTTGTAAACATTCTTAAACCTCATCATATTCCTTATTCTTTCTCTCAAATAATATATGCTACTCTTATGTTTCGTACAGATTCTTCCTCTGATACAAAAATACAAAGTGGTACATCTAAATAGAACTGATGCCCGACTTGCCAATAATGGACAACCTTTGGATATTCAGAGACTTCGATGCCGAGTAAATTTTAGTGCTCTGAGGTTTACTTCTCAGATAGAGGAGTTGGGTAAAAGGGTTATCAGGCTTCTAAGGCAAAATGGTCCTTTCCTAGTGCTTCATCTTAGATATGAAATGGACATGTTGGCATTTTCTGGTTGTACTCAAGGTTGTAACACTGAGGAGGTGGAAGAATTGACAAGAATGAGGTAAGTTATACTTTACAATCAATGGATTCCATGCAATAAAAGAATTAATTTCACTGTCTTATACTTTCACTTGTTTGGCAGATATGCTTATCCCTGGTGGAAAGAGAAAATAATCAATTCTGACCTGAAAAGGAAAGATGGTTTGTGTCCTCTGACACCTGAAGAAACTGCTCTTACGCTGAGCGCACTTGACATTGATCGCGATATTCAGATTTATATTGCAGCTGGTGAAATATATGGTGCAGAGAGGAGAATGGCAAGTCTTGCAAAGGCTTATCCCAAATTGGTGAGTAGATGAAAGCTGAAGCCACCTTCTGTATTTTGTATATGGTTACTTTTTGTGTTCTGTTTTTACAAGTTGCCGTTGGATTTGTACAAACAGGTCAGAAAGGAGACACTGTTGGAACCGTCAGACCTTAGGTTCTTTCAAAACCACTCATCCCAAATGGCAGCACTGGATTATCTTGTCTCATTGGAGAGCGATATTTTTGTTCCCACATATGACGGAAACATGGCTAAAGTGGTTGAAGGCCATCGCAGGTAGTTTCTGCTGCTGACAGTAATTCTCTTTTGTTTATATCAAAACTTTATGGTAATTTTGTAATGCACCTAGTGGTTTTGCTTGGATTCAAACGATTGGTTTTGGAAGTCAAACCCCAGCCAGTTATTTGGCATCCCAAATCTTGTTTCTTTGAGGAGATGATGATATGTGTACGCTGCTTTGTACCAGTCCGACATTTTTCACTCTGAAAGTGTTGCCAGTTTTGGAGCTTTAGTTTATCACAGGTTCATTTGTTCGTAATCCCTGATATTTAGGCAGAGATGTTTTTCTACATGATCTGTTCTGGGATTTGCTTCATTATTTTCCCCAGTTTACTGTTATAGTATTTTTCTTCCTTTCTTTGTTATTAATGGTGAAAATTTTCATCTAAAGTGAGACATTGGGTGCTCATGTTTCTTCAGATTTCTTGGGTTCAAGAAGACAATTCTACTGGACAGAAAGCTTCTTGTTGATTTGATAGACCAGTACACAAGTGGATCATTGAATTGGGATGAATTTTCATCTGCAGTAAAGGAAGCTCATGCAGGTCGAATGGGGAACGCAACTAATAGATTGATGATCCAAGACCGACCAAAAGAGGAGGACTATTTCTATGCCAACCCAGAAGAGTGTTTGCAACCGTTAGATGAACAACTGAGTAGTACGTGATATATATATATAATGTTAGAAGATTGTGACACTCATCCATGTTCTACAGTGTTGGCTATTTTCCCACAGATGTATAAGAAAGTTGTCTGCAGAGGGATAGCCATAATGAGATTTTGTTCTGAAGAGGCGATGAAGATTATTGTGGGGGGGAAGTAAGTAATCTTCAATAAAGCCCTGAGAGGATCTATGGTACCAGCTGCTGGAGGACATGTTTTATCTTTTATATAAGCCAAATAATCCATCCAAATCATCATGTATAGAAAGCTGCCCTGCCATTCAGGGTGGGAACGAATTAAAACTGCATTGTATGTGGGGGAAACATATAGGTTTGGTTTACTGGAACTGCAAAATCATCAAAGGTCAACCCCTATTCCTTAATTTTTTTTGTATTTTTTGTTTCTTTTTAGATTAGCCTATGGTATTGTGATTCTCAAGCATATGCTACTACTACTACATCCTAAAAGGTTTTTCTGTTTGCACAGATGATTGCCTCATTCCCGTTTGTAATGTGGGTCTAATTCTGAGAGAATGACCGAGAGGGGGGGGCCAATGATTATGTATTTTTACACAATACTCCCATTAATTTATATGTCTAAGAGTGTTTAATTTACTTGGAGTGTTTAGGGTTTTACTGGCCTTAAAGTTTCCCCAGTAGATCATCAGTTGGGTTATTTCTGGATTAGTTGGTAGTACATGTGAATATGCTTGCAGACAGAGGAACAGTTTCCTTTATTTGAGAAGGTGGTTTGTAAATCTCATATGATAATGACAAGCCAAGTAAACAAACCAGTCGAACATGTTCTCTAGGGCCATTGGAATTTTGACATATGTATATATATATATATATATATATATATATATATATATATATATATATATATATATATATATATATATATATATATATATATATATATATATATATATATATATATATATATATATATATATATATATATATATATATATATATATATATATATATATATATATATATATATATATATATATATATATATATATATATATATATATATATATATATATATATATATATATATATATATATATATATATATATATATATATATATATATATATATATATATATATATATATATATATATATATATATATATATATATATATATATATATATATATATATATATATATATATATATATATATATATATATATATATATATATATATATATATATATATATATATATATATATATATATATATATATATATATATATATATATATATATATATATATATATATATATATATATATATATATATATATATATATATATATATATATATATATATATATATATATATATCTGGATTTGGGGGATCTGCTTGCTAGTACTAGTGGTGGGGTAGGGGGCCTTTGGGGGTTGTATATCAATACATTTAATCATATATATGTTGTTAATAATTCCCATATTTGCCACAAAATGGTTGGTAGAAGGATTTCAATTAAATTTGGAAATTTGAGCAAAAAAGAAGAAGAAGAGAATTATACAAGGAGGTTTGGTTCATGTGAATGGAATGATTGCATGTGGTCCTTGACCTTCTTCATTAGCTGGCAATGGCATACTGATATATTCTCTGTCTTTCTTCCCCGGGAAACATTTGGTTAACGTTCATTTCTGTGCACCGCTAATTCAGGGGTTTTTCTTTCTTTCTTTCTTTCTCTTTTCTGGTTGCCACTTGCCATAATATTAATAATAAAGTGAATTGTATATCACAATTATTGACGATAAAGTTTGCTTTTCCTATTGACAGAAAACAAAAGCAGCTTGCTATATTATTTATTGTTCTAATTTCTTGCAAGAGAGCCGAATTTCTGCAAATATTATTGTTCTCATTTCTCGAATATTTGCTTACCCACAAAAAAACAAAAAATGTCTCATCATCATCTCTACCTTGTTAAACACAAAAGTGCCTTTTATCTTCCTTGTTTTTGACACTATCATTTTGTCCTGTATCGAGAATACATATACACTCGAACTTACCTGATGATGGAGAGAGAGCAGGGGTAGACTCTGCTTTTTGTGTTTTTAATATTTGTCCAATTGTCGACCGAATATCAATTTAAATTTTTTGGATGATCCAAGAAAAAGCCACATCCACCCCGAAGAAAGAGCTCTTAATATTCAAATAATTAAGGCAGTTCAAAGTTGCTTTTGAACTACGTCGCAATCAGCAGAAAATATGTTCAATTAATGCAGCTTCGTAATTTTATAATTTTTTGGTGGAAAAATTGCTCGTGGGAGCGAAATGCATAACATCATTGCTTGAGTTTCAAGTCAACAATAAAGAACATTATTTACAACAATGACACTGATAGCAGAGATTTTGTGATAAACTGTTGCTGAACATTGCTTTTGCTTTCAAACTTATAATCCATAAATTCAAGTTTTATTTTTCAATTTTAAAAATCGTTTTAAGATTACGATGCTCTTACTTAGGTAATTGAACTGAGAAAAAGTCTTCAGCAATTCACCCGATCCAATGTTTTAACACCTGATCCAACGATTTCTTTACTTATTAACTCTAATGACTTCGTCTTATCGGTTTGAGAGTTTGATGTAGTCTTTAAAGCATTAATATTATTATATGGTAACACTATTAGTAAAATCTGTACATATTTTCCACAAAATAATGCACATGGGTTTAATCACACACACAAAAGTATAAGTTAAGTTAGTTTCTTATTTGTGAATTTAAAATCCTTTTGTGTAGTGGTTTGGAGCAATTGTTTTCTTCAGGAAAGATTTGAGTTCGAGTCCTAATATTTGTGTAGGGTGTGTGAGTTTAGTATATTGTCGTCCCTAAATAGGAAATGTTTTCAAAACAAAAAAAACAAAAGTTTAAGGTCTTTTTGTTTAAATTCAAAATAGAAAAGGTCTTATTGGATCAATATGACCAGATTGTAGATTTGGCCCAATTTCCCAATCATACGACTCAATCCATGTTTGGGCCATTGGTTATTCTGGCATTTTGAGCTTGGGCTGACCCAAATGAAGAAGAGAGTCATATTGGGCTTGGGTTGACCCGATCCATTTGGTACCAGGAGGAGATTCATAAGATAAAAATTCAACATTAATTGAAGTTCTAATGTAAGAGGGTAACCAGTATTTCATTAAGAAAAAAATAATAAAATTACATCCAAAAAAAAGTCATGTTGCCAAAGAAATTGGGGCACAAGAAATAACACTGCAAGAATTACAAGACGAGGAAAGAAGCCTCAACTGAAAAAGCAGCTTCTCAACATTAGAATGGAAGCCTCAATAATAATGATAATTCACAAAAAATAAAAAAGACAACAAATATTTGGTTGGGAAATCAATCTATGGATCCCAACAAACTAAACTAGACACTACATGTACAAATTACAATCAATCGCAGTCTCGACTGGGTAGATTATAAACCAGCAGAAGACATGAATAAACCCCCATGCATCAAAGGGGTTCCCAAAAAAATGAATTAATTATAAATCATTAACAAATAATTATAGCAGTAATTAATATAGTTGCCTTGTCATATTAGTTTCTGCCTGTCTTGAGCTTCTTTGGGGCATGTTCAGAGTCTTCACCACTTGCAACTCTAGAGTGTCTTTTTCCTTGATTGCTAGAGAGGATCTCGTTGTCCTGCAGCAGAATGGGCGAAATGTTTAATTATATATGTTTCTTCAAAATGAAACAGGGGAATGACAATGGCATTAATTTGTGTAGGGTGTGTGAGTTTAGTATATTGTCGTCCCTAAATAGGAAATGTTTTCAAAACAAAAGTTTAAGGTCTTTTTGTTTAAATTCAAAATAGAAAAGGTCTTATTGGATCAATATGACCAGATTGTAGATTCGGCCCAATTTCCCAATCATACGACTCAATCCATGTTTGGGCCATTGGTTATTCTGGCATTTTGAGCTTGGGCTGACCCAAATGAAGAAGAGAGTCATATTGGGCTTGGGTTGACCCGATCCATTTGGTACCAGGAGGAGATTCATAAGATAAAAATTCAACATTAATTGAAGTTCTAATGTAAGAGGGTAACCAGTATTTCATTAAGAAAAAAATAATAAAATTACATCCAAAAAAAAGTCATGTTGCCAAAGAAATTGGGGCACAAGAAATAACACTGCAAGAATTACAAGACGAGGAAAGAAGCCTCAACTGAAAAAGCAGCTTCTCAACATTAGAATGGAAGCCTCAATAATAATGATAATTCACAAAAAATAAAAAAGACAACAAATATTTGGTTGGGAAATCAATCTATGGATCCCAACAAACTAAACTAGACACTACATGTACAAATTACAATCAATCGCAGTCTCGACTGGGTAGATTATAAACCAGCAGAAGACATGAATAAACCCCCATGCATCAAAGGGGTTCCCAAAAAAATGAATTAATTATAAATCATTAACAAATAATTATAGCAGTAATTAATATAGTTGCCTTGTCATATTAGTTTCTGCCTGTCTTGAGCTTCTTTGGGGCATGTTCAGAGTCTTCACCACTTGCAACTCTAGAGTGTCTTTTTCCTTGATTGCTAGAGAGGATCTCGTTGTCCTGCAGCAGAATGGGCGAAATGTTTAATTATATATGTTTCTTCAAAATGAAACAGGGGAATGACAATGGCATTAATAAAACCTGCATCAACATGATACCTTAACAACAGATTTCGGTATAGGCGATCGACTATTTGCTCGCTTCCCAAGTTCAATTTGCACTGAGATGCTCAAAACCTGCATCAATATGATACCTTAACAACAGATTTCGGTATAGGCGATCGACTATTTGCTCGCTTCCCAAGTTCGATTTGCACTGAGATGCTGGCCTGTGACAAATCCACACCAGAATTCTGCAGGGCTTGTGTCAGAGTATTCAACAACCTGTCCAATCCCGACATTCGATTATGTTATTGACTCATTCATAAATCTACAAGCATATTCATTAGTACCAGACAGACTACTATCTTAATCTTCTCAAAGTTTATGTTTAGTACATTTACAGCCAGGTCTGATGAATTAGATCACAGAACCTTAACCAAAGACCTATTAAATATGTGACTTGAACCAAAAGGAAACTCACCCTTGAGAGTACGCACTTGAGATGTTAATTCGACCGCCTTCAATTGTCAGCTCCTGTTCTTTTAGCTTATCCCTAGTGACAGCACCATCGGTAGCATGCGATACTGTCTGGCCTAACATAGATTGATGCTGAGATGTGTTCTCTGCATCAGATGGCAATCTAGGTGGAAGTTGAGGTACTGCAGCACCACCACTCCTGACAGGAGTGAAGAAGTTGGGCTGCATTGACAAAGGAAAGGGCATTGGCTTGCTTGTTATTCCAGGGTGGTGATCCATTGCTTTGAAGGTAGTTTCAGTACTTGTATCAGATTCTACAGGGTTCTGAGCACAGCTTCCAGGAATTGACGGTGAAACAGAAGTAGTTTTCTCATCAAACTTTGCGGCAAATACTAATGCAGGACCAGACCCACCATTCATGCCTCGAGATTGATCGCAGTAACTTTCCCTAAGCTTGGGATTGTTTCTCTGCTTCAAGTAAAAAGACGATACTCTACAATTAGGCAACTCCAATATATACCGACATAAATTTGTGTGTATAAATCTTTTAGTAAATATGAACAGAATACATGCCACAAAGGCTAAAGACCTGACTTCTATGCCACAAGTGTAAAGCCCCACGAGTGATACTAAGGTTTCCAAATTGAATGGAACATAATCAGTAAAGGGAATAAAAAAGATTTACCCAAGGCATCAATTTCGCTGGATCAGGGTTCCATCCTTGGTATGATCCCTCATACTTGTTTACTTTTTCCTGTAAAAACTGAATGTATTCGATAACCTGGGAAGCAAAAAGATTGAAGTTTAAGAAAAACCCAATTATTCAACAAGTGAAATGAAAGGTGAAAAAAGGAACAAATTACAACAATTAAAACTTGTATGTACCTCCAATAAAAATGACGCCTTATCTCTTTTTTGATCACTATGAGGAATGAGCTCTCTCAACATCTGGAATCTGCAACAATAACTTCAAGGGTCAATCTCAATCTCAATCTAATGTTCACCAAACCACCAAGGAGCAAAGCCATCTGATTATGCCATCAACTTTTCATATCATATAAGAAACTATTACTTCATAAACATGAAACTTTCTAAAATTTGGGATTTATCTTGGTTCTTGTAGTACTCATTTCCAAAACATGACTCATTATATTATATCAAATAGTAAATGTGTTGCATCAGATTTAGCGTGTGTAAACTATTAAAATTATAATGCAAGGGAGGAACACTTGCCTATCATTTATTTTGCTCCTCCTTCGCTGCTCTGTGGCAGAGTGCTTGGACCGTGGTGTGTTAGCTTTCTGATCAGAGCTCTTAACGTCAACTGTTACCCTCAAATCTCCTTTAAAGAAACACCCAAACTCTTCAGTGAAGTTGAAAAAATGAAGGAAAAAAATAAGCTAAAGAATTTTAAGTGAATCTTAGTGCTAAGAAGGAGACATACCCTTATAGGGGGTGGTGGCGGTGGTGGTAGTAGTAGAGGTCTCCTTTTTGAGAACAAACTCATCTTCATCGTCCAGTTCGTCTTCCTGGGTACTTGCCTTGGCGGCAGACTTCATCATCTCCATGAAGCTTATGTTCTTCTGCCCAGATGACCTGTTGAAATTTCAATTGTATATCAAAAACTGTATCTATAATATTGAAATCAGTAACATGAAGAAATTAAAAACATAAAGAGTTCGAGATGTTAAGTTACTAACTGAGCACTGAAGCAGTTGCGATGGTTGTTGGAAGATGACTGCGCAGGCCGCTCTGAAGACGTCCATTGCCCTGTAAAATCCCCAGTAGCCGATAGCTATCAGTTTCAGTTCAATTTTTCACCATTTGTTCTTTCTTATCATTTCATTCAAAAGTAGAGGCTTATTATACATGGAATATATGTGATTGATGGTGAAGCGTGAGCGATCAGAGTGAAAATATACACTACATCTATATATACCACATGCAAAAACACAAATATTTTATTTTTTGGGGTCAACTGCAAAAATACAAATGAGTTTAATTATTTACCTCTCACAATACCCGCTGGTCTTTCTCCCACATTCTCCTTCCCTGTCTTTCCCTTATTCTTTAATGCAGATTCTTCCCACAAAGTGAATCCACTTCCAGTGTAAGAACTGCAGTTTGAGTGTTCCTCAACATTTCTGTCGGTGCTACTTGCTTGAGCTTGAGTGACTGTAAATACCGGCGATCCCTCTGGTTTTGGAACCCTTTGATTAAAATAAGAAATGTGGCTTATAGTGTAAGTCCCAATCCCACCAGGGAGAACGTGCTCCGCAGAAGAAATTGGCTGCGCTGCTGCTGCTGCTGCATGAGATGCTGGCTTTTCAGCAGTTGATATCTCAACGGATGCTTCTTCCTTAGCTATGCATTTCTTTCCCATTCGTTCCAGTGGTTGTAGGAAATCATGAGTTTCAAGGTAGCCTCCTGATGACATAATTAAACCAAAATTAGGTCTCTGAACCAGATAAATACTGCATATATCTAGCTCTACTATTATATTTTTAGGTCAAATTTTCACCAATTAGCTAGGCTAATATTTTTGTAGTTTCAAATTTGCAACATTTCCTTCTCCAACAGCTTCTACTGCATTAGCATTCAATATTTGACAAATTATGAAGCCATGACAGAAAAAATTAATAATCATGTGGCATGGCAATGGATCAACAAACCAATAAATAAAATGTCATAATAATTATAAAAAGCTGATCTTTAAATTCTTATTTTATAGAAAGTGAAAAAAATCAGTCTAATCTAATTTTTTTTCAGCATCATTTCTCAGATCCAAGATTTGGAAAACAACATGTTTAAAAACTTAACCACAAATTTTAATGAATATGACAAACAAAAAAACAAAGAAAAGATTTAGCCATCACTTCACATCCCACGCTTCATCTGAATACCAATGCACCTGCGTAAGGCGTGATATGTGAGATGTCAAATCATGTCTAACTTCCATTGGTGGGGCAAGTGGGTCCCATCAGGGCCCCACCCACATATCCATCTCGTGCCAATCTAATGGTGTTGATTGGTAAAGGCTAACCCTTTCCTTTTTCGCATTGGCAGCCAATTCAAGGCTGGCCTACAATTCATGGCCCAGATGGATAACCAGATCCATGATTCAAATGTGGTCACGTGCATGCATAATAGCGACCCCTATTTCTTTAATTCAACAAACAAAATATATATTTTCCTCTTATCTAAGCATTAACGAAAAATTAAAAAAAGGAAAGAGAAAAGCAAATTGTTTTTGGGATTTTAAACAAAAATATTCTGAAATTGAAGGAAAAATACAAGGATTACCTTGAGAAGGTGGCCTTGGATCTTGTTGGGCAGTTGGATGACTGTAGAGTGACAGAAAGTCGTGCGTTGGTTTCCTTCCTGTAGAAAAACTTTGAAATCAAGGTTAAGAAATAAAACGCAATTCTATTGGTTTCCATTTCCTAAAATTCTGATTCCGAAATTAAAAAAACCAAAAAAAAAAACGAATCCGTTTCCGAAAAATGAATACCTTCGGTTCCAAACGGACGGGGTTGAGGAAGCTCCATCAGTACAGGCGGGTTAAATAATTATTTGCGCGGAAAATTCTCCTGGTAATTTTAACAGAATTTCAGTATCAAAATTCAGCGGAAATTCAGTAAGCGCTGGCAGAGCCTTCAATTTTATTTTATTTGAATTTCCAAATTATTGACGTTGGAGCCAAGATTCTTTCTTGAGCTGCACAGATCCGCCGAGAGCCTAAAGCCTCCGCCAGAAGATCGGAGGCACATTCACTTTTGCTTTTGCCTTCGCTTTCAGAAGCGGCCAAGATAAAAATCCAGGCTTTGATTCCAATTCTCCGAATGCTTTTCGATACCAGTTGCTTTGGCTGCAATTTTGTTGGCCACGAAACTGTCAGTTGTTCTCCATAACTGATATAAGTTCATCAAACGAGACGTAAATTCACAGAATTCAACGAATCTACCATTGAATTATAACCGGATAGGAATTCTTTTTTCTTTTTTTTATAAAAAAAAAAGCTTACCATAAATTAAAATTTTACATATTTGTCAAGCAGATTCAAAACTAATTAATTATACGCAATTCGAAGTTTTTTATAAAAAAAAACTCAGCAAGCGAATAAGATCCCAAGGGAGGAAGTTAAAAAATTTCAAACCTGCAAGCAATTCACGTGAAGATTGAGCTCCCAAGTCCTGTATGTACACTGCAGAAAGTGCTTCGAATTCAGAGCTTGAAAATACCATACCGTAATTCCGGTAATTAAAGATCGAAAAGAAAAGAAGAAAAACAACAGCTTCGAAATTTCGAGCATAAATTTGACCTTTTTGAAAAATTCTGATCGGCGTCTCCTTTTTCAATTCCTCGTCCAGATAGCCGGACCCTCTCTCTCTGTCTCTCTCTGTCTCTCTCTCTGTCTCTCTCTGTCTCTCTCTCTCTCTATGTGAGTTTGTGAGAGTTGTGTGAGTTCTTTGGCTCAGGATCTTTTATACAGTTTTCATTTGCCTGCTTGCTTTGCCTTCAGTATTGTTTTCATTTATTTATTTAAATATTTGTTTTGGTTGTTTTCCGTTAGATAAACCGCCGTTGGGCTAACGAGGTTGCGGCGGGGTTAACGGCGTTAAGGTTTGGAGCGGAGGGTAGTGTAGCGTGGCCGTTTACTCTTAACTGGGTAAGGCTTTTCAGGGTTCACGGAACTCAATTATTTACTTTTACTTGAATTCAATTTTTTTTTATTGTTTTCGGCAATCCCCATTATTTTATTTATTCTTTTTTTGATTTGGCAATCCCGAGTAATAGTCTTCTTTACTTGGTCTGTGTTTCTGTCCGTTTGTCCACATACGAAGATAATCACTTCATTTTTTTTCTTTTTCTTTCCAAAAAAATAATATAAGGAAAGGCTTAAATAATGTTTTAACAGATGACTTGTTTTTTTTTTTCTTTGTTACAACTTACAATACAAGTAACAAGTGTTTATTTATGGGTATAATCTAGTGCATTACCCATGCTAATACTAATTTCACCGTTCAATATTTATATTAGCGTGTGTAAACTTTAAGGGCTCGTTTGGTGCTCTTTCTGATACTATAGTAGAACAGTTTACTATCCTTGAGACAGATAATTATCTTAATTTTCCATTATTGAGATAATTATACTAATAGATAGTTATATTTTAATTAATGAGTTTTCAGTGTATAAACAGTCAGCAGCCTTTTGGGAAGGGGGTTACCGACTTACCACTTCTGGGTACGCTTAAGCAACGCACGTGCAACCCTCTCTGCGTTTTGGGAGTTAGAGCTCAGCTCAGAAAGTACACAGATAATAAGAGAAAGGGAAGCCAAGTTTATACTGTTTCACTGCACAATAAGAAAAAAAGTTTGACACAAAAATAAGTCACGTGATCGGGTAAACTAAGCGTTGACGTGGGAACAGTAGAATGAATGTTGACCCCGTTATCCGCGACTTAACAACAACTAAATATACACTTAGTGATGATTAGAGGCACAGATCCCCATCAACTTACTAATGTTAATAAATATTATTATTACTGCACTTGCCTTTAGCTCACGAGCTGAGAAAAGCTCTCTCTCCTCTCTCTCTCCTCTCTCTCCTCGGGCTGCGACTGACTTGTCACCTTGTGAAAGGATGTTGGTGGTAACGGAGCAAATGTCACGTGCCGCCCCACTCCTTCAGTTCACTCATTCATTTTGGTTTCGTTTTATCTGTCTGTACCGCTGAACGCGGGACTTCTGTCTTTGTGGGCCGTGGCTTTGCATTTCCCCATGTATCCTTTCATAACGCAAGGGCTGTGTAAGTGTAAAAAAACTTGCGTGGAAAAGGGATAACATTATTGCTATGCAGTTTATTATAAATTGTCATATAAAAAACTTATCACGTGTAGCATGCCAATGATTGAACGAAAATAGCAAAATATTGTTATTTCCGTTTAACACGAGCGTTTCTCGTCTAGATGACTTCAAACCGTGAAATATTTAAAAACTCTTAAACTCAAACGATTAGCCAGTACCTTTACTAAAGAGTGGTGATTTCCCCACTCCAATTTTATCCACTTATACTCTGATAACATTATTGCTATGCAGTTTATTATAAATTGTCATATAAAAAACTTATCACGTATGGCATGCCAATGATTGATCGAAAATAGCAAAATATTGTTATTTCCGTTTAACACGAGCGTTTCTCATCTAAGTGACTTCAAACCGTGAAATATTTAAAAACTCTTAAACTCAAACGAAGTGATTTGGATAATCCATATGTAAATGAATTTCCCCACTCCAATTTTATCCACTTATACTCCATTTTATAACTAAAAAAGGAGTGTAAGTGGATAAAATTTGAGTGGGAAAATCATTACCCTTACTAAAAGGCTAATTTGAAAAAAGAAGATAAAAAATGAGTTATAAAGTGATTTGGATAATCCATATGTAAATGAATCGTAACAAGAATAGTTTAACTAAGATCAATTCGTTATTTTTCTCCTTGTTTTCTAGACGATAACAATTATTCGTCCACACTGTTTATAGAGAATCATAATGTTAATTAATTAAGAATTATAATTCTTTAATTATATGATCTCTATTAATCTCCGACAATCATGCATGGCAATTGAGCATTCACATTGCGATCCAACAGCTTGGCGCGACAATCCACTTCCCTTCCTTTCTTTCCACTTCTCACAATACAAATAGTATTAAAATTGGGAGAACATGGCTCTCAATTCACAAGTCGTACAAAAAATTAAATTAAAATGAATTAAGTCGTACGGTGTAGGTTGTTCTGTCTGTGTTTCTCTTTCAGCATCACCCACCCTAACCCTAGTTTCAGCATATGACACCGCCACTTCTATTCCTCTTAAATATTTACAATAAATAATTTTGTTCAATTTAACATTTTTTGAACTTGTAGTTTGCCAAAATATATTGGATTTTGATGCATTTTTAGGGAGCGTGTTGTTCAATAATAAGCCAAATGTGCCGTGTCAAGCTAGAATTAGATGAATTTATGAAAGAAGAATATGATATATGAATTGGCATGTGACGCCCACCCAATAAGATGCTTGCAAATACTTGTTTTCTCTGAATTAATTAATTCCTATTTAAGTCACATGATCATAACTAATTAATTTATTAAGTATACCACGTCTCCTGTTAATTTCCTAAGAAGCTGCGGCTGCTCACACCATGTCATCATGTCTTAATAATTAGTAATTGGTAAAAGGTGTAGTAATTTCTAAGATTGCTATAAGTTATTGGTAGATTTGTTTGCAGGAAATTGTACTTTTTGGTGTATTGCACACGTGACCATCTTATATGAATAGAGAGGATAAAATTTGGAATGGAAAAAAATGAACCCCACATGCAATGCAACTACTACTAGTCAAGAGTCGTAAATGCTGTCTACCTTACATCACGTGCAGGATAAAGATTAATTAGCTAGTAAACAGGATTAGAACATTTAGGTTTGGAAAGAAGAAAAAATAAACACGAAAATAATTGAGCATAAAATTGATTAAGTTGGTAATTAAGGAGTTTGAGAAGCTTGGGCGAACTTGTAAGAAAGAAAAAAAGGTAGAGAGCCCTTAGCTAGGATTCGGAGGGTAGTGGTGAGTAGTGAGTGGCTCAACCGCTCAAGAAGATGTGACCCCTGAAAAGTGATATGTGCGTAGCTAATTGATTAAGTTGGTCATTTTCATGCTTTGTCGTCACAAACGGCAGTGCCCATGGGCCACCTGAGTTGACCCCCCACCTCACGTGCATAAAAAAACATGGCAAATCCCACAGCCCTCACTCACTTTATTAAGTTATTTAACATCAACACTGTCCCTTTGGTGTTTCTACCTTTGGAAATTCGATGAGCACACTGCCCCTATCTCTTATATCATATACATGACGATAAATATAGAGAGAAAAGAGTATGAAACATATTGTATAGAAGATTTACTTCTGCTTTCTCGGATCCAACAATTTCGTTCGAATTAAACAAATCCCAAACCTTTCTCGTAAGAAATCTCGAGCCATAATATTCATGATTCATGTGAAGATATGTGTGTTTTTTACTGAAAAAAAGATAAATTAACAGTTCAAACAAATTTAAACAATATTTATTTTGAGTGAAAGTTATGGATGAATTTGAATATTCAGCTTAATTGTAAGAGTAATGCTACTCTTATTATATTTGTATATCACATTCACATACCACTTTATATAGCACATGAAGTGGACAACCACAACAATTAAAAACTGTCAATAAATCATAAAATAAAATAAAATGTTAAATTAATTTTAATTGATGTGGTTGTCCACTTCATCTATCACATAATGTGATATTAAAATATGGTAAGAATAGCATTATTCTAATTATAAATCAATTTTTATAATCCGAAGTTCCAAACTGAATACGTGAGGAGTAATCCAAGACGTAAGCAAAGAACCACAACAATTAAAAACTGTCAATAAATTATAAAATAAAATAAAATGTTAAATTAATTTTAATTGATGTGGTTGTCCATTTCATCTACCACATAATGTGATATTAAAATATGGTAAGAATAACATTATTCTAATTATAAATCAATTTTTATAATCCGAAGTTCCAAACTGAATACGTGAGGAGTAATCCAAGACGTAAGCAAAGTGTATGAAAGTGCTGGAATATAAATAAATAATGTTTAGTTTTGTTATCCATCAGGACCTTT
>NW_018921541.1:415302-497624 GCF_002207925.1 Prunus avium
AAACAGGACAGCACACTGGGTTCATGTACCTTGTACAGCTCCACTCATTCATTTTTTTAATGAACTTTTTCTTTTTTCTTTTTTTTATTTTTATTTTTTATAGAATGAACAAAGATAAAATATTGGGGGAAAGCTAAAACAGTAGTTCATGCATGCATTTCTCCAGAAACGAAATTTTAAATCTATCCAAATAGCAACAAATTGTTAGTAATAATTTATCTAATTAAAGCTAAGTTTATTTACAGAGAACAAATAAGAAAGGGAAAGAAGGAAACAATTTTGGAAAAGTTTTTATGTTTTTTTTTTTAAAATAAAAAAAGATGGGGAATTGGAGGGTGGGGACTTTTGTTTTTAGTAAGAGAGTGTTTCGGCGTAACATGGACATTCCCTTCTTAAGGAATCCGTTTAGGGATTAGTTAACAAATCATTTTTGCGTGTTTCTGCATTTGCAGCTTAGGATAATGAATTTTCCATTCTCTCATCTCAATCTCATCTCATCCCTCAGACGCTCACTGACATATATGATTAATAAATCATAATTCACCGATTAATTTAATTAAATCTTCTGGAGGCAACTAATTAGTTTTTCTCCACGACTTTTACGGGCACGGACGCGTGTCAGTTTTCCCGGGGAATCCGCACCGCATCACGTGATTGAAAATGTCTGCCTACCACATCGTCAGCCTCCCAAATCACGTGGCCAACTCACCCTTGCGTTGTTGGTGGGTCCCCACGCCACTACAACTATTACGCGATCCCGTTCTCCCTCTATTTTATTTTCCTTTTCTTCCCCGAAAATAAATAATTAAATCAATTTGAGAAGATGGTTTTGGGTTCTTCGAAAGTGGTTTCGTAACCCTCCTACTATTCGACGACGGCGTCAGCACAGTACGTTAAATAACATCTCATATCTTTGATAAATCCCATCTAAATTAAAAATTAAAAAAGTCCTGAATTTAGCTCCGCTTATAAAAAATAGAGACGTGAATTAAGTTAGTTGGCTAATACAGCGAATCCGTCTACTTGCATTCAAGTTCAGGTCTATGGGTAAGCATGAATGGTAGGGTTGGGGGATATTTGAGCACGAGACGGAGATATTTGAGCACGAGACGGAGGAAAAGTGGTTTTTGGTTGGTGGTGGCGAATACACTGGTGTACTAGCCCAAAGCCATGTGATAGGCATACGTATGTTTTTATAATGACGTGACTGGACCCTCCCCACTCAGACACAGAGAACGAAAGGCTACGCAGCCCGCACGTGAGCAGGCAGCTCCTCACGTGCGCCCATCCCCTGCCGTTCATCCATCTCATCTCTGCCGCCTCCTCGCGTGCGGTGGGGACCCCCCCAACTATCACCACTTCACCACGCCTTCGCCTCTCTCCCTTTAACGCTGTCAAATGCTTGCTAGCTAGCGACTATTTTGACGTCGTTTGAGTTGATGAAATACCTCAACCATCCTTTGGAGTGTTGCGAAATGGGCGAGGTGACGTAGGGGTAGTTTAGGAAAGAAAGTGACGGGCATGGGCACGGCCGCATCACGCATGGCTTGGGATTTTATAGGTTTGGCTAAGCTAGCTAATTAGTAGGTCATAGGGGCATAGGCTAAATACTGTTGGTACGTGAGAGCACGTGCTAAGCGGTGCGGGGTCTCTTCTTCTCTCCTCCTCACTCTCTTTCTCGTGACGGTGTGACGTGGAGTTGGGAGTGGGACCCGCGAATTACCCATCCGAAAAAGAGAAAGGCAAAACTTGAGTGTGGGGGCATGTGCTTGCCTTTCCCAAGTGACCTGTCGTTTATGGGTCATTGAAACGTGAAAGTGAGATGTGGGGCCCTTCCAGGGATGACGTGGGGCACTCACGTGCAGTCTCGCGTACGCTTTTGCCTGGTCCTTATACGCCAGACGTGGCCCTAGGGGTCTCCATCGATCGTGGCAGCCCTGGATTCTAAACATAATAAGTTTGCCCATTCCCATGATTTAAGATTGGATTTTATTAAGCTTCCAATCCAAAGGGTTTTTCAGTTGTTGCAGATTTTAGGGTTGCACTTGTTGTTTTTAGCACATTTATGTGGTTATGGCTTATGGGTTTAGGACCACCTGCTCCATTTTGATATCCCATGCTAGCTATAACATAAAGTTTGAATGCCCTACTTTTGAGATTAGATGGGTAGTATTTGGATTTGGGTCGAGCATTTCTAGTTTTAGATTATAATGCAAACTTTTGGGCCATCGCGACCGAAGGCTCTTGTCGCGATAATATGTAGTAGTGGATGATAAAGCCCAAATTGATAAAAAATGAAAAAAAATGAAAAAGCCCACACCAAGTTAGGATGAGAGTTTGGCTCCTTAAGATTATTTTCTCATCCTCGAAAAAAAAAAGAAAAAAAAAAGGGAGTTTTCATAATGAGAGAGTGTGTTGAGTGGTTTAATCTAACCGTTCATAATAGCTATGCAATTGATCGGATGGCTGTTAAGAACCCCTCCTTACAATCTCCCTTCAAGATCTTTAAGAATATTCCACAAAATGGGTTAATGGATTCAACGGCGGTTCTAATTTTTTTTTTTTAAAAAAGAGAAGGAATTCAAGGACGGCCCACTTTTTCTTACAGCCCACATTTTGAGTCCATACCCGGGTAGCATGGCGCTCATTTTTTCTTGAAAGCCTGGTGGTTACTTTTTGTTTTTTTGGAAATATGCGGTCTTGTCTTGAGTCTTGCCTCCTGCTGATGCTGCAGGCCGGTAAACAAGCGGCAAATGTAATGTAATTATTTATTTATTTATTTATTTATTTATGTGAGCAGACAAGACAGTGTCACTTAATTCCCCCACCAAAACTTTTTCCACGTCTTGAACGCGCGATTCTCCGTACAGTACAGATTCAGTACCACTGAATCAATGGTCATGATCACACATCCTCCCATGATCCTACAGTCGTCGTTTACGAACTTGAGAGTCAAAGGCGGTCAAGATGATATCAGGTGTTTGTCGTAAAATCACAGAACAAGAAAAGGCTTCTTCTACTTGACCCAAAAAAAAAAAAAGAGAGAAGGCTTCTTCTTCGTACAACAAACACATTACGTTCATAATAAGGATCCACGCAGAGACAAAGCCAAGGAGAGAAAATAGGGAAAGAGTGAGAGAGGTTTTGGGGCTTTTGGGGAAAGACAGTTCTCTCTGTGGAACTGGAAGACCCCTGATTGCTACATCATAGCCGTTGGATCTTCTCCACGCCTGATCATCATCAACTCTCTCTCTCTCTCTCTCTCTCTCTCTCTCGCTGATCTTGGCCTCCAAGATTAAGTTCTGACGAGGCGTCTCAGACGCCGGTGAGTTTTCAATCTTGAACTCGTACGAACATGAACCTTTTCTTTCTTTAACGCAATACTCGTATGTTGGCTGATATCTTTAGTTTCTGATTTTCAACTTCATTTTGGTTTCTTGCAAGTTTTCATTTCAGAGGAAGTTTCTCTTACCTATTTTGCCCCGTTTGGTTAACGAGAAACTGCAGCAAAGCAAGCCAAACAGAAATGGAACTTTTTCTACTTTTTCTCGGCAGCCAAACAGGGTAATTAAGACAAAATCGACGTAACTTCTTTGGTTATTAAAAGTAGTCAATTTTGAGAGTGTTTAACTGGTTTCCCTCTCTATTTTAGATGTTTCGATATTTTATTGTCCTACTAGATGGTCCAAGTAAAATTAAAGGAATGATGAAGGATTGCGTAAGTTTTGTTTACTGATCAATTGAAAATATAGGGTTACGATTAATATTGTTTGAATACTAGTTGTTGTATGATCTTGTGTTACTTCTTCTTATGTATGCTGTATGTAATGAGACATATTTACACCTATTCTTGGCAGGTTTTAATTATTCTGAATCATCAAGTAGGGCCAGGCCATCAGAAAGATTTCCTGATGTAGTCCCTGACTGACTGCATAGGTTGCCTGTGTTTATGTTGTAAATGGTTTTCTAGAGTAAAGTTAGCTTAGTTTATGATCGATTGGCAGCCTTTCGTGTCTCTCATTCAATTGGGTCAGCCGCCATTGGCCACCTGCTGCGAGAGTGGGAAGACTTTGCACCTTGGTATCACCTCTATTTCCAGATTGGAAGTAACAATTTCCTCCTTTATTTCATGACTACAAAGTTGGAGAGTCCTGTTAAGACCCAGATGGTTGTGACACTCATCAGTGGGCTGCTCAATCGGGATTGCCATGAGAGCACAAGAGGAAACCTTGCTCGGAGGAGACGTGTCTTTGTGCAGACTGAGACTGGCTGCGTCTTGGGAATCGAGTTGGAAAGGGGTGACAATGCCCACACAGTCAAAAGGAGGTTGCAGCTTGCCCTCAGTGTACCTACCGACCAGAGCTCTTTGACATTCGGGGATCGTATATTAAACAATGATCTTAGTGCCATCCGCAATCATTCCCCACTGCTACTTGCAAGAAATGCCATGCATAGAAGCTCATCGACTCCTTGCCTCTCACCTACAGGAAAGAATCTTCTGCAGAAGGATCAGAGTGATCCTATTGAGATTTTAGGGTGTCCAAATAACTTTGCCAGAATTGATGAACTGGTTAAGGACATTGTGGCGGCCATCAAGGAGGGGGTTGATCCAATACCTGTTCATAGTGGGCTAGGTGGTGCTTACTACTTCAGGAACATCAGTGGAGAGAGTGTTGCCATCGTGAAGCCAACAGATGAGGAGCCATTTGCACCGAACAACCCTAAAGGCTTTGTAGGCAAAGCTCTTGGGCAGCCTGGCCTGAAGAGTTCAGTGCGAGTTGGGGAAACAGGGTTTCGAGAAGTTGCTGCCTACCTTCTGGATTATGATCACTTTGCTAATGTGCCTCCAACTGTTCTTGTGAAGGTTGCACATCAAATCTTCAATGTTAATTATGGTGTCAACGGGGACAAGATTCAGAAGAAGAAAAGGGTTAGCAAAATTGCATCACTGCAGCAGTTCATCCCTCATGACTATGATGCTGGTGACTGTGGAACCTCAAGTTTTCCAGTAGCAGCTGTTCATAGAATAGGCATTTTAGATATTAGGATCTTTAACACTGACAGGCATGCAGGGAACCTGCTGGTTAAAAAGCTTGATGGGGAGTTTGGTCAGGTGGAGCTCATTCCAATTGATCATGGCCTTTGCTTGCCAGAGCACTTGGAAGATCCATATTTTGAGTGGATTCATTGGCCTCAGGCATCAATTCCTTTCTCTGAGGATGAGCTTGAGTATATAAGGAATCTCGATCCAATTTGTGATTCTGAGATGCTAAAGATGGAGCTGCCTATGATTCGGGAGGCATGCCTTAGAGTTCTGGTCCTGTGCACAATATTCCTCAAGGAAGCAACGGCTTTTGGACTGTGTCTTGCTGAGATTGGTGAGATGATGAGTAGGGAGTTCGGAGGCCGAGAGGAGAAGCCAAGCGAACTTGAGGCTGTATGCCTTGAGGCCAGGAGGATTATAGAAGATTTAAACATGTCAAACGTTGAGGCTGAAGAAGGAAACGAAGAGTTTCTCTTTGATATAGATTGTGAGAATGCAACGATTGTAGACCCTTCACAAGTGATCTCAAGTGACTTCTTTGACCAGGTTTCATATCCTACCCCAACAAGCATTGTGAAGGTTGCTGATATAAGGCCAGTCAGGGCAGAGGGAAATTGGTATAAAACTGCTTCAAAATTGTCCATGTCTCTGAAAAATATTGATGTGGGTGAGAGAAGCCAGCAACAGAGAATTGGTACTGTATCTGCAATCAGAAGAAGTGCAAATGATCAGTTACCTACCTCAATAAGCTTTGTGAAGGTTGCTGATATGAGTGAGGAGCAATGGATTCTGTTTCTTGAAAAGTTCAGAGAGCTTATGTACCCTGCCTTTGGCAACCGAAGGCGTGCAACCATTGGGCAGAGACAGAGGCTGGGATCATCTTGCAAGTTTTGACATAATTTGACTGGCAGTCGATGTAGAAGCATGGAACAGACGACAAACTGCTCTTGTTTTTGTAGATATTTTTGGGGGGTCTTTGAGCTCTGTAGTAGTGAAGAACATTGTCATCGCTGGAAGCAGTCCTGTGGCCTATTCTAAACGTTTTGAGTCTTAGCAAGAAATCACTTGTAGAAAATTAGGGAAAAAAAAGTATAGACAGAAATGAGGAAAAAGCAAAATCCATAGGGGGTTATATATATATTAAGTGTGTGAACTAATTCTGCAATTATATTTTAGTCATTTCTTTTACTTGTGGTGTTCTGCTGTGTGCTCCCATTAAATCTAGCTCCCATTAAATCTAGCTGAGATTTACATGTTCAAAAGGGCAGATAAATCATCCATCGAGTATTTTAAGTGGGACAACCACCCTACTCCCCTACCTTGATTTTAAATGAAGCATATAGCACTCAATGTCTAAATGTTAGCTTGTAAAATAAATACAATAAAACGAGTTCATACAAATAGAATCCATTTTTTATTTCGTAGAGTGAATGAATGAATGAATGAGAATCAACGGAATTAGACAATACACAATTGGAACCCTAGGGATCTTATTCATGCTTATGACTGACAACAACTAATGAATAAATCAGTTACATACTGCTCAGTCAGTCACTCATTAACTCCACATTCCTGCTCCTACGGGATAGATGAACCAAAACAAATTACATTTTTAGGAGGGAGGGTGCAAACTATTTCGGTGGCCGGAATGCGGCGGTCAGGACAGATTATGATAAACCTCGACTTAATTTTGCAGAACCTGCCATAATGGAACTGACTACATCTTTTACAAAACCATAAAAGCAATCTCGGCAGGACTTAGGCATCAAATTGGATTTATGTTGCAGATGAAACTGCTCGGTGTGGCAGCATACTAAGCTTGGAAAGGAAGGCATGCCAGACTTTGGATGCTCTAAACCACATGCAGCCAAGATGGTATGCGTGGAACGCCATGCAATTTCCTTGAATGCATCCACTTCTGCAGAAGCAACAAATTTGGAGTAAAAGTAATTAACTTCTGTTCATGTTACAAATTTCTTTCATCTAAATCCATACAAACAAACATTACACACAGATTGCAAAGGATCTAAATATTTCTGTATAAAAAACAATGCAATGAAATATAAATAGTTCCAAACAAGTTTCAAGGTACTATCGCTTTCCTGTTTTCTCTACACCATGCAAATGGTGAAAATGGTAAATTACTCTTTTGTTCTTTTTCTTTCTCAAGTAATAGTGCACTCTTCATCAAAATAATGCTTAGCTGCTATGAGAATAGATACGGGTTAAATTTGTACTACCTACCCTTATAACTTGCGAATTATAGCATTGACCAAAATAAGTATATGCATATAGATCAAGTATTAAATTAAAGCATGAAAATCATACCTAACCGTTTGTCTTTGCTTAAAAGCTTCAAGTTGATCTTGACAAGAGATTTGATTTCGCTTTTGGCATCATCATATTTTCTGACTTTGCTTTCCACACAATTCTCTGCCCCTCCAATATTTCTCTTCTGCACATCTAGTTTACTGGAAGAAGAAGCAATGAGCTCTGGTTTGGCATAAAAAGAAGAAGAAGCAGGCACACTTTGCTCATCAATGACATTTTTTGAAGCCTGATTTGCATGTCTCTGTAACAATGTTGACCTATTTAAGTTCCCAGAAAACTGAGATTCAAATAATCCTGGTGAATTACTAGTTGAAAGGCCTTCGCTAGACTCTACTCCCTCCTGAGCTGTACCCCTGAACTGCCTTTCCTTTTCCAACTTTAAAGATTGACGTTTTATTGTTTCTTTCTCACGAGAATTACATTTCTTGGCCTCCATTTCAGTTCTTCTCCGATCCCAGTCTCCAAGTTGTCGACTTTTTAAAATATCAACACTTGAGTTTACATTCATTGCTTCTTTTGAGGCACTCGCTTCCCTAGAAAGAAGTTTTGGGTGCTGAACAACACTGCTGGTCTTTGTATGAACATTTTTCCATGCCTTGTCAATATCATCTGAGCCACAACCAACTTGATTTGTTGGTCTCTGACAACCAGTGGAAGATGAGGATTGCGCTTGACCTGATATACCAAAACATGAATGATGAGTTCGTTTAATTGAATCACTGCTTCTGCCAGCAGGAAGTTTTGAGAACTGAACTGCGCTGCTGCACTTTTCATGAGCATGCAGTACTGACCTTGCAATATCCATCATTTTCCACGCCTTGTCAATATCATTATCATGTGAACCACACCTCTCTCGATTTTCCAGTTGCTGACAACTTGTAGAAGATGAGGTTTGTGTTTCGCCTGATTTTTCATGGAATACAACGCCATTATTATGCTTTTGACTACAACTGCAGCCAGATGTAGATGAATTAGAAGGGAAGCTCAACAAACCATTTTGGAAGGAATTCCAATTTTCACGAAGTGCTTGTACACGGGTGTGCACATTGCGATGGCGATCCAATGTTCTTGCAATTGATTCGGTTGGTCTATTGGCAACAGTTGGTCGTGTTCTTGCAACGGATTCAGTTGGTCTGCCGGCAACACTTGGTAGTGTATTTGCAACTGATTCAGTTGGTCTGTCGGCAACACTTGGTAGCGTACTTGCAACTGATTCATTTGGTCTATTGGAAACACGTGGTAGTGTTCTTGCTGGCGTAGTTACTTCAACTGTAATACTGGTACACCCGTCAGGGACAACAGGTGTGACTATTTGAGGGATTCTCATCATATATCTATTAACCACTGTGGTTTGACTATTTGATCCTCGTTCAATGGGCAAGTCAGATGGCACAGCTGTTGGTATGAATTCTTCATCATCAGAATCAGAACTGACATGATTTTCAATCGTAGAAATGCAGTCTTGGCAGAACCAATCATCGTCTGGTAAAGTATGACCAAGTCCAACACAGTATGTATGAGCGGCTGAGTCACACATCTCACAAAGCAACAGAAGACTTTCATCTGTCGCAAGGTGGCACACATCACACACAACGTGTTCATGAGAATGGTAAACCTGCAAATTACAAAACAACCAATGAATGTTAGGGAAATATAAATTTGAAAGAATTTGAAGTTCAGCAAGTAGCAAACTTTTTTTGTAAAATTACAGAACAACCAATGTTAGGGAAACATAAATTTGAAGACATTGAACTTTAGCAAGCAGCAATTTTTTTTGTTAAATTAGAACACAACCAATATGACGGAAACATAAATTTGAGTGTAAAATTTAATCATAAATTTGTTGAATTAGAGCCGTTAATGAAAAATAAAAAAACCCAAATCAGCAATACAAGTCAAAACAAACAAATATTGTCACCTGATCGCGAAGGGGAACCTTGAAGGTTCGCTGGCGGGCAAAGACACCGGCTTTCCGGTGTCTACGAATGGTGGTGAACCTGCTTCGACAAAGTGGGCAGCGTGATTCCGTCTTAGACCACTCCATAATGCAGTAGAAGCAGAAGTAGTGATCACAGCAATCGATTTCGCCTCTGACCGCTTTCTCATCGTTGGAGTAGCAAATTGCGCAGCTCTGAGAAGAAGATGTACTTTCAATTTCTTGGGGGTAGTCTTGGATTGGGTCCTTTCCTAATTGGATCTCGGGTTTAAGGGTTTTCAGGCGTTTGTTTGGGGAAGAAGAAGACGACATGTCTGTGGCACCTGCCATTGGCAGCTTATTAGTGCTACTATGCTATTTCTGCGCCAAGACTTGGAAGCTTTTATTTTGCTACGGAAATCCTAACAGAATCGGGATTATCGGAGGTTTTTTTTTCCTTGTTAAAATTTATGCGCCAAAATTTCTTTCCTTTTTAGAGGGCCTTTATTTTGGTGGAGAAATCAAAACAGAATCAGGATTCTAGCAAATGGGTTGGGCTGGCTTAGTTCTTCAATTTCATGGCCCAAGTTACCAACGTCTCATTAATTTTTCTCTTGTCGATCAGCCCATGAATTTTTTTTTTTTTTTTTTAGGACCTTTCCTATTGAAAGGGGCGATAGCATACTAAACCCACACACACTACACAAATGCTAGGACTCGAACCCAGGATCTTGCCTGAGGGAATAAATACTCCAAACTACTACACTAGTGGGTTCTTTGCATTAAAAATTTGGACCATTTCTCAATTTATGCGTGTCATCCTTACGCAGGGGCCATGCTAATCTTCTCTGTATCGTTCCAATTTTATCTGATGTAGGTAGGTATGTCTCCACAAATACTTGGTAAATTGAAGTTTTATTATCATGCTATTTTCTTTCAGTATTTTGTTCCAACATTATCATCTAGACTAGAGAGTAGTACTTCCCATATTAAAGACAGATGATGATGGAAGCAAAATTTCTCTTTGGTGGGCCAAAAGGGCAGCCTCTCCCCTTCTCGTGTGTGGTGGGAGCATGGTCTGCCACTAAACTATTTTTTTTCCTTTTTACTTTGATTTATTTGAGCCTGTGTGCCTTGTGGTTTTCGTTTCTGGTTATTCTTATTTCTCCATAAAAGAAAAAAAAAAAGGAAGATAAATTTCTGTTTTGTTTGAATTTTTTGTGCATTGTTTTTATTTGATATGCAACTTGTTACTTGAGGCCAAGACCCCATTGAAAACGATAAAAAATGCAGACTCTAATTGAAACAAATGCACTGCAACCATTTAAATCAATGTGTCCTTGCATGTGCTTAAATTAACAGGATACCAAATACAATACCTACATTACGCGCAAAATAAAAAAACAAATAACCAATTTGTCACATTGATGAATGATTTTAATTTTCCGGATGATATAGCATATTCATCTTAATGACAATTAAAGTAATGAGATATTTAACAAAAGCAAAAAGTGATGCTAAAGCAAAAATGTACTCACGAGTCACAGCAATAATTGACCTAACCCCACTCCCACGGCTTACTTTCCAGTTTCCACCATTGATGCACCACAACTCAAACACATACCACTGCTACACAGCTTTGAAAAAACTTCCTAACTGCTCTCGATCACCATGAGCAGTTCAAGCACCACCACCCCAACCCATGCAACCCATGTCTTGGTCTTCCCATACCCAGCACAGGGTCACATGATCCCTCTCCTCGACCTCACTCACCAACTCGCCAACCGCGGCCTCACCATCACCATTCTCGTCACCCCCAAAAACCTCCCTTTCCTCCAACCTCTCCTCTCCGCCCACAACCACCCTAATAATTCCATCCAAACCCTCGTCCTCCCTCTCCCCTCCCACCCCTCCCTCCCCGCCGGCTTCGAGAACGTCAAGGACCTCCCCGTCCACTCCTTCCTCGCCATGATGTGCGCCTTGGGCCAACTCCACCACCCTCTCCTCCGTTGGTTCACCTCCCACCCCAACCCTCCCGTCGCCATCATCTCCGACATGTTCTTGGGCTGGGCCCACCGCCTTGCTACCCAGCTCGGCATTCAGAGGCTCGTATTCTCCCCCTCCGGCGCCTTGGCCCTCTCCGTCATTGACTCGCTCTGGCACTGCCTCCCCAAACGAGATGACCCCAACGACCAAAACCAGGTCTTCTCGTTCCCCCAAATTCCAAATTCCCCGAAATACCCGTGGTGGCAGCTCTCCACCGTGTACCGCTCCTACGTCGAGGGAGACCCAGATTCGGAATTCATCAAGGACGGCTTCGACGCCAACAGGGCCAGCTGGGGAATAGTCGTCAACTCGTTCACCGAGTTGGAGCGAGTTTATCTCGAGCATCTCAAGAATGAGCTGGGCCACGATCGCGTGTGGGCCGTTGGACCGCTGCTCCCACCGGATAATGATGACCTATCCGGGCCCGCACAGAGGGGTGGGTCCAGCTCGGTTTCCCTAGACCGCATCAAGTCCTGGCTGGACGCATGCGTAGAGGATCACAAGGTGGTGTACGTGTGCTTCGGGACTCAAGCCGTGTTGACCAATCGCCAGATGGAGGCGCTGGCATCGGGATTGGAGAAGAGCGGGGTCCGCTTCGTGTGGTCTGTGAAGAGCCCCACGAAGGGACACGCGGAGGGACATTACGGCGCTGTCCCCCCCGGGTTCGATGATAGAGTAGCGGGGAGGGGCCTGGTGATAAGAGGGTGGGCACCGCAGGTCTTTATCTTGAGGCACCGAGCGGTGGGATCGTTCTTGACTCACTGCGGGTGGAACTCGGCTCTTGAGGCGGTGGTGGCGGGTGTGCCGATGCTGGCGTGGCCCATGGGGGCTGACCAATTCAGCAACGCCACGTTGCTGGTAGACCAGCTGAAGGTGGGGGTCAGGGTGTGCGAGGGGGCGGGAAGCGTGCCTGACTCGGACGAGTTGGCCCGAGTGGTGGCGGAATCGGTGAGTGAGAAGCGGGTCGAGAGGGAGCGAGCCGTGGAGTTGCGTGAAGCGGCACTCGAGGCCATCAAAGAAGGCGGGAGCTCGGTGAAGGAGTTGGATAGTTTGGTGGATCGTCTGGCTGCACTGGAAATACCGGCAGGTAGTAAAAATTTGCAATCGATGCGAAATGGAAATTAAAGTGAAAATAGGCATGAATATAATAAAATTAAACTTAAATATTTACTACTAATGGGCTGGGCTTTCTCTTCTCTTTTCTTTTGGGCCTTAGAATAAATTGTAATTTTTGAAAATTAAATATCTTTTAGAAAATTTGGCATAACTCCAAAATCGAAAACAGAAGTTGGATGCAATCCTTGTATTTGTTGTTATTAATATAACTTCTTTGACTTTTGTGCCACGTATGATTATATACTTTCTTGTTTCTTTTCTTCTTTTGACATTTACAATTTTTTTTTTCATTTTAAAATTACTTTATCATTTCCATCATGCCCCTAAAAATTAAATAAAGTAAGAAATTTATTTTGTCATAATAATTAGTTATTATATATTTGAAATAATTAAACGAGGCAACAAATCACGTCTTCTATAATTTTTGAAATAACTATTACATTTCAATCATTCTCCTATATGAACGTTGGTTTTCTTTCTGTTGTGGCTTTGTTTGTATTCTTGCACTATGGCAACCTGTACAATAGGTACATAAATATTCTTTTACTCTTTGCCGCAACTTTTGTTATTCACTGATTTTGTTTGTTTGTTTGTTTTCTTCTTTGATAATACAATTCCTCACTAATATACTCTCATTGTTTTACATTTGATTTTGTTTAGCTCACTTTTTTGCTTCATGTTTTTGTTGTTGTAAAGTTCATTCCCACCTAATATCTTTAATTAAGATGCAATTAATTGTGTTTTCCCCCCACATCATTTTCGATTCCTTTGTTTCTTGATAGTTAATTATCTTCCAATTTTTCCTATTTTTCCCATGTTTTTGTTGTGGCGTTTTACGATTATTGGCTGTATCACTCAAATCCACACATTTTATCTAAAATCTACATGTTTATCAGGTATAGTAGAGTATACTACTTGTGTTAGGTACATTATGTTATATTTACCTAGTAATTAGTTACATTATTTTATATTTACCTAGTAATTAGGTACATCATCTTATATTTACCTAGTATTTAGGTACATTATCTTATATTTACCTAGTAATTAGGTACATTATCTTATACTTACCTAATAATTAGGTATATTATATCATATTTACCTAGTAATCAGGTAAATATTTGTTGGGAAGATATCATCAATAATTCTCCTACTTGCATTGTTTTATATGAACTTCTTTTATGTCATGGCGGCAATAGAATGATTCCAAATTTAAAATATGAAATCTATTTAGAAGGAAAGAATCGATACATTAATTTGGATTTTCAATTACTGTTCTTTCCTTATTTACCTTAAAGGGAAAAATTGACACATGAAAAAAATTAATAAAAGTCAATGAACCCAAATTTATAGCAAAAAAAGTGTGGACTAAAACCAATGACAGACTACGAATTTTGGACTTGGATCGAAGAACGCCAATATCTTTTCCATACATGCAAGTACGACACTCCAAAGTTGTCGCTCCCGCAAAATGCTTACATAACCACAAATGATAACCCAAGAAGATATAGAAAAACAAAAGCGTTTACAAAAATCACAAAACGCTACCTATATATATGAAAAACTTAGCTAAATGAGGAAATGAAGAGTATAACAAAACTTTGTGTCCTAAAACTAAAGCCGCCGCCTTCACTGCTACCACTAGTTCTCTTGCTCTTCCTTAGTTATTCTTAGGTGGATGAGGTTTCGGGACATGATAATCGGCATTGAGAGGTATAAAACCATCGATTTTGACCTTCATTCGACGACGACGACGATTACTTATGCTTCTGATGAACCTACGTTCTCTACCAATATTATTGAACCCTTCCTCATTTATCATTTCCGGCATGCTCATTTTCCTGCCCCCAATAATTCTTGTACATTCAACTTCATCCATGGCAGCAGGAACGCCATCATAAATTTCCTGATTTTATTAGAGAATAAGTTATATCAAATTTCTAGAACATGTATGTATTTTCAGAGTATTCTGTAATATGTACTAGTACCTTTTCAACATTTACGGGGCTTCTTCTTGGTATTGGTCGCCCAATTTCATCAGAAGCCGGTACTTTGCTCAAAGCTACAAGAACATCAAACTAAGAATCAAAGCTATATATATATATATATACTTTCATCATTTAAGAAATTTAAGGAAAAGAGCAAATACGTAAGTTGAAATGTACGTACCTCCGTGTGTTACATGTAGCAAAATGAAGAAAGGTACAAGGGTAATGATGAGCCTTAAAAACACCATATCTTTCTGTTCCTTTTCTTCTTTGGGTTGTTGTTCAACTTCGACAGCCACCGAAAGAGAGGAACCCTATGAAATGGAACGGGGGTCTTTATAGAGTCCAAATCTAGGTCAAGGCAGCAAATTAAGCTACGTACGGCTAGTCAGTCAACACTATGTGTCGTAATTAAAATATGATTAGGGGGGTTCTCTGGGGAAAAGGATCAAAACAAATAACAGAAAACAAAGCAGTGTTCAAATGAAGCTTTGGTTAATGGAAAAGCATTGAAAATGGTTTTTCTGATTATATATATATAGTTGAAATTGTTTGGAAAAAGTGTTGTGAATGTGATCGCGTGGAATGGAAGATACGGTGTTCAGCGCCTGTCTGCCGCCATGCATGCAACGAGGAGGTTTGTTTTTCTGGCCAAGGCAGGCCAAGGTTGGCCCGCATACAAGTTAGCCCTAGGGTTTTGGACTTTATATTAAATTATTAATATTAATTAGTTGCAGACTCTGCTCCCCATATGGACATCCATATATTTACTCATTCTCAATCTTTCCTGGGGTAATTTCAATATAATATACGTATGTGTGTGTGTAAATGAAACAGGTAAAAGTGAGTTTGAGAAGCACATGCTTAGCTTAGCTCCTCATTTGACCAAGTTGCCTGGGCACACCTTCATATATAGTAGGCCTCCTTAATTATAGACTTAGTCGTTTTTTAAGTGTGAATAGGAAGCTTTGTGCATACTTAATTAGGTTATTTGTTAGATTTGTTATTTATTTTTACCATAAGGCTGCCCGAGCATGTCCATATTTGACTGATTTTAGTCGTGAACTGTGAAAAAGTGGGTTCAAACTTCAAACACCACGGTATGCATCGGTATGCATAGATGAAAGTGAAAAGCTTTTATATTCACATGGATTTTGAAATCTGAGATATGTAATTTGCATTCGGTGATTCAATCTTTGTCTTCGAAAACCTAATTTGCAAATTTCAATCATGTTACTTACTAAGATCCTATTATATATGCGATTAAATAAGCTGAATCCAAGCGTACCATTCATATTCATACGAAACAATATAAAAATCCTAAAGAAATATTAATTACTTTTTATTAGTAAGCTTTATTCTCCGTGGCTTTGCTTGAAGAATTTGTACGCCGATGTACGGTAAAAAATCTTAGCTTTAAGAATTTAGGGATTCTAAATGCATGTGGATATGCAAGTTTGGAGAACAAATTTCAATTAAACACAGCTTTTGGTTTGCGAGTTTGGCATTTCAAACAAACCATAGGGGTTCAATGTTCAAATAAAAAAGGAAAGTTGGTTTGCCTTTACAAAACATGGTCACATGGAACCAACCTTCGATCTACACTATATATGCATATTTTGCATCCTTGGGAGTCACACGTACCTTGTTAACTCATTGGAAAAGGTCCAATAAGAAACCCAACCAGACCAAAAACGATGCTTATACTGTTCCACCGACATTAAATCCACTAATAGAAAGCAATTTCAGATTTGGGTATGAAGGAAAGAAAAATGAATAAAAAGGAAGGCGAATGAAAAAAATTATTTTTTTGATTATCTTATTTTTGATAATATCAGTATTTTAAACTACTTTAGTGTATGGAGACGGCCGGAGTTCGAACTTAGCTTATCCTGCATATGAAAAGAAATCCATATTTCCTTTTTTTTTTTTTTTCCAAACATCAACATGAAAGTGGGTACCACACTTGCTACGTCACCAATTTAAAAGAAAATCTATCGGTGAAGTAGAAGGAAGGCATAATTTGGTCAAATTTTAAAACGTTAATTGAAGATGGAAAAACTTGCATTTGGGTGGTGGGCCAATCACCCTTAGCATAATCCAATCACTTGCCCTGATAATTTGACAAAGGAAAAGTGAGGCCTATATTAATCTCTACAAAGTTCCAAAGCCCAGTAGAAGCCCACAACACCAGCAAAATATTCAATCTTACCCGCCAAATCCAAACCCCCATTTCCCGCCAAAACCCACACTGATTTTCTCTCTCAATTAGTTTACCATACAAACAAGAAAAAAAATATAAAAACAAAAACAAAACAATTTAAACAACAAACAAAGCCGGAAAGCCATAAAAACCAAATCCAGGTTTCCTTGGAGCCGCCGAGCCATGAAGGTCCGATCGCTGAAGCTCCGAGAGGCCCACAAGGCCACGAGCAGCAACGGCCGCCCGTCGTTCTGCTCGGTATTGTGGGACCAGCAAGCCTACCACGTCGTGACGGCCTCCTCCGCCGACCCCACAATCGCCATCCACGACTCTCTTCTCCCCTCCAGTCCTCCGAAGCTCCTCCAGCACCACCGCGACGGCGTTACTGCCATCGCTCTCAGCCCCAACTCCACCTGCCTCGCCTCTGGGTCCGAAGACCACTCCGTCAAGCTCTACAAGTTTCCTGGTCACTATCTTCCCCATTTCTCATGATTTTCGTTTTTTTTGGGTCTTGTAGAAATTGGGGTTTCTTTCATCGGTTTGATTCTTTGGGTTTGAAATTGAGTAATATTAGATTTTGTCAATGTGATGTGTGAAATGCAGGAATTGGAAGGAATTATTGAATTTTAAAACTCACTAGTGTTTGGATCTCTGAAAAATAAACTGAATGCTTGAATGTGTTTAGAGAATTAGAGGTTTTATAATTGCAAAAGCATATTATGGTTATGAATTTGTCAGTGTAAACTCCTGGATGTGAATGTCCATTCATTACCTGGTTACGCATGTCATTTCAAATTCAATTATTGATTGGGCTTTGCCAATTGTTGCCATGTCTAATAATCTTTTGAATTATGCTTGTTTGAACTTCCAGTTTGATTTCGGGGAAAAAATGACTTATGGTTTGATTAATTTTGTAATTCTACTTTGTTAGGTGGAGAGTTTCAGACTAATATTACCAGATTCACGCTGCCAATACGCGCCCTTGCGTTTAACAAATCAGGGACACTGTTGGCTGCTGCTGGTGATGATGAGGGCATTAAGCTTATTAACACAGTTGATGGTTCAATTTCAAGAGTTCTCAAAGGACACAAAGGATCTGTGACTGGCTTAGCTTTTGATCCCCACAGTGAATACTTGGCTTCTATTGATTCAACTGGGACTGTAATATACTGGGAACTTCAATCTGGAACCACATTGCATACCCTTAAAGGGATAGCTCCTAACTCTGGTTTCGACCGTTCCATCATGAATGTACTCAGCTGGAGTCCTGATGGAAACAAATTAGCTGTGCCGGGGTTGAGAAACGATGTGGTGGTGTACGATAGAGACACAGCTGAGAAGCTGTTTTCATTGAGAGGTGACCACACACAGCCTATTTGTTTCTTGGCTTGGTCACCTAATGGAAAATACATGGCCACTTCTGGTTTGGATATGCAGGTTCTCATATGGGATGTCGATCAGAAACAGGACATTGACAGGCATAAGTTTGATGAGAGAATATGCTGCTTGGCGTGGAAGCCAATTGGCAACGCACTGGCTGTTATTAATTGTACGGGCAAGTATGGTGTGTGGGAATCGGTGACTCCTTCATCAATGAAGTCTCCCACTGAAGATGTTCCCAATCAAAAATTGAATAACAGCAATGGTCTGCTTTTGTTTGACGAAGAGGAGGGTGAGGAGCTTAGCACTTCTGGTAGTTTAAGTGATCTCGGTGAAGATAGCCATGGGGAATCTGAACCACCTAGCAGGAAGAGACTACACAAGCACTCTGCATACGACAATGATTTAGAAGGGGACGGTTTTGATGACTTGAGCTTGCTCCCAAAAGTTGAGTCCCATAAAAAAGCACGCCGTAAACATAGTGAAAAAGCTGATAACGAGAAAGAGGGGGTAAGCAGCAAATTGACATCTGTTAGACCAAAAATGCAGGTTGCCTTCCAGCCAGGCGCCACTCCTTTGCAGACTGGGAAAAGGCGCTTTTTGTGCTATAACATGCTTGGAGCTATAACCACAATTGAACATGACGGTTACTCCCATATTGAGGTAAACTATGCCTTAAGTTGACCAAACCCTCTCCCTCTCCCTTATCCTCTTCCTCTTCCTCTCTCCACCCTCCACACACAGAGACTTCAAGATAGAATTGTTTTTGTTAGCCAGGAGTGCCTTTATATCATACTGACATTTTAGTGTGTCTTGGATACAGATAGATTTTCATGATACAAGCCGAGGTCCAAGAGTTCCATCAATGAACGACCATTTCGGTTTTACCATGGCTTCACTAAATGAGAATGGAAGTGTTTTTGCAAATCCCTCCAAGGGTGAAAAAAACATGAGTACTCTCATGTATCGGCCATTTAGGAGCTGGGCAAATAATAGTGAGGTTAGATCGTTGCCTTTTAAAACTTATGCATTCATGCTATATTCTGGTGTGGTGATTTATACATGCACACTCTAAATATAGTAACTTCCTATGTATGATGAATATGAGAACTTTAGTATATGCTGACTTTGATGTGTGATGCAAACCTAGTGGTCTATGCGATTGGAAGGGGAAGAAGTGAAGGTTGTGGCACTTGGTACAGCTTGGGTAGCAGCAATTACGAGTCTTAACTTTCTCCGCATTTTCACTGATGGTGGTTTGCAGGTATGTTGACTTCAGTTATTTTTAGTTTTGGAGGAAGCAATCGGATTTTAATGGATATGATTCTTGCCTTCCTGAATACATTCTTAAATGTAAATTAGTTCATCAATCACTTTTGATTTTAAGTTACTCTAAATGGTTGATGATATTGAGGTTAGTTTCTGGAGATGTCTGTTTTTCTGAAAGCATTTCATTGCAGAGACATGTTCTCTCCCTTGATGGACCTGTGGTGACTGCATCAGGCTTCATGGATGAGCTTGCTATTGTCACTCATGCTTCTGAATGTCTTCCCTCAAATGAGCAGGTCTGACTTTCAAGTGATTGCTCATATTATATTCGGGTGCTGATATGTCCTATTCATCTTTTTTTAACTTAGAAATATGGATTTATAAAATTCGAACTCTATAAGTCCGGAAGTGCATGTTGATACGATTGACATAAGTTCTAATAAAATCGATCAATTTTCCTCTTGTTAAAAAGCTGTCATCCACTCACTCCAGTAGGAAGATACATATGTGCTGGCTGATGGTTTGCACTTGTTATCTCATACTATTTTATATGCTGAAATGAATTACTTTTTCTTCTGAACATGCAGATGCTTGAATATAGAGTACTTAACATAACTAATGGGAGCCAGCCTCTTAGAGGACGTCTGCCTTTGACTCCTGGTTCACATCTAACATGGTTTGGGTTTAGTGAAGGAGGGCAATTAAGCTCCTATGATTCCAAGGTACTTTCACTCTATTTTAAAGTAATTCTATTACTATGAGTTAGAAACTGCTCTTGAAATTGGATATAAAGTCCATCATTTTATTTGATAGGGTGTGCTCAGAGTTTTTACAAGCCAATATGGTGGCAGTTGGCTCCCACTCTTCAGGTTCAAGATTCCTTTGATAAAGAACATATATAGAATGCTTCTCTAAATAAAAATCTCCTGATATTGGATTCTGTCACTTGATTTATAACAAAAATCTATTATGCAGTGCTAGTAAAGAGAAGTCAGATGAAAATTATTGGGTGGTTGGGTTGAATGCAAGCAAATTGTTTTGTATAGTTTGCAAAAGTCCAGACTTATACCCGCAGGTAGGGATGGCTCACCACCTCCTTCCTCTCAAAATTTTCCTTAGTAAATCATTTCTTGACCATCCTACTTTTTCAGGTGATACCCAAACCAGTCCTCACTCCGCTAAACTTTTCATTTCCTCTAGCATCCTCTGATCTAGGAGCAGATGCTCTTGAAAATGAGTTTATGCTAAACAACATGCACCTCGTACAGGTGCGTCCTTTCATCCTCACCTCCTAGATTTTATTGTCTGTCATGCAAACTTTTCAAATTTTTAGCTTGTTCTATGTCCTGCTCTATGCCTGTTCTGCTGACTGCTGGTCAATGGCTGAGATGATCACATGAATGTAACTTTACAGGTTCAAAAGCAAATAGAAGAAGTGGCCGGTGCTGGTTTGGACACCACTTCACTTGACGATGAAGCTTTCAATACAGAAGCAGCTCAAGATAGATGTATCTTAAAGCTTATTGCATCCTGCTGCAGTGGTGAGTCTTTTACAGTCTATGCAACATCAATTTTATAATCTTGATTCAACAAAATGAAAAATGTTGTGAGTATTGAAATGCTTGCTTATGGTGGTTATTTCAGGAGATAAGCTTGTGAGAGCTACTGAACTTGTGAAGCTTCTATCCCTGGAAAAATCAGTAAGGGGTGCAATTAAGCTTGTTACTGTTCTGAAGCTCCCTAACTTGGCTGAAAGGTTCAATAACATATTGGAGGTAAGGTTTCAATATCGAACTATGAGTGTGCATATCTCCACTTAGAGTTAGCCACATTGGAAACCAATCTGTTTCCATTTTCATCCTGCAGTTTCTTATGATCTCTTATAAATTCTAACAGGAAAGGTTGCTCAATGAAAGTAAAAGAGCCTTGGAAACCACTTTCCCTAACTCAAACTGCAATGCATCCTCGATCACGAATGACATTGCACCCAGCAAGACAATTTTCTCTACCGAGCAGAGTAAGTTGCCAGGGAATGACATTCCATTATCATCAACAAAACTGTCGGCTCCCATATTTACAAAGAAAGCCAAAACACAAGAAGCTAAGGTTGGGATAGAGAAAACAGAAGAAAAACAAGCTGCAATGGCGGCTGATCTTGGGAAGGTAAAAACGACAGAGGGGAAGAATGGTGCAAAGTTGAACAACGCAGGAGACATGAAGAAGGTAGGGGAAACGTCTCAGGCACAATCACCTGCCTCATCAAATGATCAAGAGAAAGTGAAGAAGGCAGAAGTAACTCGACGAGCATCTAATCCATTCATGAAGAAATTGATCAAGTAAGGTAAGGTCCTCTGTTCACTAATTAATTACAAGGAGTTTGAATGCATAGCTTAGAGATGAGATTTGCTAATAGTATACCAACTGGGATGAACATTCAAGTAATACGACCCAGACAAGAATTTGTCTCAATTTTTTCTTTCCTTTTTTCTATCTAGAGTCGCATCGCATGTATCAAGGATGCGTCAAATCATAAGTGTGTGCTATGTAATTATGTAAACACCAGAGCCTCTATTTCTTCATTTTTATTTTATTTTATTATTTTTAATAATAAAAATAGATCACTTTTTTTTTTTTTTTTGAAGTGAGATCATTTTCTTCCTTCTTGAAGTACTATATATTTGGGACTAAGAAAAATTGTGACCTTACAAACCCGTTTCATTTAATGTAAGAATTATTGGGCCTAAAACTTGTTGTGGGCTCAGAATGGGCCATGAAGACAAGTATAGAAGCTACGTCAGAACAGGCCTAAAGCGTTCATGCTCCTAACTAGGGTGATTTCGGATGTCATTTCTTCGTTAGGAAAGGTGGTCCAAATAATGCCCCCCAAAAAAATTAAAAACTACAAACTAAAAACAAGGCAAGGTTGCCAAAAACTGGTTTCCTATTCTCTAAAGATTTTTTGTTGTTGGACTATTCTCTAAAGATTACAAATTGTTAAGTTTACAATTAATTTATTTTCAATAAAAAATACGAAATTCAAACAACTTTACTCTAAATTAATCTAATTTAAGAAAAATGAGATTTAAAATCAGGTGCTGTAGAGTACAAAAAGCTTGCCTAATTTTATTTGAATTAGGATCTTTTTCCTAGAATGAGTTAAATTTTTTTTTTCATTCTAGTGTTAGATTGTTATAAATACCTCCTTATATAATTCATGATGGAGTTGAGATTGGAGATATTGAGTAAAGTTTAGTTTCAGAAATTGGAATTCTTGGTGTGAAGCCAATACATTTTTATCCATCTATTTTCTATTTTTATCATTATTTTCACTTCCGCTAAATTAACTTGCATCTTCCCCTTCAAAGTTAGCAGGTTATTATTGTAACTTAGCAATAAATTCATGTTAATATCTATCTTATGTGCGAATTCAGTGAGCGACAAACAGCCAAACACTTCTACCTCTCGTTCGGGAGGGGACACAAAAAAAGGTGAAAAATCCAAACCACACAAGTCTATTTTGCAAAGAAAGAGGGGTCAATCCGTAATTTTACTGTTGTTACATTACAAACTTTAAAACCCTCATATTTTGGTCGCTTCACCATTTAGTGCAAACCAGAACCGAACCCGAAGAAAATTACATATCAATGGCGGACGTAACCTTCCTTCACCTCCACGACCCAGACGACGAGCCTCACCAAACCTTAACCCTAGACCCCCTCCCCTACTGGGCCCACCACGACTTCGACCTCTACTCCTCCGATCCCGAATTCCCGCCCTCCGATCGCTCCCTCCGCGCCCACATCCTCACCGTCCACGAAGACGAAGACGAAGACGAAGACTGCGACGACCTCTTCTCCCAATACCAATCTACCATCCACGTCATTCGGAACAACGACGTCTCGGAGCCCAGTTCTATTTCCAACCCCGGTTTGCTGGAGGACCGCGAGAACCAGGTCAATTTCGTCATGGATCTCTTCCAGCAACGCGTCGAGCAGTCTCAGGTAACCGTTCGTTCCGTTTCGGTTTCTGAAGCTCTTAACGATGATTTCAGTTTTGGGGTTATTGAGGGGAATTGCGATTGCGATGTGGGTATGGGTGGTTTGGACCTCGATTTAAGTTTAGGGTTAGGGTCAGGCTTAGATTCTAGGCATTGTTTGGATGGTGATGGTATTGATGATCCTGACGAGGACGATTTCTTCGTGGGAAGGAGGGTTTCTGTGTCTGAATCTGGTGAGGCAACGTCTAATTTAAGTAGGGCTGAAGCTTTTGAGAATTGCGTGCGGCTCGTTGGGTTTGGGTCCGATTCAGATGAGGAGGATGAGAATGGGGTTATTGGGATTGATTTGAATTCTGTGGATGAGCATAGTGCGTATCATCTTCCGGATGACTGTGACGATGATACAAGCATCCCACTTTGTTGGGATTCGCTTCTTTTGGAAGACCACAGGGAAAATAACGAAGATTTCGAGTGGGAAGAAGTTGACGGTGGCGGTGAGGAGCGAGAGGTCTTCAGCATGTTTATTGATCCTGATCATACCGAATCAGGATCGGTCTCAGTTTCAGTTTCGACAATAATTGCTCCTGAAGAGGAAGTGAGTGTGGAGAGAATTGAACCTTTGGAGAGTTTAGAATGGGAAGTTCTGTTGAATGCCAGTAATTGGGAGACAAACCCAGATGCTGAACCGTTTAATGGGGGAGATCATGATGATTATATATACACTGCAGAGTATGATTTGTTGTTTGGGCAATTCTCTGAGAATGAGAATGCATCAACGGGGAGACCTCCGGCTGCCAACGCTGTTGTTGAAAATCTTCCCTCAGTGGTTTTGACTCAGGAGGATGTGGACAACAGTAATGCACTTTGCGCTGTTTGTAAGGATGACATGAATATTGGGGAACAAGCAAAGCAGCTGCCTTGTGCACATAGGTACCATGGTGATTGCATTGTGCCATGGCTGCGCATCAGAAATACATGTCCTGTCTGTCGACATGAATTACCTACCGATGATGCTGCGTATGAGGGCAGAAGGACCCAAGCTCATTCTGTTGAGGGCATGAGGACCCAAGCGCATCCTCTTGGCTTTGATTATGATGAGGTATTTTTTTGAAAGTCAGCATTAGGTTCTTGAAAATGTAGATATCGCTGTGGCGAAGTGTTTACCTCTTGTATTTGGTTAAAAGATGGAGGATAAGATGATTCAGGATGCTTTGTTTGTTTTGATGAGAGTATAAGAATGTTTTATGGCTGGATTATCATGTTAATTATTTCTGATCATTGTTAACATTTTTTATGGGAATTTTGTTGTTGGAGGATAATTCTTCCCTTATGATGGTCAGGTCAAGCATATAATGTAATAATATGTTTCATTTTTTGTGTGCTCTTTCATCCTTGAGATTTTGGAGGCCTATACTACCCATCTGGACATGTTTTTTCTTTGATAGGAAACGGAAAAAGTAATTCTATCAGTTGGAAAAGGAGATGCATATTTGCGTTAAACTCATGAAACAGCTGCATCTCACTCAAAAAGCAAAGGGAGTAAAAAAGAAGAACAAGTTAGAAATCAAATTATTGGGTAAAATTAAAATTCGAATGACTGTATGCTTCTAAATTATTGGGATTTTATCCACTACATTCCTTGTATATTTTCTCAGGGGGCGCAATTTGGGAAAAAGAAAAGAAGCATTAAAGCACAACAATTGGTGCTTGCTTATGCAGACTGAGCATATGTTAATGATAGTCAATATATTGGATTAAGTGTTCAACCACTAAATCAAATAAAATTTATGTTTCTGTAACCAATTTAGCAAAAGTAAGCTGATGATGCCCATCATTTGTATCTTGTCTTTTTTCTTTTTTCTGCCGGAAACGTTTGTTTGTGTCCTATTTATAACCTTCACGCATTTCTGCATAAAAACTCAGGAAAGAAATATTTTACAAATTCCTTTGTCCTTAAACTAGGTTGGTTATTTTTGTACATAGAGGCATAGCTTTGCATCCTTAAATGTCATGGAAAAGACATTTAATCACTTGGAATTCATTAAAGTAAATGTGTGAGCTTCTCAATCAAGATAATTTATTTGTATTTATCACCTAAATTAATCCTAGGAGCAACCAAAAAAAGCTTAAGTAGGAGTTTAAGTCATATTTTCACTTTTGTATGAGCCATCCATACAACAACACAAACAAACCTTGTAAACCTTTCGGTTGAAAGATCAATCTGTCCATTTCATGAGATCACTTGTCTTCATGAACTAGCCTTTCCCTGCATTTATAGCAAATCCTAGTTTCTCTGTTAAGCACATTCTTGGCGAGACGTTCTGAGGAAGTAATGTAAAATATGCAAATTAATGTGATCATCCACTCTAAATTCTTTCATAATTCTGCACGCATCTCCTGAAATTAGCATCCCTCTCTTCAGGTCTTGCCTTGAGATGTTGATATGAATTCATGTAAAGACAAAAAGAAAAAAAAAAAAAGAGTTAAACAACATACAATATATGACAAGAAGCTAATGTGCTTGCGTCCTTGCATCAATTAATCTCCCTAGTTAGCTAGAGCCATATCTCATAAACAAAACCGCAGTTCCTTCCAGTCAAATTTCTTAAAACTTGAACGCCAAGAAACGCACGCGCGTGTGTATATATAGTTGCTACAAGCTCACTATAAATTCAGTATGGTACTTGTTCTCTAGAACAATTAAACCCCTTGTGAAATTTCTGTATCCCTTCCCCTCCTAGTTACCTGAAAATTATTCACCCTGATGGAGCCAAATGAATCAAAGGGACCCCATTACTTAACTAGTCATTCTATCCCAACTCAATCCCATCCATACCCAGTTCACAATCTGGATTCCATATCACTTTGCCCCACTAGGTTCTTCCCCCTCTCTCACATCCATGATTTCTCACCAAACACCTCTTCTCTCAGCAATGAAACTGCCTTTGATGAAGCAGGGGAGCAAAGCATTAACTATGAAAGGAGGCTCAAGAGAATGATATCCAACAGAGAGTCTGCAAGAAGGTCACGGATGCGCAAGAAGAAGCAGATTGAAGAGCTGCAGTATCAGGTGGATCAGCTCCATGCTACAAATCGCCAGCTCTCGGAGAAGCTCATCCAACTGTTAGAGGGCAACCAGCTGATCCTCCAGGAGAATGCTCAATTGAAAGAGAGAGTTTCTTCCCTCCAAATCCTCCTTGCCGATCTCATAACACCTCTGAGGAATGTGGGAGATGTCACCACCACCAACACCAATGGCAATCGACTTAGAGCCGAAGATTCCAGTACCCCATGATTACATCTCTGCTATGAAACATGGAAGAACTTCATTCGGTACAGGGTTTCACTAGTATTGATGCTTAAAATTTTCCCTTTTCTTTTCCCTTTCTTTATATGGGTAAATACAGTCAAAGATACATGAGTTTAACTGGTGCAATACAAATCTCTCAGTTGAGTTGTGGTAAGGCCGTATGCATGTAATATTGTGCTTTTTAGTTGTTCTGCGAAGTCATTTTATGCTTCAGCGATGTTGAATGTCATGTTATTTGCCAACGATTTGCATCTCAACTATACGTTGCTCAATAAAATTAATATGGCAGGCATCTGATGCAAAGACATCAATTGGCATAAGAAACTCCTAATAGCTGAATTAGAGATTTCCAAAATGTTGGGTTCATGTAATTCAGTAATTTGTTAGCACCCATCATCATTCAACACGTTTATTTGTGTACAAAATATGATATATGTAGGTCTTAGAAAATAGACAAAAACTATCATCAACTGTTCTTCTTTGCTAGGTGCTTCCCATTTGAGATGTTAGATGGGGACTCGGCTATGGTAGTAGTCGAACAGCTGTTGCTCTGTTCTTCAAAACCCTGCACTGGGTCTGCATATGATCGGGTACAAGGCCACCTAGACAATGAGGAACTCAACATGATTAGATTCTGAAAAAATAAACACACGATATTTCAGGAAAAAAAAACACATGCTTCAATAATTGTACCTGCTTGACTTAATAATCTCATCCTGGATTGTCATATCTTCATCAAAGATGTTGCCTGCAAGAATGTAGTAATTTTAATTTTGAATAACTCTTTGACTTGCCTTCATCATTATTTCAATTCAATAATGAAAAGCTGTGTTTTAAAATGTATTCCGCATCATAGATTTAAAAAAAAATGCTGCACACCTCCATACAGATTCTTCTTTGAGAAGTATTTTGCAGTCAACCAACGACTGTAGTCAGCTTCATATTTCTTGAACTTTTCAATGTGGTTGGCACTATGAAGATCACTAACACAAACAAAGGACATAGTTTATAGCTCACCCTCTGGTTCAAATTTGTAATATAACATACAAGAGAAGTTAAGATGCATTATAAGCATGAAAGATAAAATCCTGGAGCAGCAGAAAAACTTTCCACTAAGCTCGCAGCAAGAGAAAAACAGAATCCGAAGACGGCACCAATAGGAGCAAACCTGTACTAATGATAACTGAATGTCTAGGGCAAGAGTGATCCTAAAGAAATTCTGTAATCTGATGATACATATTCTGTCAAAAAGCTTATTACAAAGACTCACAATAAGATATTGTTAAACAGCCCTAGCATCCCAGCTAGCCACTGGTTACAAAATAACCTGTTAATCCTAGCCCTTAAGATTACTTAATACTCTCATGTCACATGATTTTAAATAACTAAGATCAAAACTAGTACATCAACAAGGCATTAGTAAGACTTTTGGGCGCTCCTGCATCACAGACAGACCTAACTTGAGTCATGATAACTTGTCACCAACCATGACCAATTCATGCATTTACAACAACAAAAGCACCATGTAATGGGAATGTGAACTATTAGATGTAATTCGCATATACTCTGCGTTTTCTTGAGATAAAGGAAGATGGGTAAATGATATCATCTACATCAGCTAACTACACAGAGAGGTCTCTGGCATAGACCCGGACAAAGTTTACAACAAAAGCATCACTGATTCTAGAAGGAAGGGCATAGGTCAAAGACTTTCCAAATAAGCTTCTAATAAAGAGAAACTTATTTACCTTTGATAGTTTTAAGATGTTATGAATTATATACAATCCTCTACCTATTACCATTGGGGGAGTAAGACAAGGTGTCTGACCTCTCCAACTGCAGCAAAACAAAACTGCATAAGCTGAGAGACCAAGACTGCTGACAATCAGTCAGTCGGAATGAAACCAGTTGCTTTGAGTAGGGTGAACCCAGTCAGCATGTGTCTGCTTTGGAGGTCAGGGGATACTATTCCTGGGGTATGATTATGTAAACCAAGGAACCTCCTCAGTCTTATTTAAGAGGAGTCATATCATAGTACTTTCTTTCCATGAAGTGGTTAATTATGTTGACTAAGACTTCAGATGGCTAAACGTCCACCACCATAGACTGCTACATTACTGAAGTTGCAATTAGGCTGACTTACACCCATCTAGAAAACTTTCTTCTGGTATACATGGTAGATAAAGATTACAATTTCTGTTTGTGTGTGTGCGGATACAAAGGAGAGAGGAAGGCTTAGAAGTATAAGTGTAAGGCCCGGAAATTCAAATGCCAAAAATGGAAAGCAGTAACTCATGAAAATCAAATAAACATATTCAGGAAAGCTCTAAAACATGTGAGCATATTGAAGGGCAGAAGATGAGACATTTTGAGAAGAGTTTCACAACTGAATTTTTAAAAATATGAAACAACTTGAATTACTGTGTCCATGTACAAGTAAATTTTTAAAAATATGAAACAACTGAATTTTTAAAAATATGAAACAACTGAATTTTTAAAAATATGAAACAACTGAATTTTTAAAAATATGAAACAACTGAATTTTTAAAAATATGAAACAACTGAATTTTTAAAAATATGAAACAACTGAATTTTTAAAAATATGAAACAACTGAATTTTTAAAAATATGAAACAACTGAATTTTTAAAAATATGAAACAACTGAATTTTTAAAAATATGAAACAACTGAATTTTTAAAAATATGAAACAACTGAATTTTTAAAAATATGAAACAACTGAATTTTTAAAAATATGAAACAACTGAATTTTTAAAAATATGAAACAACTGAATTTTTAAAAATATGAAACAACTGAATTTTTAAAAATATGAAACAACTGAATTTTTAAAAATATGAAACAACTGAATTTTTAAAAATATGAAACAACTTGAATTACTGTGTCCATGTACAAGTAACCAAATTCAATCAGAGAATGTATGTCAAAATGATGCAAACATGGTTTTCTGAAGAAGTATCCACATAAGTTAGTTCCATCCTCTCATAAATATTTAGGTCACAATTATCTGTAACTAAAACATGGTTTATATTCTCTGTGCAGAGTTTACGCTGGTCCTTTACAATCTATTCAATTTTTGGGAAGTTTATTCTAGCTCAATTTCAAAATTCATCACTCTGCAAAAATTGGAAAAGGAGTGAAATTTAAGAACCCAACTGCTTTAATTAATTCCCTCTTCATTTGTTTTTCCTGGAAAACCAACTTATAGACACTTAGCCAAAAAATAAATGACAAACACATAAATAAGCAAAAGTTAGTATGTCAAGAAATGCTTTCCTTTCGATTGTATTGCTACGTGTCTATCAAAAACCAAACTTATGAGTAGGCCAAAGCAATAAAATAAACACATCGGTAAGCAAAATCTCATCTTGCTTATTAAAGTTTTAGTTATTGGGAAAATTATATTCCAAATACTATAGAGAGAATAAAGAACAAAGGAAAATACTCATAATATGCGAATTAATGGCATGGTAATTGCAAATACATTTCTCAAAACAGTGAACATAACAGGTAGGGGAATTACTCGCAAAAAGAAAAGAAAGGAAAGAAGACTCACTCAAAATATGCAGAAATATCAGGCTTTTTCTCGTCGACATTGAGAACCCCATTGTTGACTCCAGCATCAACCTTGCACATATATATTTTTTTTAAAAAGATGAAATGAAAAGAACCCATAAGAAATCAATATTACGCCGACCATGCGACATGCGCATACATATATAAATATATATAGATAAAGTGTGTGTATACACATCTATATATGTAGAGAGAGAGTGAGAGAACCTGTGGATTTGGAGGAGAGTGAGAGATGGGTTCAGTGGCGGAGTTGTCGGAGCTGGAAGCAGAAGACGGTGAGGCTGGAGGAGACGACGGAGACGGCACACTCGCCATTCCGCAATTTTGCTGCAAACAACTAACAACCCGTAAACCACTCTCCAGACTCCAGAGCAAGTGAAAAATCGAGGCTTCAAAAGTTTGCTGCTTGCTTCCATCTGTGCAGTCTTTTTTTTAGTTTTTATTTCAGCGAGGGATGGTTATTGTTGTGGACCCGAGGTCAGGTAGGGTCCACCGACAACAAATAATCTAATCCTATACATTTGGAAATCTAGAATTGTATCTCATTCTTTCAAGAAATTTGTACGATTTTGTTAGTGGTGTGGTGTGGTGTAGCCAAATGTTAAAAAAATCTTGCAAAAAAATATCAAAAATAAAAAGAGATCGGATTCATTAGTTTTTGTCCTCTCGAAAATGTGCTTTGAACAACAGGAAGTCAAAATTGATAAATTTTGTAACAATGGGGGAGTTAGAGATTGAAATGCAATTATAGATCTAATGAATAATGTTTCAAGCAATTATTGTCGAAAGGAGCTTTGACCCCTCAACTTTGACTTCCACTAATGAATAATGTGATTATTATTACAAATAAAAATCATTTCGGTTATCACTTACATTACATGATGTACAAATGAATGAAAGTCTCTGAAAACTTGCTTGGTTTTTTTAAATTTATTTACCAATAATCTCCACAAGAACAAAGGCCATGCTTGAAATGATGGAAGCGCTTATTGTCTCTCACAACTATCTCTCTTTCAACAACCTTGGATATCAACTTAGCAGCATTGTGACAATCTACACAAATGCGCAGGTTTTTGCAGATTCTCAATGTTGCACCTTTACTCATCTTCAACAATCCAAATGAAATGGCAAGCTTCTCACTGTGTCCCCTCAATATTTCAATCTTCTCCTCCTCCTCTTCCAGTTCATGAAGCACAGAGCCTGTGTTGGGTCTATATCCAAATTTACTTATCTTTTCCTCTAATATGCTCCACATCTTCTTAATCTCTCCTGACTCTGGCAGGGAAGTGTCACCAGCAACAAAACTATAAACTTGCCCTCCAACTTCAATCCAACTGTGCCCGGCGTCTTTCTGAAGGCCCATCTCCTTCATCCTTCGCCACACCCGTCTCACATCATCCCATTTCCCTGATGCAGCATATAAGTTTGACAGTAGCACATAACTCTCTGCCTTTTCAGGCTCTAATTCTATTAACTTTTCGGAAATTTTCTGCCCCATATCCAAGTTATTGTGAAGCCTACAGGAACTAAGCAATGAGCTCCACATTCTGGTATCCGGCTCCTCAGGCATCTCATGTATGAGGTTTAAAGCTTCCTCCAATTGGCCAGCCCGACCAAGCATGTCCACCACACATGTGTAATGCTCTAATTTTGGATCAATTCCATACAAGCTCTGCATCTGGTTGAAATATTTTAGCCCCTCCTTAACCAACCCAGCATGGCTACATGCAGTTAGAACTCCAATAAACGTAAAGCCATCAGGCTTCTGCCCCAAACTTACCATTTCTCCAAATAGCTCTAATGCCTTGCTTCCATGTCCATGAACTCCATATCCTGCAATTATAACATTCCATGATGGCACATCTTTCTTAACTAACCAATCAAAGACCCTATGAGATTCTTCTATGCAGCCACTTTTTGCATACATATCTATGAGAGAACAACCAACAAACAGGTCTTCTGTGAGGCGAGCTTTCAAAGCAAAACAATGTAATTCTTTTCCCAATCGCAAAGAAGACAGTTGAGAGCATGCCTCAAACATGCTCATTGTGGCAATTTCACAAGGTAGGGTTTCATCAGACAACATTTGCCGAAAGAGATTGAGGGCTTCATCAGGAAGTCCACTCTGAGTGTAACCAGTGATCATTGCATTCCAAGACACTCTACTTTTAGCTTCCATCCTATCAAATAATACTCTTGCGGATGATAATTTACCACACTGGATGTAAAACGATAGTAATGAAATACCAATGAATGAGTCCGTTTCTAACCCATCACGTAGCACAAATCCATGAATCTGTCTGCCATGTTGAAGAAGTTTCAGGTGGGCGCAAGCTAAAAGGAGGCTCCCAATGCTAAACCAGTCAGGATCCAAGCCTGAATATTTCATTTCAAGGTACAAATCTAAAGCCTTTTTTGGATCTCCATTTTGGGCATAACCACCAATAACTGCGTTCCAGGAGCTCACTGTCTTCGTCTCTATGCCATGAAAGACCTGCTCAGCCAAAGTAAGTGACCCGCATTTTGCGTAGGCTGCAACAAAAGCATTGGCGACCAGTTCATCATATAGAAACCCATGTCTGAATGAGTAACCATGAAGTTTTTTCAAGCTCAAAAGTTCTGATTCCTCTAAACAAGCTGGTAACACATTCAGTACGGTAACCTCATTGACCTTCACTTTCTCCTCTTCCATCTGCATTTTTCTGAAAAGATCAAATGTGCCACAAACATCTCCTTCTCTAGAGTAGCCTCCTATGATGGAATTCCAAGAAACCACATTTTTCTTATCATTCTTATCAAACAAGACTTGAGCTTCAGCCAAGTACCCACATTTGGAGTACATGTCCATCAAGGCATTATTCACCATCAATTCCTGGTTCAGCCCCAATTTCACTGCCACACCATGAATCACCATCCCCATATTTACTTCTCCTTTCCCAGCACACAACGGCAATATAGTCACCAATGTTGCAACATCCGGTACCAAACTTTCCTCACCCTCCAAAATCTTCCTCAACAAACTGTAACACTCTTGAGAAAACCCATTCTCTGAGTACCCGCATATCATTGAATTCCAGGAAACCAAGTTCCTTTCAGGCATTAAATCAAACACCCTAACCGCATCTTCAATTGACCCACATTTGCCATACATTGCAATCAATGCATTACCCACAAAGACATCTGACATCAATCCCATCTTCACAGCCATCCCATGGATGACCTGCCCCAAACCCAGGTCCAAGAGGCCTCCACATGCCTTAATAAGACAAGGGAACGTAAAATTATCGGGTTTAAATACCGTGACGCTAATCAACTCAATAAACACATCAATTGCATCACCATAAAGCTCGTTTCTTGCATAACCACTAACAAGTGCATTCCACTGGAACAAGTTCTTCCTCTTCAACCCATCAAAAACCAAGCGAGAATCTGAAGGAGAACCACACACGGAATACATAGTAATGATGCGGGTATTGAGAACAAAGTCATTGCTGAACTGGGTCGAAGCCGAGACCAAGTCGTGGACTTTGCGTCCGGTTTCGACGTCTTTGTGGCGGCCACAGGCCTGCAACAGGGCACCCATTGCGTCTTTCTTTTGTTGTAAACTGGATATGGCATTGCGAGAGTCTGCTTGAAGAAGGGTCAGAGCCTCAGAGAGGTTTCCGGTGTCGCAGAGATTGTTGATCTCTTGGAGCAAATTGGGTTGGGAAAGTGAGTTGTGAGGTGAAGTGAGAGGTTCTCTTTGGTGGGTTTGAGTGGCACAGAAAGAAAGTGAGGCGTTTGGTTTTGGAGTGAAGATTGAGTGAAGGGAATGTTTGGTGTTCGGTTTGGGCAGGGGATGGCATGAGAGTGGTGGTGCCACAAAAGCCATCATTGAGATGAGATGCCTGTAGGGACTCAGGCTCTTTGGTGTATTTGAAGATTGGAACTGGTCTCTGGTGTTGGTCTTTTTTGGCAGTTACTGGACGATGACAAGACTATGAAGACTAAAAAGGAGTTATTTTCCACCTCAGATGTTCTTCAAATATTCCGGCAGGTGAAGGAAGATTTCATCCCCCTTCTTTCCCATTTAATTTGTAGGATTTTGCTAGTGGTGTGGTGTAGTAGCCAAATGAAAAAATAATCTTAAAAAAAAAGGGTAATATCAAAAATAGAAAAAGGATCGGTTTCCTTAGATTTTGTCCTCTCGAAAATGTGCTTTGAAGACCCCTCAACTTTGACTTCCACTACTTACGTGATTATTATTACATTACATGATGTACAAATGAATGAAAGTATCTGTCTGCAGCTCTGAAAACTTGGTTGGTTTTTATTTATCAATAATCTCCACAAGAACAAAGGCCATGTTTGAAATGATGGAAGCGCTTATTTCTCTCACAACTCTCTCTCTTTCAACAGCCATGGATATCAACTTAGCAGCATTGTGACAATCTACTATCAAAGTTGCACCTTTACTCATCTTCAACAATGTAAATGAAATTGCATGCTTCTCACTGTGCCCCCTCAATATTTCAATCTTCTCCTCCTCTTCCAGTTCATGAAGCACTGTGTTGGGTCTATATCCAAATTTACTTATCTTTTCCTCTAATCTGCTCCACATCTTCTTGCAAAGACTCACAATAAGATATTGTTAAAACAGCCCTAGCATCCCAGCTAGCCACTGGTTACAAAATAGCCTGTTAATCCTAGCCCTTGAGATTACTTAATACTCACATGTCACACAATTTTAAATAACTAAGATCAACAAGCCTTTTGGGCACTCCTGCATCACAAACAGACCTAATTTGCGTCGTGAAAACTTGTCACCAACCATTACCAATTTCATGCATTTACAACAACAAAAGCACCATGTAATGGGAACAGGGACGGACCCAGGATTTCAAAGTGGCGTGGGCTAAATTTACCTTACATACAAACCTATAGAAAACTCGACAGTAAGATTGAATTTCATTGATAACAAAAAAATACACGGGGGACATAATGAGTCTTACTCCTCAAAATGCATCTAATGCAAAATACAAATACAAATAACACTTATATAAAGTATAACCTATTGAATAATATATAGAAGATGTAAACATATAAACTAACAAAATCCATAATTGATAATTCATAAGTCTCAATTGTAAATCCCGTTTGGGGTTAGTTTGTATCTTTTATTAGTGAGACGTGGTGTAGTGGAGGTTTGTTAATGAGATTTATTTGTGTGTGGGGTTAGTTTTAATTTTTTTATTGTTATTAACTTATTGGTAAGACATGCAGGGTAGGTTTCTTAATGGGATTTTAATTGGCTGGAATGGGGGAAGCGGGATGTGTACTGGAGCAAAATTATCATAAATATTGCTAATTCTCGTCAACTGACAGCTTATGTAGCCCCTCCACATTACAAGGAGTAGCAATACTGCATCTATTTTTAGGGTTTTGATGTTATCTCCTAATTATTAAATAGATAGACGGGTGCTATTTTAGCAACTAACCATGGTGTTATAACTTCAACATTTTTATGAATGATTTGCGCATAGAGGGATTCGAACCCCTCCCATTTTACTCCTTCAACACTTTAACCACCATATCACTTATGTTTTTGTGAAAATTTGCTAAAATATTTATATATATATATGGTTTTGTTTTGAATTCTTTTTGTAAGAAACAAATTTTCACATGAGATGAGTAGTAACTATGGTTATACTCATAACCAACCATTTCCCTACCCTTCATATCCCATTCCTGTTTGGATGGAATCAAGCGACTCATGGAAAGAATCCAAAACTCAATCTTCAAATGATTTTGCTTATGGACAACGTCAACCAATCTCGGATCCATATGGGTGGCATGTTAACAATTACATGAAAAATTATTTTGGGGATTTATCATTTGATGACTACTCTTCAAAATATACTTACTCTACACATAGAGATGATGAAGATAGTGAAAATTTTGAACCTCATAGGAACTCTATGTGGTACTAAGTCACTCATGTATCTTACCATGCAATGTATAAAGTGTAAAATATTGTAGTAATTCATTATATATAAATGATTATGGTGTGTTTAATCTTCTTTCATTAATTACTACATATTTTCTACACTTACAGTATTTGCCAGCTCGCTATATAATCAACTTAAATCAGTTAAATCCATCATGCAATGTATTTCCTTCCAATTTTTTGTGATAAACTAATAGATAATTGACTAAATAAACATCATGCAAAGTTTCAATAAAAATTTCCAAGTTTTTCTTACAATTTCCGTGGTTTTTATTCAATTTTTACAGATACCGATAATATCCCGATATTTCCATCGATATTTCCGTGTTTTTGGACTTCCGATATTTCCGATACCATCGATAGGAGAAATGAGATGAGATGATATGATAGGGTTTAGGGTTCGGTCCGGGCCTTCATGGGCTTTTTTATTTTTCAGGCCGGGCCTAGGCGTGATCACTCATGTTCCAATTTTATGTGAAGAGGCTGAAATTCCATTTGTTTGTTTATGTGCCCTCAAAAGAAGTAAGCTGATTTTAATTAAATTTTCTTTTTAAACTTATTTCACCTTATACAATATATATTATTCAATAGGCGAGCCTTCGTTCATATCAGCTGCGTCATTGATCCACAGATCACTAATCTTTAGTTTGTTAATGTTGTCTTCAGGATCATGCAAATGCAGGGGCCACCAAGAGGGGGGCCAACTTGCCGTGTTCTGGTGGCAACCAAGCACATTCTAGCGAAGCCAATCAACAACATTCTTATTTCTTTAATTAATATATTGATGCAGAGTAAACTTGTATGTATAAATCCGTTATAACTTTTATATATAATAATGATCAGTAAATACAATATACTACATTTTTCTTTTCTTCTTTTCTTTTGAATCTTCTATGGCTACAACACTCGAGCATGCATGCAAACTTAGCCGTCCCAGAAAAAAAAGGGATAGCTAACAACATGGTTAGAGGGAACTGAGGTAATCTTTCAGCAAAGAGAAGATGGGGTTAGCCTGAGAAGCTCCCTCTAGCCTTTGAAACATGATTCCCTCCATCCGGGCTTGAACTCCTCCATCACCAAATGTCAAGTCCTGCAGCAATTCCTTCATTGTTCTATCCACTCCAACCAAACTGCTCCCTATGCCACTTAAAATTTCTGGCAGTGTAGGGGACGGTCTTGCGAGCTCCACGAGTGTAACCTTGCACCATTAGAGAACAACTTACAGAGACATAGTAACGGGTATACACAAACATATTACATTTTGCAATACACATAAATAATATGTAGAGAAGGTCATAACACACTCAAATAAAGTAGTTTTTAATAAATATGGAGTTAACTTGCTCTGCATATATTAGTAACACTAATTTATATTCATAACCCATGAAATAAGAAGAGATTTTCTTATAACCATACCTGTCTGTCTTGGGGAATATTTGCCTTGAGTTTTGCTATTGCGACGGCCCGAGAAAGTCCACCAATAGCATCAACTAAACCCCGTGAAGCTGCATCCTTACCAGCCCAAACTCTCCCTTGTGCAACCTCCTCCATTTTATCTACCTGGCACCGCAAATAAATAGGACATCTTTAGATTTCAAGGTAACAGGAGTGAAAAGAAAGCGACTGAAACCAAAACGAAGGTTGAATTGACCAGCATACAGTCATTGATCTGGAAAAAGCTGCCTTGTCTCGAAATTGCTTATATGCATTCTGTGCAGATTTAGCAAAGAGTTCAGCTTCTTCTGGTCTGTACTAGGGACGAAAAGGAAAAGTTGAAACTTTTTCCATTTGTACGAATATAGGAGATTATTACATACACCTAAGAGTGCAACAAATTTGTTTACCTGAAGGATCGTTGTTCAGCTGCAAGAAGCTCTGCATATTTTCCCCTTGATATGATTTCCTTGTTGAAGCCAATCTTCTCATACAGTTTTCCCAAGTTAAACTTCCCTACAAACAAAGATTCATATACTAACTTACAACAGCTAACATAATCCAAATTTCTTTCTGCATACCAACAAAAGGATTATAAACTTGTTAAACTGAAAATAGATAGATAAAAAAAGATCCCACAATTATAACAAATATTTGCTGCGCATTTAGATTTGTGGCTATCTATGCGCATTTGACCAACATGAATATACTTTTTATAATTTATAATTATGTACAACCAAATTCACCTGTCACAACCCCAATGGAACCAGTCAAGGTTAGATTTTCTGCAACAATGGTGTCTGCTGCCATTGCCATATAGTATCCTCCACTTGCTGCCACATCAGACATTGATGCAATGACAGGTTTTGATGCAGCCAAAAGTCTGATTTCCCTCCACATTCTGCACACCACAAACACATCAGGGTAACTAGTTAATTGTGTGCACACATAAACGCACAATCACATATTTTCTTCTGTACAAGAGTACTTGCCAACATATCAACTTTTACGGGGACAAATTCCAACATCTTAGAGTTTTATGCAGCTAAAACAACAATAACTTCAACACCTCATGCACCCAAACATGTCACACGGAAAGGCTTCAGTTTACTGATATCATATTGACAGGAGATCTATCTTCTACATCAAGCTCATTCATTATAAGCATACTAAATATTCAGATAAACGGAAGAATGAATCCCTTACTGCTGCTCTGGCACCCAGATCTAAATCATGTGTACGAAAACTTCCCTACTCATTTAGATGCTCAGGACATTACCCCACTTACTACAAATGCTACACTAGTTGGCAATATTCCAAGTTGTGATAATGGATTTGTTGCACACAAAACTCAGCTAATACATACTAGCACTTACAAATCAGAAGCAAGGGCATCACCTCCAGGGCTGTCAATTCGGATGATAGCGGCCTTATACTTTTTTGATTCTGGAATGGGTAAAAGAGTATCACATGACAGAGGTACAAAAATTAAAACAGAAAAACATATGCAAATAACCAGTGCTGAAAGTTTCACATTAAGAATGAACTTATTTAAGACATATAATACCTCTCACACTACGAATCTTCTCAATGAACTGTTCCCCAATAATACCCGAACCAGGAAGACTAAAAGAGCCCCGTACACGACTAATGCTGCCTGAGGCTCTAATTATGGCTATCTTGTCTTTGCTGCCTGATAAGCCAACAGTCGATTGTCGAACCTTAGAGTATTTCCTGTCGTAATAATGAAAAAGAGGGAGGATGGGATAGTTATATACGCATACAGAGAATAGAGTGGACATCACATCGTAATAAATGAATGCCACCTATAAGAAAGTTGACTACCTGTAATCAACCATAGGAAGAACTTTTTCTTTTTGTACTCCAAGTCTTTCCTTCAACAGTGAAATAACCTGCGAGGGATACATATTATTTAAAAAGTTACCAGCAAACTATCATAATGATGAATAATGTTTTACAGACACAAATCGCTCACCATATGGATGACTTTCGTATCAAAATGGGGTCAACAAAATAATTAGGATTAACACATCACAAGATATTACACTGTGAGAGCAATACAGTATGTATCTTTTCATATCATAAATAAATAAGACTAGGTAGTTACCATGCCCTAGAACTTAAAAATACTAAGACAAACTTGAACATGGATGGAAATTGAAATTTAGAAAAAGAAAACTCTCTCAACTTTCTTTAAATATAAGTTTAAAATCTGGATCTGAAACACATTGAAACAGCGTTCTTACTCTCCATGCATCTAAATTTTCTTTCTTCACATGCATCAAACACTAACCCAAAGCAAATAGGAACCAGAATTCCATACCTCATCATCATAGTGTATGTTTGTGATCCAGCCCTCTTCTTTAAATTTTTCTACTTGGTACACTCCTTCATTAATAAAATTCTCTATGTCTTCTCTTTTCTTTCCTGTAGAAAATTTTCAGAAGTTCATAAGTTCTTTAAAGACTTGAAGATTGGTCAAATCTCAAATCTCAAAGCACCTCTTGTAGAAGAAATTACATCCAGCCAATTCCCGTATATATTATCAAGCAGTGCAGTCAGCATCTCACAATTTTCTTCAGACATAGTTTTGCGTGCAAGTTGATCGCCGGCACTTTTGTATTTACCAATCCTTTCCACTTGTGGCTCAATTCCAACGTTTTCAAGAACACCTGAAAGAAAATACGAATGCCACACAACATGAGCTAATGAATGACTTGCGCCATAAGTACAGCACAGGTGAGGCTAAACAGGAAAAGGTAACAAGTATCTCTAACTTACAAGCATCTACGAAACCAAGAATCTGTATGATCAAATCATCAAGACCATTATTATATTCACAGTTGCAGCAGTGTTGGTATGTTACTCGTCAAAAGGGAATTCTTGCAAATATAAATTACGGATCTTAGTGAAAGGAACTGACCTCTTACGAATGAGGCCTGAACTGTGAGACCAAATAAAGAAAAATAAGCACTTGGAGGGGCATATATCTCTTGGCATGCAGAAGCAAGGTAATACTCTTTCTCTCCACAAGCAGGTACATAGGCCAAAATGAATTTTCCTGCAAGAGTGAAGAAATCAGGTACAGATATTGTTGAGAGTATTTGTCCCACATTGAAAAGTTAAGGGACCAAGCCTGGGTTTATAAGGAGTTGGGCTACTCCCCCCATTGCCAATTGGTTTTGGGGTGGAACCTCAACTTCCTTCATGGTATCAGAGCAGGTTTATAAGACATAACATAATCACAATTCTGAAAATATTCACCTGATTTCTTGAAATCCAATATATGCCTTCGAATTTCTTCGACTTTCCCCCAACCACAATTCAAGCTCTCAATTTGGAGATAGACACCAGTAATTCGAGGATCATACGCTGCTTTGACCAAGTTCTCACAAATTTGAGGTAGCGATAGTCCACTGGAGAATCGACTCTTTAGCTGATCAGATACCTGAACCAATAATAAAATAAATAAACCAAAAAAGAAAAAGCTCCAATCCCAAATTGCCAAACACACTCACAAAGTAGAAATGTGAAAAAGAAAACCTGGCCTCGCAATTTGATGGTCAAGACGCTGCCTTTTTTGACACGCTCCCAAGGGAGGGCAATGAGCATGCGAAGCTTGACGACGAAGCTCTTCCAAGAGCTCATCTTTTGAAACTGAAACTCGCCAGTGGGATAGTCCTTGTCTGGTGTGCCTGTATTGACACTCTCACTGTTAACCTTACCCTGAGGCCCAGACTCGCCATCGATTTGCTTCAATGCTTCTTCTTTGGTCGAGGACGACGACGACGACGAGGAGTCGAAGGCGCGAGCCGAGAGGCTTCGCAGAGAAAGAGGGGGAGAGAATGAAGAGCGGAGGCATTGGGGGTGGAGACCTGAGAGAGAGAAGGGAGTGAGGAGAGGCTTGGAAAGAGGAGTCAAAACGACGGCGTTTAGGACACGGCGGTGGATTGGGGTGAGATGGTGAGAAGTGTGAAGCAGAATGAGCTTCGACATTCCTCGCTCTGTTCGTAAAGCCTCTCTCTCTCCCAGGGAACACAACAGACAAAGGAGCGTTGTAAATTGTAAGTACAAGCCAAGGAGAAGAGGAAGAGGCGGATGGCAAAGGTTATATTTTATCCACGTCACCATTTTTGCCTTGTAGACGACGTGTCATATCCTCGCGGGCTTTTATTTATTTATTTTCTCTTTCTGTTATTTTTATATATCCGTTGATTGAGAAAATTGTAAGAACTACTATGTATAAAAAAATATTTGATTATTTTTTAAAGAATTTTGTAGCTTTTTGGAAAAACAAATAAAGAGAATGGTTGCTTGATATTTCAGAGTTGCTAAGTTTAATCGAGTTGTCTTTGAAATCAGTGGCAGCTCTACCTCGCTAGTGTTTCGTCAAATGTATTTTATCTTGTTATGCATCCTATGAAAACCCAATAAATAAAACCATGAACTTTAGGCCCAAAAAAAATATTGAAATTTTGGCAAGAAGGGTGTGAAGGCCCAGAGTCTTATGATTTTGGGCCTGGTGATGGAACACTCTTTGTTCACTATTTTAGATTCTTTTAAAAGAAGAAAAAATAATCATTTGTGCATACAAAGACTCTTTCCTTTTCCTTCTGTTTTTTTTTTTTTTCAATGAAGAAAGGTTTAAGTTGAGGGGAGGCTACTCTATCTCCGTTAGGCATACCAAGGTCTTTTGAGAATCCATCTCCGTCAGGCATACCAAGGTCTTTTGAGAACTTACAGAGGGGATTTTAGTCTCATTTTTTATTTTTACATATTACCCACCATGAGAGATTGTCGACTACAAAACTCAAACCTAAACATTAATAACAAAGATTACAATCCTTACCAACAGGCTCAACCAACCTAGTTGGCCTTTTCCAATTTTTTCACATCCAATTGAATGAACATATGGATTCATACAACTGATTTGGGGCACAAGCAGACTATGGATTCAAACTAGATCTTTTTATAATAAAATAATATTTGTTACCAGGCAGGACTAACTCGAAAACTCAAGCACATTCTAGCTAGTTACTCAACAATTATATTAATTTCTTGAATATATTATATATATATATTATCCTTACATTAAAAGAGATACAATTCAGCTAACCCCGTTGCTACCTACCTCTACCTACAAAATAATAATAATTAGCAGATGAAGAACATCAAAACATCTATATAATTTAATCTGCTGCTGTTTCCAAAGCCATTCTTCTGATCAACCTGCCTGAAGCTAGTCAAGTAAGCCTTAGCGTTTCTTGGCATGAGTCAATAAAGCCTTGTCTTTCTTCTCTTCCTTTCTCCTTCCAGCTCTAGGTTGCTGCTTCTCCTTTGGTTTCTTCTGGGCCTTTTTGTCAACAGCCAAGCCATGACCTCTGGATCTCTCTCCTCCATGGTGGTGATGGCTTGGGCCAGAGGAAGCATCAGAAACCATAGAATCATCACTGTGGTCATCCTTATGACCATCATTTTCTCCATCATCTTCACTGTTTTCATGGGTCATGCTAGTGCCATCTTCATTTTCACCATCTATGCAGGAGCCAATGTACATTGTCCACCCTGATTCACTGCTGTGACATTCTTCTGCACCTCCGAAGACTTTGGAAGACTCCATATGATATTACTAGACTGAAAGAACAAGGGAAGCTGATGAGAATATTAATAAAGAAGCAGGGGATATTAACACAAGTATAGAAGAATTCTTAAATAGGAAAAGAGAGAAGCTAAATTACTGCTCAAACAAACAAGAAAACAAATGCAGCTATCTCTCACATTACATTTGAAAGCTACACCACAAAACAAAACCCACAATCTGTGTCTTTAATAGGCTAAGTAAGAAGGAAGCTGCAATAACTCTCAGTACCACACCCCCTGGAAATCTAAATATACCCATTAATTCTCTGACTTTTTCTGCTGCGCAGAGAGACAGCTAGAAGCTGTCAATGAAAGTGAAACCCATCAAGCAAAACAAAAAGCCTCCTCCATACATACCAAAGGTTTCTTGAATTTGAAAGGACATGGTTGGTTGGTTGTTCACTGGGTCATTTGGTTTCATAAGATCAATCAATCAGATCAATCAATCATCTTTATTTCTCTCTGCATATGTCATTATTAAGAGAAGGAAGGTATGGATGCCTTAAATGCAAAAGACAGACCGGGGACTTCAAGACTTGAGGAGGAAAGAGAGGAGGATACAAAATCAAAAACAACTAGAGAGAAAGAGAAAGAGAATGAATGAATGAATGAATTATTATAAGATAAGCAAGACCACCCCTGTCTGTCTTTGAATAGGACACAATAGGACCTCTTCACTACCTCATTTAGCTTTCACATATTTACCTGTAAAATGCAAACCACCCAACCCAACTGGAGTTTAGGGTTTTCTTTTTCTAGATAATATATATGATATGAGTTGAGAATGAGAATGAGAATAAGATAGATAGGAAGTTGTCAAATATCTGTGTCTGCTGCTGCTTGTGTCCAGTACAGTCCACCAATTTGATGATGTGCATGTGTGTCTCCTCCTCAAAGCAAGGTTTTGTTATGTCTGTCGTGTTATTGGGTGAAGGAAGAACACGGGTCCTATTACAAACTCAATTATTTGCTTCTATATCCCTTCCCTTCCCTTCCCTTCCCTTCCCTACAACAACAGGAAGGATAAGGAAGGACACTGCCCTCTCTGCCTTCCCTTATCACAAACAATATGCAATCCAGCTTGCTTTGCTTTGCTACCTAGACCTAGTCATATAATAAGACTAATATTTATGCATGTTGATGTTGGTTGGTTGCCGTAAAGATTGAATTTCATATCAAGCTGGATCAGAAAAAAAGAATGAGTGAAAAACCATCTATCTATCTACTTGCCTCATTTATTGCTCTGCTGCTTCCTGCTTCCTGCTTCCTGCTTTTTCAAGGTGAAGTTTGGATTGGAGGGGTGAAAATTATAGCGATCAATCAGACATATATCCTCCCTCCATACGTTACTTCTGTAATAACTTTTTTGAAATGACATTTGTTACAATCAGCTTTTCAAAATCTAAACGTGCTTCTCTAGTTAACCAGACAATTTATCCTGTACCTCGTTTATCATTTCAAATTTTGATTTTTTGGGGCTTAACTTAAGATCTGAATTTGTAATTTACTCACTTTGTGGCTAAAATAAAAGAAGCGAAAATTTGACAACTCGTGTGGTGGACCATCCATGATTGGTAAGGGCAAGAACAAAACGAACTTGAGAGTTAAAATCCAGGTGGTTTGGGCACACCTTGCCCCCAATGCTTTTGAGCATGATTTTTGGTTGTTTCCCGGTGGAAGAGAGAGAGAGAGACAAGGGTGAGGCCCATGTATTATTCTTGCTGCTTGTCTTTTTGTGGTGATCACATCCCGATTTGCTTCTCTCTTTGTCTTCCACGTGACTACTGTTGAGGTTGTGGTTTTTGCAATGGGACAATTTTGTCAAACATGGACCAGATCATCCGACTGATTCTCTTGTTTACTTACTTTTTTTCTTTCACATTTGTATTTTCTAGGCTTAACTCTTGATTTGCTCCTGAACTTGTACCTAACTTTTGATTTAACTCATATTTTTTTCTTTTAGAAAATTAAAGATATAAAAATAAAAAATTCTCCAATTTCCCCATGTCGTCTAAGTCCTCAACATTTCATCCAATTTTCTATTAAATCATTTATAAAAATTTATTTTTTTGAAAAAAATTGAAGAAAAAGAGGAAAACAAATTCCCTCAGACCTACTGAAACCAAACCGAGTGCCAACCCCCCATCCCTCCCCTCCCAACCTGAAGAACCCATCCCTCATTCCTCTTCGGTCTCTCCCTCTCCCCTACCCCTCCTCCTCGTCCTCATCCTCATCCTTCTCCCCGTCCCCTCCTTCCCCGAGTCAGGGCCGGCCCTGACTTTTGGGTGGCCCTAGGTCATAAACTAAATGAGGCCCCTTTTTTAGTATATAATTGCGAAAAAAATAACAAATAAAATTATTTTACTTTGCGCGCTATGAGCAAATAAAAAAGGTAGTATGCATTATAGTAGGAAATATCTCCATAAAAAAAATTCGAATTAGATATTTAATATCATGAAGGAAATTACAAATTTACAAACCGATGTTCCAGCAACCAATAGCCCAAGGAAAGAGTTTGTTGTTTGCTTCTATAATGGTTCTCTATGTGTTTTGTTCCTATTGGAAATTGAAAAAATAGTTTGCTAGATATGAACAAATATAAAGAAAAATTCATAAATCTGATTACCTTTTGAAATTCCCATGCTCTTCTCCTCTTGGTCACCATCAATCTCAAAGACAGATTAAAAAAGAAAAATTGTGAGCTTTTCAGTGAGAGATTGATTCTTAGGGTTACAATATGAGAAAAGAGGGATGAGAGAAACTGGAAATAATAGATGGATTGAAGAGAAATTGGAAAAACAAAGAATAATATGGTGGTGTATTAAATAGAGAGTATGTTCTTCCATGGAGAAACTAGGAATAGGCACTGCGTGGGAAAATAGGAAGACTTTTGGGTTTTCTTCTCGGAAGAGGAATCGTGTTTCCTCATTTAATTTTATCGTGTGTTTTTTTTTTAATAAGTTGGACCCCAAAAATTTATTCCGAATTCGTGAAATGTCCCCCAGATTTTTTATATATTTTATATTTGATGCTAGTATACATATATAATATAAACAATTTTGGGGCCCCCTTAATTGGAGGCCCATGGCCATGGCCCCTCCCGCCCACCCCCAAGGCCGGCCCTGTCCCCTTGAGCAATTAAGGTCACTTGAAAGGCTATTTCATAAAAAGCATTGAATGGAGTTGAATAAATGGGCTAGGCTGGCTAGGCGGGGGCTAGGCGGGCTAGGCGATTGCTAGGTGGTTGCTAGGCGTATTTTATTTTTCTGTATTGATATATTTTTAATGTACGAAATGACAATTTTGACCTCATATTTAAAGGCAAATTGGATGAAATGTTGCGGATTTAGACGTTACGGGGAAAATTGGAGGAAAAATATGTTCATAATTCACATAGACACAAAACAAATGTGGTGAAGGAGAGGTGGCATTGATTCATTGAGGTCAATTCATAGATAAAAGGGAAATCGAACTTAGGACCTCGGGTGCATGTTCTTAATTATTTGAGATACAACCCCCTTGCATGATTTGTTTGATATTATTGTAATGTGTTAATTTACATGCCATTTTAACAAGGGAGATTCACTATTATACCCAATATAGGAGCTCAAATTATAAAAATATCCTATATGAAATGGACTTTATAAACACACCCAAAGCTCATTTACAACATAACAAAAAGGCTTTTAACTCCTTTTAAATGACAAAATTGTCATTGATTGCTTAAAACAAACCCAATACCAAAACATATAAAAAAGCCCAAAACACTCAATAGGGCATCAGAGTAATTTAATAATCAAAATTAAATTCAATAGGGCCAATTGTCATTTTTTGGGTTTGTTTATAGAAATTAAATGATGTAGGGTTTATTTATAATTTTTGTGCTTAAAATGGGTATTTGACTAAATATCTCAAGTTGGATATAACAAGGCCGTACAAATTTATTTTTAGGTCTTATTATAGGAATTCTTTCCTATTGTAACTCTTGGCGCTTTGTACATCCTTATACATATTTTAGAATGTTGATGTGTACCTTTGCTCATAGATGGAACTGGCATCTGTGAAATAAACTATGCCGGTTATGGGGTCGATATCCAAACCCTTGAGGAATCGGAATGGCATTCCCTCTGCACTGGTGGCAAGTTTGGTTGCCAAGCATCTAGGCCATTCAGGAATCGGAATGGCATTCCCTCTGCACTGGTGGCAAGTTTGGTTGCCAAGCATCTAGGCCATCTTTCGTCTCTGTTAAAACTTTTGTTTTGTTTTTGTTGATTCCAATAAACAACTTAACTATCTGACGCCTTTCACCTTAATATTACACAAATCGAGGGGTAAAAAGATCGAGGTTGACATCATGATGGACTTCTTGTTCTTCCTATTAATTTAGCAAGAGTAAAAGTCGTAATGATTTTTTCATATTAATATTTAGGCTTTATATCATTTCTGCAATGCTGAAACAAACATTGACGACGTGAATGATATTCTTCTTTCTTTTCTTTTTTGGTTCAACATGATTTTTTTTTTTTGTGTTGGAATATTAATATTGTTCAGCATGAACCGATTTCATAATACGTGTGTATCTTAGAGCATGTCCAGCAACTAGGCGAGAAAGAGAAGAAAAGGAAGCTGGGTCAAAAGCGAAAAAGTCGAAACAACTCAGCCCTCAGTTCCTTTTTGTGATAGTAGTTCAGTTTATATTAGGGATAGTTTTGGTTTTTCGACTGTCAAAGTTGTTTTACATTTTGGGCCTGTAAAGTCCAACAAATGCGCCCATTCAAAAGGTCTTAACACCTACCCTCTCCCCTTCGACTTACCACGTCTTCCTCTTAAACAGTAGCTTAACAATTCAATATAAAATAGCCATGACTATCTCTTTTACAGCAATTAATCAGCCATGACTGCAACTAGGTACTGGGCGAGGCAAACAAATTTACCTGCAATTTTAAGGCAAAAATAAGGAAACGAGCACCAGTAAAGCTGATAATAACTAGATCTTTTTCTTGTGTGCAAGTGCGTGGAATCTTGAATTAGTTGGAGTAATGGGAGGGAAACAGAATAACCTTGGATACGAATCTTACATTTGTTGTTAGAATAGGCACTACAACAAACTCTCAACGTTAAGTTCTACAAACGAGCATGGATCAGGAATGTCGAAGTTGTTTAACACCTGAAAATACATTAAAATAGACAATTAAAGTAATTATGATATAATATGCTCCCCACGTTTCATTAAATAAAGAAATCCAACCAGAGAAGAATGAAAACTGTGTCAATATAAATTCACTAGTGTGCATATTTTGGATTATATCCTTCAGCGGTCCTGTTTTCCTAAACCTAGAAGAGCCTTTGATGGAGAGGAACTTTCTATGGAGCTTAACAATAGTTTTCACCTGATTTTTATACTCGTGGATGAGGAAGGATTTCATTACTGGGATTTTGAGAAATTAGATTGCATGAAAAACAGTCAAGTACATTGTTTCACTTGTGAATGGTAATGCACGAATGGCAAAATTTTTAGGGCCGCATCTAATCTGTAGCTATAATCTTCGCACAATATCAAGTGATGATACATACCTCAGGGTGTACAATGCCAAAAGTTCCAATGTGCTTCCCCTTATAGATAATGCTTGCTTGCCTACCCGGAAGAAACTCGGGTTCCTTCAGTAAATGTAAACAGAGAGCAAATGATTCATACGAACCTCCAAAGATATAGCAAAAGAAAAATGCAAATGAAAGAATATACTCACATCTGAAGGTTGTATGAAGTACCCAGTATGGTCACCAATAGGAACAAAAGCAGCACCAATCGCTTCCATAACCCTGTCCACCAAGCCATGAATTAACTGCATATCGGAAACCCAAGGTAAGTAAATAGGCAATTATTTCTCTTTGTTTAACATAGAACTATCCAACATCCCAGTTTAGTAAATTATGAAATAATACATATCATTATACCATTTAAGCAAAAAAATTCATCAAACCATCACTAGGTTCTGAAATAGGTGACCAAACTGTGTATACCAGGTTTTGTATTGTACCTCAAACCCAGAGCTAGCACCACAGAAAAGAGCTGCTAGTTGGCGTTGATTTCTCGCACCAACATCTTTCCTCTCATCCAATAGTGCTATATCACCCACTTCGAAAATCTTCAACAATGTAAAGTGAGAAGAAATTTAAAAGTAAGCTTATAACATAAAGAAGATATCAAATAAGAAATAACATTTTCAAAAGATACGAAACTTAACAAACAAGATTATAGACTATCCGTTTGAGGTGGAGAGAGAGAGCGAGAGACTTGTTGTGAAGAAATCATGCACAAGCAAGATAAAATTGTAACATATACCTTTATGGGCTTTGGATGATCTTTGTTGTGACCAACAGTTTTCAATACGCCAGGCATCAGACTGGTTCGGACAAGTTCAAAATCAGACGATCGAGGATTTCCAACAACCACTACCTTCGATTTATCAACTTTACGATTTAACATAGCAAAATTTTCTCTCCACGAGCCCAATATAAACGTCAACACCTCTGTAAACCCAGTCATTGCAACCTAACACAAAAGTTTGAGACAACATAAAAGAAGTCGGAATAAACAACACTTCATTAAGTAAACTATGGAAGGGTAAAACTTAAAACTGTTATTTATCAACTAAAAAGTTTTGTTCACCTCTAATTTGATATGGTCAGTGAGCTCATTCAAGGCTAATGGCTTCAAAGATGCAGGACTTCGCTTTGGGATATTATTATATCCATATGCAATTGCAACATCCTAAACAAGAAAGAAAATGGGTTATTATAGAAACATGACAAAAGTTTTGATTTATAATCCAAAAGATTGTTATGACTAATTCTAGTTGAACCTCCATGACATCACAAGGATGAAGAATGTCGCTTCTGGTTGGAGGTACAAATACTGTGATATCGCCTGATATAGACTGCTCAGCACGCAATTGCATCCGATTCAACAAATCAGTAACCTATATGATAATAATAAAGAATTATTAGAAAAGGAAAAAATTGCAATATTTCAACTACATCTCACATACATGATAGTTCCTAGTTTAGATCAGAAATTTTTTAGTAAAACTTGTACAAAATAATATCAACCAAGTCACATGCAATCAATAACAATACTAACTTACAGCCTATCACTAAGCAAATTAATAACCTTATTCCAGACATCAGTAAGCAATATTAAAGAATAAAGTAGGAATAGGTAATATGCAGTTAACCTTATTCTTGACATACCTCTTTTGCTTCCAAAGAGACTCCAATTGTACCATTAACGTATGATAGGGAAACATCCATGTTGTAGATTGATAAATCAGGATAGACATATGACGTTCCATCAGAATATATCACTTCAACAGGTTCAATCTCAAACTTTCTTTCACAATATGCTGAAAATGCTGTTACCTAAAAGAATACAAGTTGATACCATCATCCACTGATAAGTGAGAACCAAAAACTAGCAAATAAATGCATCACAAACTTCCAGCTTCTTACTATTGTGTTCAGAACAATCTTGGCCTTTGTTAAATCAGTAGCTGTACATTCTATGAAAACATTCTTTGTCTTCAAATTGATTGCCGAATGTGCACCATTAATAATGGGGGGTAAAGACAAAACAATTCTGCCAAAATAAACTTAACGTCACTCATCGAGACAAAGCCATAATATAGTAATAAATGAGTGAGAAAAAAAATTATCATACCTGTTGTGATCATATAAAACAGGAAACACCGGCGAGTTCTCTATTATGTGCAAAAACTTCTTCAGTTTCAAATCTGACTGCCAGAATACAGTGGTAAAATATGGATCAAGATACTTTACTTTCCTAATGTCATTCATGAGTCATAATTACCAGGTCATACAAAACTAAGGAGATTCTGAACAAGGATGTGCACGAAATGGCTATTATTGCAATGGTTTCTAAATTGCTGATTCTAGTTTGGTCTAGACTAACTATAACATTTCCCCAGAAAGAGGAAAAGGAAAGAAAAAAAATAAGGAAAGAAGAACAAAGATCAAAAAGCACCCAGTTAAGAACTCACTCTGTAAAATTCAATGAGCTGATCAGCTCTAAAGTTCTTCACCTAATATAGAAATCAAAACGACATGATATTAGTGCTAACAATAGCCATTAACAAGTATCTTCAAACTATTAAAAAGAGAGAGAGAGAGAGAGAGAGAGAGAGAGAGAGAGAGTATATATATATATATATTACAAAATCATAGTCATATAAACTACTAAACTGAGAATAGCATAAAACTTATAAAATTACCTGTTTCAGAGGCACAAAATTTATACTTGAAGGTGGCAAAGCCTGAACATGGAAAGAAAATGTAAGTCAACAGTAGTATTGTCTTACATATATGAAGTAGAATTTAGCAATCAAAGAAAAAACATGAAAAATTAATTCATCAACATGCATGTTGTATCAGGGGATCTTTGCCTAAGACAGAAATTTCTACTTTTCATTCCTAGAACTGAATGTTTCAGCAAAGGATCTACACTGCTACCATAAATTAGTAGAAAATTCAATATCACATGACCCCTTAAACAAAAAAGGAATGCAAAATACAAAACCATAGCAAAGGGAACATGTTACAAAAGCCCACCTCATATGTGAAAGGGGCTTGTAATGTATCCAAGTCATGAGTCCCAATGGCAACTAGGGTTCTTCGCCTATAAAATGAATGTCAGATGTAAGCACTTCAACTGAATAACCACAGAAAATCTTTGGGCGGAAAGACAAGCAGTAGCTCTTATCATAACTTCATGCATTCATTCTGATTTGTCTTGCTATTCTTACCCTTCTAACACTTAAACAAACTATTCTGATTTTTTTTTGGTATTCTTACATTTATCTACTTTAAATAACCATATAGATTACTTCAAATTTATTACATAGAAATATGACTACGCCACTCCAATACAACATAAAAAGACAAGAGAAAAAAATTGTCAAAAAAATATTTTAGAGCAACAAAATACAGATGAGGTGGGGGCAACTGGGAGCATGCCAAGCTAAATCGGGAATCAGAGCTATGAGTCAGAAAACATTACCGGCAGATATTTTGATGAAGCTTGTCTTGGAGATCAATAAAGCTGTTATAACTTGCTTCAGTGAAGGTTACACCTCTTAAAACAGCACAGACAACATGAGGGCGAATTGAAGATGTCTGCAAGTGGAAAAGGGGCCTCTATGAACTAAACAGTATCACCAGAAAATAAATAACATCAACCCTTTTCATATCATATAACTACCTCTGGTTTTACATGCATTTTAATCATTGACTCCTTACTAATGTTCGCCAACTTATATGTAGGAATCTCCTCTTCCCTACTGAAAACACGGAGGGCTTGAGCAAGCCCTTCAAGGCAAAGTAAATCATATCTGCATGTAAATCAAATAACAAAGTTGTTCAACTCTTTTTATATTATGTGAAAATCATACAGCAATTATTCTCATTCCTATAGTTACTCCTTGATAGACTGAACAGAGCCTACCCCTTAAGCAGACAAGAGCAGTATGAGATTAAAATATTTGGCCTCAAGGGTTATGTTAATATTAAAATTTGAAACCAACCCATGAAATGAAGTAGGATAAAACATCAAGTTACAAAACATGCAATTAAGACAATTCTCAGTGCTAGTCAATTATACGAAAAGGCAAAGGTACCTATTCGCGGGAACTTCGATCTTGTAAATAACTTCTTCATCTTCTTCAACTTCAGCGTCCAAATGTTTTTCTTTTCTTATAATTGCTTTCTCAGTTGTCTACAAACACACATTAATCATTAGAAGTTTTGGCATCAGAGAAATACAAAAATAAAATAAAACGTGTGGAGAATTAAAAAAATGCTTACGACGTCGTCCAGCTCGATGCCGAAGCTGAAGCATACTTCTTCAAACTCTTCCTGAGCTGTCAGATTCAATTCAAAAACACAAACGAAAGTGAATTCCTTATTGATGATATAAGTACATCGATGAGATGAAGATTTAGAAATGGAACACTGAGAGCTCACTGTAAGTTCTTCCTAGTGCTGCATACAGACGATCCCGTCCCACGCTGACGGTAGGCATGGCGGACTTTGACTACTCTCTCCGATAGCGCACGCAGAGACTGCCACCACAAAAGAGAAGCAAAACCCTACGCTCTGTTTGAACATCGGATGGTTATTTGTTTTTCTTTTTAATTGGGCCGAAGGTTGGGTTTGGCCCAAATAATGTGCATTTATGAAGCCCATCTAAGGCCCACAATTCCTTAAACCCTGGTGATAAAATGAAAAAACCCTAATGTGCAGAAGGTAGGTTTGTGCGAGACTTGAGAGAGAGAGAGAGAGAGAGAGAGTGAAAAATCCTCGTCTCCAGAAAGGAAGAAGAGGAAGAGAGAGAGATGGGAAGCGATAGCGAAGTAGAGAAGACGGCGCAAAAGGAGAGGGAGAGGAAGAAGATGCAGGCTCTTGCTCCCATAGCCAAACCCCTTGCCGGCAAGAAGCTCTGCAAGCGAACCCTCAAGCTTGTCCGCAGAGGTATATACGCCTACATACACATATACATATTATACGTGTATAAATATGTTATACATGTATGCATATGTATGCAATCTGATGTTTTTTTTTGTTGGTATCTTGTAGCTGCTGAGAACAAATGCTTGAAGAGAGGAGTGAAGGAGGTAGTCAAAAGCATAAGGCGAGGCCAAAAGGGGTCAGTTCTTCATCTAATTTCTTTTACTTCTGTAATTTGTATTAGGCAATTCATTTGCTTGTCAAAAATACTGTATTGAACTGAAAGGACCCAACTTTGGTCATAGTAGATACTTTGTTTTTCCTTGTATTTCTTCCCTTGTGTTATATTGAGTAATATTAGTTCTGTTTAATCATTGAGTCCCAGATTAGGTCAGTCTATCTGAAATTATGGGTAGAGTTAAAAGAAAACATCGATTTAGTGAGACATTACTTGATAATTGCATTGATGGTTGACTCATACTAGAGGGCTACGTTATGATTGTTGTGGGGAGAGTTTTGAAGTAGATTCAAATAGTGAAAAAGGGCCTTAATTTGTCAGTCTCTGTTCTATGGATCTCGTGCAATCAATGTATGCATCTGATGTCTTAATCTGTTAGCTCTACTTCCTTACATTTCTTGGATCAGATGTGGCTGGATTTATTTGTATCATTTGTGCTGGAGTGCAGGTTATGTGTTATTGCTGGGAACATTTCTCCTATTGATGTGATCACTCATGTTCCAATCTTGTGTGAAGAGGCTGAAATTCCATATCTTTATGTGCCCTCGAAAGAAGTAAGCAGCTTATAATTCAATCTTTCTTTATAAAATTATTTCACATTATACGATATATTATTCAATGTGCGAGCTTTCGCACATGTTAGCTGCTTTATTGATCAAAGTATTCACTAATATTGGTTTGTTAATGTCTTCTTCAGGATCTTGCAAATGCAGGGGCCACCAAGAGGCCAACTTGCTGTCTTCTGGTGATGACCAAGCCTTCCAAGGGGGAATTAGGCCAAGAGGAACAAGATAAACTAAAGGCAGATTATGACCAGGTTGTAGGAGATGTTTCTGAACTTCAATCCTCCCTTTTCTGAAGGCTGGAGACATTTTACTTGCCTTTGTACTGATTATCTTATTTGAGGTTCTTTTCCCTTTTTTTAATCCCTCTGACTGATGGGCCTTGTACTTTGTTTTAGAAAAAATTAAAATGTGCTTGTTTGTGTAACTATTGAAGTGGAACATTAGGCATAGTTGGTTTTCTTTATGGAACATGAGATCCCTGTTCATCGCAAGTTAGCTATGAGGTTCCAAAGTAATCTGCTCTCTCTCTCTCTCTCTCTGAGCTTGCAATATGGCTTCCAGATTTGGTTGATCCATATGCAATTCATCATTTTCTATATTCTAGACTTATTTATATATTTTGACAAAAAAGTGCACTTATCTTGGAGCTATGGCTTTGATGAATTAACTCAATTTAGACCATGTGTGTTATGACCCGTGGATCAAAAGTGGGAAGCATACCGAATGAAACTAAGAATTGCCAGAACTTCCATTTGTAAGCGGAAATTATGTAAAATAAAACAGATATGAAACTGGCTCAGTCGGAACACTTCGACTTGTACTACTATGTTATTGCAACTGTCATTTTCAACATGTATACAGTATACCAACTATTTACAACACGGCCAGACCACACTAAATAAACCCTAGAAATCTATTTGGAGCACAGGGGTTTATAATATAAACAGGGTGTAGCAGATTTTATGCTGAAAGTCAGCTGCTTGGCATGAAATTATTTTGGGGAAGTCAGACTCCTGAAGAAGAAGAAACCTAATCCACCAATTGCCAAAGTGAGAATAACTGGGACAATTGAGTCAATATCAGTCACTCTTCCACTACCATCTGCTCTTCCTTGGCGAAGCCTTTCTCCTGAATATTCTCGCAGAAGATTGCTCAAATTGTCTATTTGGTGCATGATCTGGCGTTGGCTCCGTGTGATTGCTAGCATCTGTTGAGTTACTCCAAATAACCAAATAAGCATATCAGAAGGGAACAGAAAAGAATAAATCAATCTGTCACCACAAGTTTAGTTTTTCACAAAATCCCACCTCTTCCATCAGTGGAGACTCCTTGACCAATTGTGATGATGACGAAGAATGGGGCAGTAGAGATCCTGCCAATGAGCCATTACTTAAGCCAGTTACAAAATGAGAAGTGGGTCCAGATCCAGTGCAGGTTTCAGCCTGCAAAGCCAAATTCTGCTGGCTAGCTGAAACTTTTCTGACTGAGAACTTGGAGTTGAGATCTTCAACACGAGATGTAAACTCATCCATCCTCTCAGTCAGTGTAGAAATTTGTTCTGAAAGTTGAGTTATAACCCCCTGAAATAATACAAGACAAAATTATTGGTAAGCAAACCAATGCAGGATGTGGAGTTTCTGCGCAGCAAGCCCGAGGAATAGTTAACTCACCTGGTTTGAAAGTGCTTGAGGTGATTCCAGGGCTCTTCCATCAAACCTTCTACTGTTAACAGCAAGTCTTGTTAGCTTGGACATTGTCTTGTCCCTTTGATTTGAGAAAGAGTGTGATGCACCGCTGCCCAGTGAAAATATGATGTTAATAGAACCAATCAGTACATACAAGCATGATCAGCTGGATGAAAGTTTATTGGTTATGACAAACTAAACAAAATGGTTGACGATATTTGGTCTCTTTTTATGGTTTTAAGATCATTTTCTCTTTCTTCCCTTCTAATTGTAATACCCTTTCAAGTCCAAGAAAATAGCTGAAAATGAGTAGTACCGGTTGAGATACTTGGTTCTCCTGTCTGCTGAGGCTCGAGAAAGGGCTTCCTTAGGGCTTGAAAGAAAATCGTCATCTATGCTGAGCTTTGTCTTCAAATCATCTGGCAAGGCCTGTAGATTGATCGCATCAGGACCATGCAGAAACAGGACAACCCATGATCAATTGAGGAAACCATACCATGACATCATTTACAAGTTTCTCCAGCTGAATTTGTTCAATGTAAGTACGAGGAACATATGAACCGTCCAGATTGAGCTGCTCTGCGACGTATTTAACATATAACCGATCCTTTCCTTGCACCTTCATACCAGTTCAGCAAGTCAGTGTTAAGAAATTCAGTATTGAATGGCATTTTCAAATTACATGAGTCAAAGGAAATGTTCACCTAAAACAACTACAGTTAATCTACATTGATATTTCAAAAACCAGAGAACTAGCCTAAAACCCAAATGTACAAATGTTACAAAAATCACAATTTGAGATCTTTACCAAACAAAACAGTGAAAAGGAAAATACAACGAAAAATACATCTGAGATTCATTAAGTGATAAAAACATAGTCAACACACTGTTATTAAAAAGAAAAATGTATCACAAATTCGAAAACAATCTGAAAAAGTGAATGCATAAAATGGCATGATACCTGAACATATTGGCGATTAATTTGCTCCAACCAATCAGTTTTCACGCAAATCTTATCATCACAGAAGATATGGCTGCTTCTTTTCAAGATGGATGCAATTGTATACCCCAAGGCCATGAGACCTCCAAGAAGGCGCACACTAACTTCAAAAGTTATTCGAGGTGATATTATGAAGGGACTATCCGTAACCCATTCCTGCGAGAGAGAGAGAGACAGAGATAAACTAGTCAGAGATCCTTCTCCGGGACAAGCTATGATATTTAGACATAATGATCTGCCACCAAGCACATATTAGCAGAACCCTGTACAAAATTATATGGAAATTTTCACCTGCACCCACATGTAATTAAAATACAACCATGTATGCTGGATATGACTTTCCAGACATGTAAGAATGTGCTCCCCGTCAAACTTCCCAAGTCACAATCTTCAACTCTTTGCCTTAAAATGTCCATTATCCAAATGATGAGCAAGCATATTTCTAAATGGAATCAGAAATTCATTTCACTAAGTAAAATAGCAAGGTGCATGTTTGAAATGGAAAGACGCATTTAAACTGTTACTTTGATGGACTAAGGAATAATGGGTAGACCTCAAGACATCTAGAGCTCCAAACTACCCAAAATTTTCAACTCCTCAAGTATATAAAATCTTAGGGCAAGAAATAAAAAGAACTAAAATCAGTTCCATAGAGAAGAAAGAAATAAAGGAAGAAAGTAGCTTTGGGTGAAGAAATATATATGTTTCCAAGAAGAGGACTAGCATGCACTCCTGTTTTCTTTATAGGTCTATACCAGTTAGCCATAAAACAACAGTGGCTGAGAAAGAAGAAGAGTCAAACACAAAGGGCAGGAAATTGGATAGTGATGATAATGACTATAACGAGGACAACAGGATCACACTAATGAAGAAAATGAGGTGTGGATGTCTCTCATATCTAAGCAAATCATGAAAATAAACCTTTTTGGATTCATTTCTTTACCATTGACCAATGATGAAAACACCTCTGATATACATATAGGCAAGGACACTAGTAAGAACAACTCAAATGCATATATAAGCTTGAATAATATTTAGTTTACAGATGTCAAACCTCAAACATGAGATTGTATTTTCCATCCCTGTTCCTCATCCTTAGATACGATTGACATGCTTCAGGATCTTCTCCTGGTGGTAAAAGATATATGTCATAAGTTTCTTCTTTGGTTTCTTTGTGATCATCAGAAAGAACAGCTTTGATCTGATCCACTGTCACTGCCTTAATTGACTGCAATAAGAAACAACGGCCCAGTGAAACAGTCAGAAAAATAAACAATTACCTGAAGCATACAAACTGGGGAAAAAGAAAGACCAAAGCAAGGACATTTAGTAGCCAACCTTTAAAATATATGTAGGGTTCTGAAAACCAGTGAAGGGATTGAACTTGTTGGTGATTTTTATATGTGCTGTCTGGAGATCTGGCTCAATAAAGGCCTTGTACATAGGATACACCTGTCTCAAAATTCTGGATGAGAACCACCATAAATCTTTTGTATGCCTAATAATTACATGTTACAAAGGCTGCTCTGTAAAAGTTCCAAAGGCAAAAAAAAATCTAACACAGGATAAAGGGGTAACCGTTTCAGAAATTTGATGGATAATTTCTGCAGGCTCTTGGCCGGCACGTTGAATGTCCCGTAACACCCGTTTGACAAGGTCAAAGTGAACTCCACCAGTTATAGACACACGGAGATCTAACAAAGGCCGCAATCTCTCACTTAAGGCATATATACCCTCAATGAGCACAATACGGGAGCTAGGGACCTCTACCGTCCTGTTAGAAGCACCAAAATGACCATGAGTATACAACAGAATTAGAACACTATAAAAGTTATTATGTTATTTAAAAGGTATACCAAAGAAGGCCAGACATGATGAGCCTCCTTTAGTAATAAGATTAAATTATCCCATCAAGAATCACAGAAACCAGTCAACACCAGAATTTTGGGCCTTTTTTTTTTCTCAATTCAAAGGGAATTAGGATTGATTGCAATTTAATGTGGCAAAGGATTTTCCACATCATGCAGAGATCCACTACCTGTAACCTGTGCGAGAGCTAGACTTGAAATCATATACTGGAACTTCAACAGGATTGCCTGCTTTTAAACCATGTATGTTTTCAAGCAATGTGTCATAATCTGTCAGGCGTGGATCTGTTTCAAGACATTACAACAATTAGAGTTCAACCGTGAGTGCTCTGATGTATAATCACTTATTGCAATGATCGAACAATAGATCCAGAGACACCAATGGAGGAAGACAACAGAAGTATATTTTCAGGAAAACTATAAACAAGGAAGTGAACAATCTTGGAAAAGGTAAATAACATAATGACTAAAAAAGAAAAAAAAATCACTGAAAAGATGTGAAATTTTAATAACATGTGAACTTAACAGTGGATCCAATCCAAGTGGGAGTGGTTACGTATTAGCATCTCTAGCAAAAAGGGGCTGCATGCTTATACAACTCAAAACAAAGAGATGCTTTATGTACTCAGACCTCCTAAATTCATTTCTATATAAGACAATGGACTCAAAAGAGTGAAGATATTCTAATTGGGATATGGGAAAGACACAAGTTTCAAAATAGGCTTCAATTAAGTCACTTCCGGGAATAAATTCAATACGGACATTTTCATATTTTGAACACCCCTACACTATGCTTAGCACAGTATGCTGGTATTCCACATCTGGCACTGCATGCACCAGCTAAAAGTGGAATTTCACTAGGACTCTGGAAAACCTATACATTTATCTTCAATTTCTCACAAGTCTCTTTATACCATGGTCTCCGCCAAACCTCCATACTTAGATGGGATTCCCTAAGAGTGTGAATGGTAACTCTTACCCTAAATTCTTAAGCATGTACTATGCTGTAACATGCCAATGGTATCACTCCAAGGTATTTGAGAAAAAAGTAACAATAATCACAGAACAAAGAAAGAAGCTGAAGGCTGAATGCAAAAGGCAAACACTCTAGCATCATTGTAGTTAGAGGAAAATGAGATCCTTTACCGTCGAAGTTGCCATCAATGATACGACTAGCATCATTGTAGTTGTCCATTGAAATAACAGCAATGCTGGGCATAAAGTTGAGTACTTTCTCCGTGAAAACAGTCTTACCAGCTCCAGAGGGACCTGCTACTCCAACCAGTATTATCCCATCATTCTTTTGAGCCAACAGCTGACATGCCCGGATAACTATAAAGAAACCTTTTTCAAATGACAGTATATCTTGAATTGGGACAATCTCATATCGATCACAGTCCTTTCTTTTGACAAGTTGGACCTGATCTCGCAAAAGACCAGAGCGCGGCCTCGGTGATTCAGCACCAGAAGTTGTATCTTGAGCCATTTAGAGCTTAAAAATCTATATTATTCCCTATTAGCTGCATAAACAAATAGCAATGGCAACACTTCAATTGCGCTTATATAAAGAAGAATCAAACAGGAAAGAAATTGCAGAACTTTGAACTCTGTAATTCTTTATACTGCTAAGAGGCAAATGTCCATTCTTTATACCATTACGTTAATCATTCACGATTCATTGATATTTACAAATTAACATTGATTCAAGAACTCCTTCCCAACCGCCAAAAGTAAAGAAATATAAAAAGGAAGTGAAAATTTAAGGACCAACAAGTACCACTCGGACAATAGTATATGAAATCATCAGGAAACAGTGACACAGAAATTTAAATCACATAAAAGTTGAAGAATACATGAAAAATTTGTTAGATTGATTGGTTCAGAGTGACCACACCTTTTTCAAGACAGAAATGGAAATCACAGCTGCAACTGTTTCTCTGAATTCTTGGAGTTTCTTGGAGACAAATTGGCTGATAGTGGATTCTGGGAAATTTTATCGCTTTCTATGTAATTCTAAGGGTCGAAGAAACGAGATGACACTTGGTTTTTGAGAGATACGCGCGAGAAAATATCAGATGCAAAAACTGGGTGTAGCTGTGTAATATATATTTCTTTTCTTTTCTTCTAACAATACCGAGAGGAATTTATAGTCTTGGATTCGTTGAAAGATAGAACTTTGTACTGCCCGGAAGGGGCCACCGTTGATTTGGACTCAACCAATACAAGTTGGAATAACTTCTTCTTTTTTCACAAATCAGGAATTTTCCTTTCTTTTTCTTGGCTAAAAAGTATGTGGTAGTTGGTATAACAGCTTTGGATGCGGAAACCATTTGATCGAAAGCTTTAGTTTCCTCTTAAAAAAGGAAAATGCTAGGCTTACCACATTTTTCATACCACATCTCTAATAGAGATGAGCCCCATTGTATTGGTAGGCTCCACTTCTATTAGAAATGTGATAACAATATGGTATGAAAAATATGGTAAGCCTAGCATTACCCTTAAAAAAAGATAGGAGGAAAACCTAATTTGCCTTGTCACATCAACATTTTCATATTCTAAAGGAAGAGGTAAATGAATAGGCAAAATACACTCTCCTCAACAAGGCAATATTGCATACTTCAAAATGAAGAGGTATATTGAACCCACTTGCTTTTTATAATAAAATATCATCTCCACTCTCTCACCTGCTTTCTATAAAATATAATAGTAAATGTAAAAGATAAAAGATACAAGTAAATAATAATGATTTGTACACTAGCATTGCCTAATCCCTTGGAGTGACTTGCTCTTTTCATGAGGCAAATGAGTAGGTAACATGCCACCTAGGTTGTTATAGTATAATTTTGCCTATTTCATTTGCATACTTCCTTGAAGAGGCTCTTAGTTAAGTCAATGATACACCTTAAAATCACCAATTGATCCACGAAACAATATAGAAGTTAGTGTGTTATCATCGACCATTTGATTTTAAAGTGTCACATAAGGCAAGTTCCTTTTACTTTTCTTTTTTTAAAAAAAGGTATAGACGACATTATGGCCATTTGCCGTTCACATTGAAGAGGTTTCATTTTTTAATGACAATGGTGTAAATAAATTTTGTTCATAGTGAAATGGAGTGAGACATGTCGTATGTCTTTTATTTGGTAAAGGCTTTTTATCACAAATGGTCCTTCACATTTACGAAATTATCACGAATGGTCCTTGATGTTTTTTTGTGACACTAATAGTCCTTAATGTTTGGGCTTTTTATCACAAATGGTCCCTGCCGTTATAAATTCTGTTAAGTGTGACATGGAAGATAAGTGGAGTCCACATGTCCAATCACATTGTGACATGTGGATAAGAAATAATTAAATAATTTTTTAATGAAAACTCCATTTTTTTTTCTCCAACTTTTCATCCCCCTTCCTTGCCCGGTCTCTCTCCCCCTCTGCCCTCGCTCTCCACCCTTTGCTCTCCATCTCTTCTCCCTGTCCTCTCTTCTCTCACAGCCTCATCATTCAGCAAAACCAACCCCAATTCTTCCCCATCAGTCCTAGCATTATGATCACTATTCTCTTCAACTTCTTCTCTATCATCTGAGCTTTCTTGTAGCTTTTTTTTCTCTGTCTATCTCTGAAGAAGAGCTTCTAGAAATTCCAGAATCAGAAGAAGGGTAAGTATTGGTGTTTTTGGTTGGTTCAGAATCAGAATCAGAATCAGATGGAGAGGAATGGCTTTTTACAAACGACCTTATAGCAACTGCCACTGCATACAGCGACTGGTAATACTTGCACTGTGCATCTGCAAACGCATTCCTTCTCTTCCGCCAAATTCAGCTGCCGCTTTCTCTCCCTACAAAGCAAAACCACATCGTCTTTTTTACTTTGCTTAGAGACCTTGCCACCCATGTCTCTGTTTCCTCTGAATTTCGCTTAATTCTTTAGAACGGCTTTAGCGGGAAAGCAAGAAAGAAAAAGTTGGGTTTGCAGAACTCAACTGAAGTAACAGGCTTAGAGAGCTTCAAAGTATTGTGTAACTTTAATTTTGGGCAACTCTTGTTCTTAGCCGTTATGTGTTTGGACATCCCCTTCCTTGCAAGCATGGGAGAGTGTTGAAAAAATAAGGGTAAGTTTCTGGGGTTCGAAACCAGAAACCTCTTTCCATGCAGAAAGTGAAAATTTACTTTCCTTTTTTATTTTTAAGTTTTTGGGCATTGTTCTTATTCTTTTTTCTTGAGGGTTTATAGTATATATCTCTTAGTGCCTTCAGGAAATTTTGATGCTTTTCCAGTTACTGTAAACCTTCCACCCAATTCATCAAAGGTGGTCACTTTATCTGGGATCCCGACTTCGGTGGGGACAGTAACAATTCCTGGGTGCACTGTCCACGCTTTGGTGTTATTACTGAACACCTGTTTAAGGATGTTGACAATGTGCTCCTTGGAGCTACACAAGGACTTGTGCTTTCTAACCCTTTCAGATGTTGTGGGTCAGCGAGGTTGAAGGAGAGGACAGGGAGAAGAGATGGAGAGCAAAGGGTGGAGAGCGAGGGCAGAGGGGGACGGAGTAAGTAAGAGGGATGAAAAGTTGCAGAAAAAAAAAGAAGGAATTTTCATTAAAAAATTATTTAATTATTTCTTATCCACATGTCACAATGTGATTGGACATGTGGGCTCCACTTATCTTCCACATCATACTTAACAGAATTTATAACGGCAGGGACCATTTGTGATAAAAAGCCCAAACGTTAAGGACTATTAGTGTCACAAAAAAACCTCAAGGACCATTCATGATAATTTCGTAAACGTGAAGGACCATTTGTGATAAAAAGCCTTTGGTAAATAGTCTTATCTTATATGTCTCAAGAAACTGGAAAAATGTCTTTTAACCTTGGACTTAATAACTACGAGTCTGCTCCTGTCTCCCTCTCAAGCTGTTTGTTGGATGATGATCTAGGAAGAGCCCAAAGTACGGCTTTGCCTTGTTAGTTTTTCCTTTTCGGGCTTCGGCCTGCCTTGTAACCACCGAAAAAAAAAATTGTCTTTTAACAAGATATTCACATGGATTTATTTAGCCTTTTTAGCTAGAGCCTGGACCAGTGCAGATCAAACAGTGACTCACCTAGCGTATGTAAGTTGCGTAGAAAACCCAATTTGGTCATGGACTCGTGCCAGCCTTGGAGTTGGGTTATCTCCACTCTCATCATGCTTTGTTCTTTTCTATAAACAGAAAACAGAATAGCAGACTGAGAAACAATATTTATGAGTAGTGATTTTCCCATTCCAATTTTATTCACTTATACTTTATTTTATAACTAAAAAAAGAGTGTAAGTGGATAAAATTGGAGTGGGGAAATCATTTATTTGTCAAGCTTTCCTTTTAATGCTGTTTCTAATTTTATAGAAATACATAGCGTGAAGATTGTATTAACATTGATAATATAATTAATATTTTTTTCTTGTTTAATCTTTATACAAAAATTACGGTATCAATGAGGCAAAAAGTTGGAACCCTGACAAACGCAGCCAACATACTTTATATATACATGAAGAGTTTTAGCTCCCACTTGTTTCTGTGTACCAACTGTTGAGGCAGTGTTCAGAGGGTCTCAATTCATCTTCGACCAAACAAAATCTACCAAAGCTAGTTCTAACCTTCAAGTCTTAGTTCTTTCTTGTCAAAGAGAGAAAGAGGGCAGGCAGGCTATGAATATGGAAGGCACGCCGGCTCTCCATGGATACTACATGCCTGCAGAGTGGGAACCCCATTCACAGTGTTGGATTGGATGGCCTGTAAGTACCCCTTCTCTTCGATTTATCTCACGTCACGTGCCTTACTGGGTTTCAACATTTTTCATGTTTATGGGGAAGAATTCTGTTGTTCAGGCTGACGGGTCTTTGAGAATCTCGTGTTTTCAAATCCCTTTTCTTTCTGTTATTGCTAAGTTTCATGTGGAGCCCTGCCAATTCGATTGATATGTCCTCGTGTTATTGCTAAGTTGATGCATTTGTGAAATTATGAGTTACAAGTTATTTGGAACAGTCAGGTTTTTAGTACAGATTTTGCCTGCTTTGACATCATATTAGATAACTGATGCCTGAAAGCTATTAGAGCATACTGAGATATGTTTCTGCATTTTCTATGTAATTCTCAATTCGGCATCTTTCTGCAATTTAAACTATTATAGGTGCATGTAGTGATCTATGCTGTATATCAGGTGTCCTTACAATTTAATGCTAGTTTCTCTTATATTGGTGTCACTCTCATTATTTATGTAGTAGATCGATTAATTTTAATTCCATCTTTTCTAGTCATCTCTTATCATCAATCTTAACATTCTCATATCCTTGATGCATTGATCTTACTTTTGTTTTAATCCCGACATTCAATCTTAGTTGAGTCTATTATGACAATAAATCTTCATTTTGAATTATAGGAACGCCCAGATAACTGGAGAGACAATGCAGTGCCTGCTCAACAGGTGTTTGCCAAGGTCGCATCTGCAATCTCAAAGTTTGAGCATGTGACTGTCTGCGCAAGTGCCACTCAGGTTGGTATAATTTGTAAGAGATGAATGTCTTTAGTATCTCTATTTGTCTTTTATATTATTCTCAGACGAGATTTAATTTTGAATGTTTGCACTCAGTGGGCAAATGCACGAAGTCAGCTACCAGAAAATATCAGGGTTATCGAGATGAGCTTGAATGATTCTTGGTTCCGTGATACAGGGCCAACAGTGAGCTTCTTCCTTTGACTCATCTTGGAAATTCTGATAAGATATTCATTAGTAGGATACTAAGATTTTTATGTTAACCATTAAAGCTGTTTTCTTTTCTTCTTACAATGTTAATATTTGTCTTCTGTTTAGTTTGTCATAGGAATAAGTGCATCCTCTTCTTCTACCCCAGAGCCAAAGGTTGCTGGTATTGATTGGAACTTTAACAGTTGGGGAGGTAGGGTTTATAGTTATTCAAATCTGGTGCCTTTTATGAAATGGTACTGTTCTCTATGGATGCCATTGTATAATCCATCTTTCACGCAATGGAACACTAGAATCTTTTTTTGAACAATGCAAAATATTGTTAGAAACTTTGATGCTTTAAGAGTATAATTTCATCATTTTAATGTTTACTCATCGGTGCATTTGACATGTACCCATTCTTGGAATTGATAGGCATTGATGATGGTTGTTACCGAGACTGGAGTCATGACCTTCTTGTGGCACGGAAGGTTAGAGTAATTGAATAGATCGTAGTTTGTTTATACATGATCTGTAGCTTTGCTTTTTTAAAACACTGCTTAATGGTTTTCCTAACACTCATAATCTGCAGATCCTGGCAGTTGAGAAGCTTCCAAGGTTTCCACACTCAATGATTCTCGAAGGTGGAAGCATCCATGTAGATGGAGAAGGTAACAAAATTTTAGACTTATCATTTAGCATTAGGAAAGTTCTTACCTCTTTCTTTGAAGCAAATATTAAGTTAGAATTGGCTTTCACCAGCAACAGAATTCCTTCTGGATGCCAAACCAGTTCGTGCCTTAAAATTGTTTTAAATCATAAACGTATGTGATGCTCTGGTCGTGGTAGTGATCCGTTCTTTCTTGAATTATGTGCCAAAACCCCTGCTTTTGATATTACAGAGTTTACCTTGTATCTCTTTCTTTTTCATGTTTCTTTCCTTTACGAAATGAATTGGCGATGCCTGGTTATGATGTATTGGAAGTTGCACTACCATGTGCCCCATCTTGTGCAAGTTCAGAACCTTGCATATTTTTTCTTTTCAGCACAAAAATTACCATTACGAAACTCATTCCCTCTGCAAGTATAGTAGTCATCTTTATGATTTAACCAGAACTTACTTTCTTCCTTCAGGGACTTGCCTCACCACCGAGGAGTGCCTCTTAAATAAAAACAGGAACCCAGATTTGACCAAGGAGCAAATAGAGGATCAACTTAAGGCATACCTTGGAGTGAGGAAAGTTATTTGGTTACCTCGTGGATTATATGGTAAGATGCTTGGTTACTAACTCACTATCTTACATGATACTAGTTTAATTTTCTTTCACAATGAGATGCTCTGTGCTCTTTTTTTCCCTTGCAATGATTTACATTACGTGGTATAGCTGCATGTGCATATAATTGATAAAGCTCAGGTCTCTTATTTTAATTAAAACCTAAACTGCCTACAAAAATGCTTGACAGGAGACGATGACACTAATGGTCACATCGACAATATGTGCTGTTTTGTGAAGCCTGGTGTGGTTTTGTTGTCCTGGACTGATGATGAAAAGGATCCTCAGTATGAAAGAGCTGTGGAAGCCTTTTCTGTCCTCTCCAATACTACTGATGCCAATGGTAGGAAATTAGAAATAATTAAACTTCATGTACCTGGGCCACTGTACATGACAGATGAAGAGGCTACTGGAATTTTTCAGGTAAACATCCTACTACAGACTACAAACTAGGGTTCAACTTTCATGAAGCGTCAACTAACTCTCTCAAATGCCCTGGACATTTTTTTTCTTTTACATGCCACATGACAGATGAAGAGGCTACTGGAATTTTTCAGGTAAACATCCTACTACAGACTACAAACTAGGGTTCAACTTTCATGAAGCGTCAACTAACTCTCTCAAATGCCCTGGACATTTTTTTTCTTTTACATGCCACTGCTGTCCATATTTATCTAGATGGCATATCCCAAATTAAAAATTCAAAACAGTCACAGGCCTTTTCTTTAATGCCCTTTTTTGTCCAGTTGACCTCTTCCTTCCAATGCTTGATAAAGTGTTTCATTCTTTTTGTTTAATTAATAGTTTTTGCCTCTATTTTTTTCTGGCGCTTTATGTTTTCATCTTAGAAATCAGCACTTCTCAGAGAAACGCAGAAAGTTAAATGCATTCATTTTACCTTTTTCTGTCTTTATACATAAGTGAGTAACCATATATTTCTCCCTGGATGTTGACAGTGGGGATTGATTGTAGTTTTAATTCCTTACTCCTCATTTCAATATATCATGCTACAATTCTTGAAACTCGCCTCTACATAGACTAGTTACCCCTTTTATTTTGTAATATTTCAAAAGAATTGAATTTCAAAATATTATGGTGCATTGTTTTATTCCTGGTGTTCAATGTTTCTTCTATAGGAGGACTGTGAAGCTAAACCGAGACTTCCAGGCACAAGACTTGCTGCTTCATATGTAAATTTCTACATTGCCAATGGAGCAATCATTGCACCCCAATTTGGGGACCAGAAATGGGATGATGAGGCTGTTCGTGTCCTATCGCAAGCCTTTCCAAACCATGAAGTAAGCTATTGCTTTTTCTCCAGCATCTTCATATATAATTACATGCAGGTGGTGAATTTGAGAAGAATGGTTTGCTGTAGGTTAATATACTTTTTAATATATAATTGTATACCAAGTTCAGTGGTCCAAAAGTTTGAACTTCTTGGAGCTGCAGATTATAAAACCTCATCCTTTGAAAATAAATATAATAGGATACAGAGCGGTCTCTTTTGGAATGCAATGGGAAACAAACAAGACTGGTTTCATATAATGTGCAGATTAAAAAGGATTCATTTTCTTCTATCTTTATTGAATGTTCATTTCTGCTATGTGTTTCTATTGCTGAACAAGCCTGTTCTAATGTTGGTATGGCTTGGGTTGGCTCAGGTGGTAAGAATTGAAGGTGCAAGGGAGATTGTTCTAGCGGGTGGAAATATACATTGCATCACTCAGCAACAACCACGCATTCCACACAGGATCGTCAACCACCATTGATTTCGTACATGCATTGTCGGTGCAGACAGAGCATTTGTGTGGGATTAAGCTAAAAGATGAATCACATAGCTTGATTTATCAGTTACATTTGTTTCAGGTCCATAAGCTGGTGGGAGACAAGCTTAAGCTTCTCCAATGTGTACTATTATAGAATATTGATTGATACAAATACAGATGATGGCTTGGAAGCCTCCAGAACCAGATTATAGTTCTGACTATGTGAAGTTGCATTAGTGTACCAAATTATAGTTTGGCCAACTCAGGTTTCGGCGGCAGATCAGTTTTTCTTTTTTTAACTGGATTTACCAATGATGACATCTTAGAAATGTTAGCAACATTTGTTTGGCTAGACAAGTTTTCTTGACCAAAAGAAAAAATGGCTCTGCAAATTTGAGAACATATATGTAGTCCAAATTTTAACTTTGAGTAGTGGGTTGACCAATTTGATGGTGCATCATGCGTTTAGGGAGCCCACCCCACACCCCTAGGTTTTAAATGCTGTGATACCAAACTCTCGACATACAACTTATGCAATTTCCCAAGAGAAACAGGATCTGGTAAAAAAGGGAAACAAACCAATACAATTGACTATTTTAACTAATGTAGATTGTTGTCAATGATGGCCGAACATATTTTTGACTCAAAATTTTAATTTAAATATATATTTTTTAAGATGGCAACCCTAAATTGTACATTGTAAGCAAAATAAAAAGTAGCGAAGGTTGGTTTGGTTCTACATAACCGAAAAAAATGGAGGGGAAGTGAGAGTGACTCAAGAAAAAAATAAAGTACCAAAAAACATCCATGTGTTTGGCTGAGATTTGAGAGATCCAACACCAAAATAACCTGTAAGAAAGAAAAAGACAGATGGATGCCCAAACATAAAATAAAGATTCAAGGCCACAATCACACTCAAACTCTCATTACCTCATTGGCGGATTGACATGAACTCAGGTTTTCGAACCTGATTTCGTTTCTCTCCTTTCTTGTTTATTTATTTGAGACAAGAGGAACAGCTGAACAAGTACCAGATGGGTTGTACATTCTCTGGCTTGAACGCTCTCTACGATGCCGTTAACGGGGGAGGTGACGTGTGGATCAATGAGACTCGGTTCAAGATCGTGAGGCAGCTCGGGGAAGGTGGGTTCGCCTATGTGTTTTTGGTCAAGGAGGTGGTCTCCGACTCCTCTGCCTCTGGTGGTGGTGGTCTCGCTAAGAAATTCAAGGACCCCTCTCACGTATCAGGTGTGATTTATCTCTCCTTCACCTTGATTCAATTTCTGGGCTTTTGTTCATTTTCGCTATGCTTATGGGATTTTGGGATCTGGGTCGTTTGTATATGAGTCCTGTAATGGTTGTATTTGGTTTAGTATGAGTACGGAAGTGATCTGCTTTGAACTTTCTGATCTGGCTGCACTGATGCGAATTTGAAATGGTTAAAGTTTGAATCTTTGAGCCCAGGTGTGGTTTTTTGCTTTGGGAATTAGTGATCCGGGTCATTTGAGCATGAATTTGAAATTATCAGTTTTGGTTCTCTCAGCTGGGAAACAATAGTGATTTTGCCATTAAATTTCTAAATTGAGTTTAAATTGGGACTCATTTGTTCCAACTTCAATCTTCGAATGGTTCCAGGTGGTGGCATGCATTAATTGTTAGGTGATATGAATGTTTGATCTATGAATCTATGGCATTGTTTTGATATTTTGGTATCTTAGAATGCGGGGACTTGGCCAAGTAGTTCAATGAATAATGTTTTTGAGATTTGGCCTTCATGCTCTTACCTGTTGTGCATTCTTGATGCTCCAGTGACTGGTTGGTCAGTTTGCAACTCAACTTTGGAAATGATTTCTGCTTGCTTTTACTCTATTCTTTTGTAGATGATGGAACTTATGCTATGAAAAAAGTTCTCATTCAGAATAGTGAGCAGTTGGAGTTGGTGAAGGAGGAAATCCGAGTTTCATCACTGTTCAGTCATCCTAATTTGCTTCCACTTCTTGATCATGCCATTATTTCCGTTAAGGTTAAGATCTGGAATACTTAATTGATACGGCTCATAGCTTACTTTAGGTGTTTTCTTCTCATACAATTTGACTTTTAAACATACTTAGATCAGATGGTAGCCTGTCAAAAATTTCATGTTTTCACTTTTCTGTGCAATTGGTTTGTTTATAATATTCTGTTTGGTTGACAGCCTACACAAGAAGCATCTTGGAACCATGAAGCATACTTGTTATTTCCAGTTCATCTGGACGGAACATTGCTGGACAATGCCAAGACTATGAAGACTAAAAAGGAGTTCTTTTCCACCTCAGATGTTCTTCAAATATTCCGGCAGGTGAATGGAGATTCCCCCTTTTTTTCCCATTTAATTTGACATTTATCTTTTGAAAAGAAGGGTCACTTTTCCATATTTGAAAAGCAGCCAAACAGGGGCTACCGTTATAGTGCTTACTGTGGACAACCATACAGCATTTTAACTTCTTATTAAGCGATGTATATAAGCTGAAGATAAGCCTGCAACAATGCTAATTGATGTGCCATGTTCCAGTTGCTTTACCTACAATGATTTATTTTCTAGGCTTAGTAGTGCTAGAAGCATCAAAAGCATTTTAACTTAGAAAAATCAATGCCATAGATTTGTGCAGGACTCAAGCATATGCACAGTTTTGATCCCCCATATGCGCATAATGATATCAAACCTGGAAACGTTCTGATAACTCACAGAAAAGGACAACCACCTCTTGCTATATTGATGGATTTTGGCAGTGCTCGACCCGCAAGGAGGCAAATTCGCTCTCGTTCAGAGGCACTTCAGTTGCAGGTATATATATTTTTAAATCAATCTCTATTCTCTACATACACTTTTTGTATTTTCTGGAATAAATGCAAAGTTTTTCAGTATGCTTATGCATGCCTACAAGCTGATGTCTCTTTGGTTCATTAAATTAGTTTAGTGTCTTAAAAGAAGACACCTTTGTGTGTTAATTACACCTTTTGTAAAGGTGCTCAACCAATATATGGGGATTAGCATGAGGTTTGGGTCTTCTCTTGTCTGCTAACTTTTAGAAGAAAAAACTATCGAAGGGATGATTTTTCTTGCTTGTTATGTAGGAATGGGCGTCTGAACACTGTTCAGCACCATTTCGAGCTCCAGAGTTGTGGGATTGCCCAAGCCATGCAGATATTGACGAAAGAACTGATATATGGTCCTTAGGATGCACTTTGTATGCAATACTGTGAGTACTGAACCTTCTTTCTCGCAGTTACTTTTATAGTTCTGAAGTTTGAGCATCATATTGATCGTATACCTTCTGTCTTCCAAATTTTGATAAAATCTGCTATACCTTATTTCTTGCACTTGATGCCTTATTTTTATTTAAAGGTATGGAGTATCTCCATTTGAATATGCACTTGGAGAATCTGGAGGAAGCCTACAATTGGCAATAGTCAATGTGCAGATAAAGTGGCCAGCTGGTCCTAAGCCTCCATATCCAGATGCTCTTCACCAGTTTATTACATGGATGCTTCAGCCGCAGGCTGCAGTCCGTCCTCGCATTGATGATATCATAATACATGTGGACAAGTTGATCTCCAAGTTCTCTCAGTGAGATAATATAGAATGAAAGAAAGTATGAAATGGACTTTCTTTGCACATTTCAGCAAAGCTTCTAAAAGTCAGCCATCATGCCGTTTCTTTTCTACTTCAGAGTCAATAGGGCAATTGAATTGATAGCAGTTCCCTCTCCAGTATTACACATTACATTACATTCTGCAGTAGGTTTGGCAGTTTGTGCATTGGTTGCATGTTAATGTACTCTTCTGTCTCAACTATTTAATTTTGAATTTGTAATTTGTGAAACTGTGCTTCTCCCCTGGAGTGAATTCTTTTGAATAGTTAAAATACAATAATTGCGATTCATTAAAAGAGCTTGTGAGGTTAGTATTATTAGTTTAACAAGCCATTACAAAGCAGTTCTTTTGGTCCATTGAAATTGAGAGTTTTTTTTTCCTTTCAATCTCGTCGTTTTATGAAGAGAACCACCAAAGAAAAGACGACAACAACAACCAAGTCGCCAACTAACGATCGAAGTTTCCTATTCTTCTGATTGTCTGTTGTAACTTGTAAGGGGTCATGTGGATCTTACATAAAGGGCAAGGGGGTATAAACGAGATTAAGGCAGGCTCCGTAAAACTACAATCCACTCAAGCAATAAACTAGTGTGGTGTTTGATGCTTGCCAAAGTTTGGAGGACCATGAATAAAGTCCCTCTGCCTCATCCCACCTCTTCACTCAACTGTGTTACAGATGTCAACAACACGCAGACATTTGCCCAAACTCAATGCCTTTTTTATAAACCACAATCGTTTAAACAATCACAACCTGCAAGGCTGCACGTGAATGTGAAATTATGGACAAACAGCTTTACTTGCCTGCTTAAAGGACATTACATAATGGATCTCATAAAAAGCCCTCAAAAGCTGGTAAGAACTGTTTAGTATGATGTTATGAATACATCCTCACTATTGGACATTGTCATTTTCTGCTGTCAATCGTTATGTTCGTCGTCACCTTCAGAATCTGCAGTGCACAACAAAACTAGTGTAAGTGGGGAGAAACATATGATGTCAGTTAATTCAAAAACGAACGATCCTAAACCCTCAAATCATTTTTTCAGGTTGTTCATTCAAATGTATACGTCCAACTTATAAAACCATCAATGAACCAACTTATAAAACCATCAATGAATAACTCGTTACCAGATCGAACATCATCATCAATTTTCCCTCTTGCACGAATTTGCTTCATGAGCATCCGAACCATCAACATCCACCAATAAATATGACAAATGAGCAAGCAAAGTAATAGAGTATTAAACAAGTAATAATATATAGATCCATCCACCAAGTGCTTCTCCTTGTCCAAGGTCAAAAGAGCCTCGTAGCTGCCAAGAAAAAATGGAAGCAAAAATCCACCTTAGTATACTATATCTTGTAAAGCAATAGAAAGAAGAGAGCAAAATGATAAGAAACGGGATAAGACACTAGCCAAGTAGTTTATATACTAGTTAAGAATGTATAACTATAAAAGAGGAAGGTGCTACTTATTTTCATTCATAGCTGCTTATTCCACTATATTCTATCTGCACAAAAAATAAATTATCTCAACACATCTAACTAACCTGGTACTCCAAATTATCCAAAATGGAAAATAAATAAGACGCAGTACTGTCCAAGAAAGAACAAAACTAACAAAAGCAAAGCCAGCCATCAGTTCATAGCCACAATATTTTGACAACTTTGCAATCTCTAAGAACACATCACATCCTTCATGGAGGGCTAAAATAATCGAGCCAACACGAGAAAACCTGCGGGGGTGAGAAAACATATATTTAAGACACAAGAACAAAATAGAAGAAACTTTTGTTTGAGTATCATGAGCATGAACTATGAACACCAAGAAGCAAGCTGAAACGCTTTAAAACTTACTTGAATATGTAAGACGACAGAAGTAAAACCGTAGTTGCTATATGATGAGCCATTGACACCAAAAAGTCAGAACGCCTTGTTTCCCAGAACACCAAAGCAAAGCTGGAGTAGATGTAGAATCCAGCGGAATACATGTACAGTGCCTTCAATTTTAATCTGCCAATGAGGGAAAATATCGATTATCAAATAAAGTTACACATATGATCAGACATCAAATAAAACAAGTCTACTACTTGATTTTGACATTGAACAATGATTTCCAAAATGAGTGAGGAACGAACTTAGTTTTCTGGTTGGGCCAAACCTGATCGCCTGGCCCTACCCAGAAGTATTTGGTTTCAGAGAACCAAGGCTCGTTGTACGTAACAGAAAGGGCCAAAAGCTCCGCAGAGAAAAAATAAACACATTTAAATGCTGACTCTTTGAATTTATTAATTTTCTTCCGTTGATGGCGTGTCTCAACATTCAGCATTGCATGCTGCTTTCCCAACATAAGGCGTCTTGCTAATCCCTGCAAAAAAGATGATACAACTTAAATTGATTGAGACCACTGTTTTGCAGTCTACCAAATGATAGGTCCTCACAAACCATTATAATATATAGATGAACATTACATCAAAGTAGAGCTTCAGATGCTGAAATTTGCATTCCTCATAGTTGATGCGACGAGAAATTAATTTCCTTTTTTGGTTTTTCCAACAGAAGAAGTTCACATAGCTTAACATTCCTAAAGACAACTAAGTTGGGCATGATAATTGTTCTTGCACAAAATTGAAACATGGGATTATTGCATACATTTGGTCATTTTAACAGTAACCTTGTCTGCCTTCAGAGGCACACCAGAGAGAGAGCCCACAATCGATTATATGCAGGACAGGTAAAGTTTCTCTGTAACCAAATATATGACTCTCATGAATGAAACTACAAGAACATAAAAACCAACCAAAGCAGAGTGAAACAGACCACAAATTTAACTCTTAGCTCTTAAGAATACAGCACAGAGTTTTCCATGGAGGTCAAATGATACCCAATTTCCATTCAACCAATATCTACCGATGATATTAACGTCAAATGAAATAATAGGAAAACCCCACACACAATTATAGAGTATACAACTAGTTCCACGCTATAATGAAACAGAATTATGTATAATAAATTGAAGAACTCCTAGAGTGGTACCTCAAAGACATAAATGTCCAGGAAGAGCCTGAGTGAAGGGAAGAGAAGAACAAACAAAGGAAGGACCAAAAAGTCTTTGGGCACTGGGTACGACTCTTCCTCCCAGTTGAGTCTGAGGTTGACCCAACCACTGATTCCAAACAGATCCAATTCCTCCATCTTGACGAACCAAACTCACTCCAAGGATTTGGGGAGGATGGAGGATCAGTAATGTCAGCTGAACAAGGTGCTGTTTGGTGGAAAAATTATGCACAAACGGCGATTCACTTTTGAAAAGCGCAAAACTAAATCCCACGCTTCAACCGTTTTTTGTTTTTGATTATTTTTCCGTTATCGTAATCGGGTCATGCAGTTCTAGATAACCCTCGTACTGGGTTAGGTTGGATTTTGGGCTACCCGATTCGAAGCCCCGTTTGTTTATTATTATTATTGCATCATTAGTATTTTAATTCTATTTTTATTATTCAATCTTTTAAAAGTTAGGACTCTTTTATGCTAGATTATTCCACAAAATGGAAGAATTTGGATTCCTACAAAGAGAGTGAAGAACCTAACTGGGAGGATTTGTTTGATCTCTTTTATGTGAAAGTTTGTTTGATCTGGTTTCTCCATACAAAGAGAATGAAGAACCTAACATTTTATCAAACTATAAATAATAATATAAATAATATAAAAAAACAAAACAAAACAAAAAGAAGACTGGGGTCCTCACTAAATGAGTAGTTAGAAGAAAATTAGACACAAAAGAAAAAGAGACATGGAATGGTCAATGGGTTCCCACCACAATGATGATGGTGAATTCCCCCTCTCACATGGCACCCAGGTTGGAAATCTCAAGGGATTTCTTTCCTCCAATGTAACCAAAAGAATTTGAATAAGAGACATGCATGTTGCTTTACATATGCACACATTTATGTATATGCATTGGCGGAGCTAGCTTCCATTTCTTGGAGGATTGTCTATATAGATTTCTTACTTATGGTCAACAATATAGATTTTTTTAGTACTTTTCTAATAATTATAGAACTTTGATATAAATTTTACATGACATGATTAGTGGAGGAGCCATAAACTTTGTACAGAGGGGGCATCTCAAATATTGAAATGACATTTGAATTTTTTTACTTAATACAAAACTCCTAAATTTGATTATTATACTCTATTATTTTACATTTTACATTAAATATATACTCATCATTAATACTAGCAAAATATATTGATTCAAATTACACTAAGAAATTCCAATTTTAGTTTATTGCTACAAAATTTATAGTCAAAATAAGACAAAAAGAGATGTAGAAGGGATAGTAATAATAGTGAAAAGAGAGACAATAAAAATATAAAAAGGGCCTCAATAAAATTTGATAAAAGATTGGTAATTGTGTTAAGAAAATAAAGGCCTCAACAAAAGTGAGAGGGGGCATAGAACCCCCCTGGGCCTTAGCTCCCTCCGCCCCCTGGAAATGATAGAGGTCGGGGTAGTCCATGGCCGCTTCAGGTTGAAGTGTGGCTCCGTGCGCCTTGTACATATGTATGTGTATATACGCATGTATGTCTTTAGTTTTATATCATCATCATTCATAAAAAAAAATGAGGTAAATAGCGCCCAATAGAGTCTAGCCTAGTGGAAAAAAAACCTTAATTTGTAGATCAGAGGTTTTAGGTTCAAACCCCAAGGTATATTGGCAGTGTGTGAGGAAATCTTCCTCCCCGCTTGTATAATTTTTTTCAGACAGCGATAAAGGCTATGTGCTTAGATTTTTGCGACTTGGGCTTGTTTCAGTAGCAGTTCAAGCGGCCCAAATTAATTGTATAGTGTGATGAGAGCCCAAGCTCCCAAATAACCTGCGATGAGAGCCCGTGGCCTAGATTGACAACCACGTTCGTAGTGAAGTTTGTCTCTCTAAACACATGCTGAAAGCAAATAGAACTGTTTTTCTGGTTGGATAATATCTATTTCACCTTTTATATAATCCGTAGAATTATTTAAAAAGAAGCACACGTTTGGGAATGAAAATGATTTGTTTTGTTTTATTTGATCCATTTAGATTGAAATTTGATTTGACTGCTGTGTCTTTCCATTACAATATTAATTAAAGTTAGGCATGCATTTCCTGTACCACATGGCAATGCTAGGTTAACTAGAAGCATACACATGACACAAAAGAATAAGAGAGATTCACTATTATATCCAATATAGGAGTTTAAATTATAAAAATACCCTATATAAAATGGACTTTATAAACACACCCAAAGCCCATTTACAACATAACAAAAATGCTTTTAACTCCTTTTAAATGACAAAATTGCCATTGATTGCTTAAAACAAACCCAACCCCAAAACATATAAAAAAGCCCAAAACACTCAATAGGGCATCAGAGTAATTTAATAATCAAAATTAAATTCAATAGGGCCAACTGTCATTTTTTGGGTGTTTTTTGAGTTTGTTTATAGAAATTAAATTATGTAGGGTTTATTTATAATTTTAGTGCTAAAAATGGGTATTTGACTAAATATCTCATCAAACTAAGTGTTGTATGCATCTTGCAATGTAGAGAAATCCATGAGGCAAATGCTCGGCATGATGAAACGGGAAGGTTGATGATGTTCGATCTCGAGACAAAGGAAGCGAGGGTCTTGTTAAGAGGGCTTTTTTTAACCAAGTAGATGGATACACGGTACACCATAGTCGTATGGCATCAAATTAATTTAATGGTAAACCAAATGTCGAAATTATTTTTCATGTTATTGGGCTGATTACCAGAGCTCGTTTTAGAGAGCCATTTTCATGTTTTGGGACCACAACTGGGCCTGTTTTGACATTTTAGGGCCAACTTCGGGGCATGTTTTCGAGTTATTGGGCTTACTTCTGGGCTTACTTCATGTTATTGGGCCGACTTTTAGATTTATTTCCCTTCATGAGGCCTGCTTTTGAGCCTTTTCATATATTGGCCAAGTCGAACCTGTTTTCGAGTACCAATATTGGTAAATAGTTAAAAGGTATCAGTTGGACTTTTTTTGTATTGGTAAATACCAGTAAAAAAAACAAAAAGAGGATCAGGATCATTAAAACAAGGGCAAACTAAAAAGAAATGACTAGTTTAAACTAAGACAACTTGATCAACGATCACTAACTAGTAAACAAAGACAACTAATGATAATGAAATTGATCAGTCCACTATAACTAGATTTGATAGTCTTGTCCAAAATCTACAAAACTAGCATTTAGGTCCTTTTCCTTCATATTTGAGAATTATACCATCAGAGGTGCAAGTGCCCATATAGGTCATCCACCATATTTGCCAAAGACAAGAGACACCAGACTGCCGGCGTGTGATGTTAACTATGCAGATATCCTTTGCTTTGCTCAAGTTCAGAAATCCTCTGCTCCGCTAACAATCTTTCATTTCTTAGTTTCCTTATGGTTTCCTCTTTTGCTTCCAACTCCTCATTATGAAGCTTTATCTCATCGTTAAGCTTTTGTACCACCTATGTAAGATATCATTCCACTATCAATAAATGAAAAGAAAAACAAAGAGGAAAATGGAAAGAAAAGAGAAATGAGTGGATTTATTCCTCTGATTGAACTTGGGCTCCGCCAACTTCTGTCTCCATTTGCAGGGCATCATTTATACGTATTTGAAGGGCAACAAAAATATCTTTACCCTGCATGGAAAACAGAAAGGCATCTAAGTCAAATATATATATATATATATATATATATATATATAAGTGAAGAGGCATCAAAACCCCAAAAACTTGCTCAGTTTCAAATTGGAAACATGAAGAACACCTGCTTTATCTCATTGGCTCTAGGTTTCTCAATCCCAGATACCCTTTGCTCCAACAACGCTATATTCTTTTTTAGTTTCCTAATCGTGTCCTCTCTTCCTGGCAACTCCAAATTATGAAGCTTCTGTACCACCTATGTAAGATATCATTCCACAACAAAAAAATGAAGAGAAAAACAAAAAGGAAAATGGAAAGAAAAGAGTAAGGAGTGGATTTATACCTCCGACAGATCTTGGTCTCTGCTAGTGGCCTCATGTGGACGAACACCGGAGGAAGCACGATGAGGAGTAGCTGGGTTGTGGCGATAAACGCCAACCAGCACCAACTCCATAGTGGAGGGAAGGACCTTGAAAACGACATGGTCACCAACTAGAAGTTGGTTCTCTCTTGCAAACGTGAGCCACTCCCTACCTATAGTTGTTCTATACTTGCCTGTTAATTCACTTTTAATTTATACTTGCCACTTTTTACTCCCTCGTTCACCCATGCATATTTTTCTTCTGATTCTAAGGATGAACATGCCAAATCTTACATTACTCAACTTTTTTTTACATTAGCAGGTGGAGAGAAAAAAGGTTTGCAACTTGTACAAAGTTTGTCAAGTTGAATCTTTTGCACAGATTTTTTAGGTATCATCTGCAAGAATAAAAATCAAAAAGAAAATTATCATACTTTATAAAATAAAATAAAACTAATGTTGCATATGAGTAAGTCTTACCGTGTTACTTTGTGTGAGCGATGACTTACTCATCACAACCATGAACTGATTATCATCCATAGCTAGATGTTTACTGGCTTCCCAACCCACTTCATCTACATTGTGGAACTCAAAAAAGATGATTTATGAGATGAGGTTGAAAGTTAAAACTAATATCAAGAAAATAAGATGCAAAGCTATAGCAACTATTGAAATCCTAATAATAATACAAAATTACAGAGAAACTACCCAAATAATAATAGAAACTTATTATTTGACCAACTAGGTCTTGGTTTAGTGTTACTTCTCTTCCTAATGTTGAAAGAGATCTCAAGTTCGAACCTAAATTGATAAAAATAAAAAAAACAAGAGTAGCCCCTTAGGACGCGAAGTTTTGTTCCTTAAAAGGTAAATTTCTCCACTCACTTCAAACACCCACATACATATTTATATGCATACATCATTCTCTTAGCAGAAATTAATATATATAAAGAAAAAAAATGTGATGTGCTTATTCCCAAACCCTAAGTCCCAATCAGACTCATACCTGACCGGTGATGGTGGAGCTTCGTTGTGGGAGAGAGAGAGAGAGAGGAGCTGAGGGAGGAAGAGGCAGAACTCGACCCTCGAAGGTGGTGGTGAGCGGAGCTGAGGGAGGGAGAGGTGGATGTCAATCCCCGTGGTGGGGATTGGGGGGAGAAAGGGATTCTCGGGCAGTGGAGGATCCACCATGGGTTAATGGGGTCAGACGACCCCATGGCAGACATGGAAATGGCTTGGAGTTCCCTTGTTGGCCTCAGCAGCCATGGGAGACGACCCCATGGAGAAGAAGAAATGCAAGCTGTGAGGGAGAAGAAAGAGGGAGGAAGAAGAGAGAGAGAGAGAGAGAGAGAGAGGGAGAAAGAAGAATAAGACAGTGATTGAGAGGGAGAAGAAAGAGTGAGGAAGACGAGAGAGAGAGAGAGAGGGAGGAAGAAGACTGTGATTGAGATGGAAAAGAAAGAAGGATTTCGGACAAAAAAAAAAGGGAGAAGAAAAAAGACACTGCTTTTCAAATTGGAAACGTGAAGAACACATGCTTTACCTCATTGGCTCTAGGTTTCTCAATCCCAGATACCCTTTGCTCCAACAACGCTATATCCTTTTTTAGTTTCCTAATCATGTCTTCTCTTCCTTGCAACTCCAAATTATGAAGCTTTTGTACCACCTATATAAGATATCATTCCACAACAAAAAAAATGAAGTGAAAAACAAAAAGGAAAATGGAAAGAAAAGAGTAAGGAGTGGATTTATACCTCCGACAGATCTTGGTCTCTGCTAGTGTCCTCATGTGGACGAGAAACGGAGGGGGAAGCACAGTGAGGAGTAGCTTGGTTGTGGCGATAAACACCAATCAGCACCAACTCCATAGTGGAGGGAATGACCCCGAAAACGACATGGTCACTAACTAGAAGTTGGTTCTCTCTTGCAAACGTGAGCCACTCCCTACCTATAGTTGTTCTATACTTACATGTTAATTCACTTTTAATTTATACTTGCCACTTTTTACTCACCTATTCACCCAGATATAGGTGTTTTTCGGCCGGAACGGATTGGAAACCACTGTTCCGAAACTTTTCGGAATTACCTTTTAGTTCCAATTCCGATTCCGCAATTTCGGAATGTACTAACTCTATTCCGATGCCGAATTTTTGGCATTATCTGAATTTTCGGTATTATCAGAATTTTCGGAAGTTAATATCTTCGGATAATAATTTCGCCACAACCCAGCTACTCCTCACTATGCTTCCTCCTCCGGTGTTCGTCCACATGAGGCCACTAACAGAGACCAAGATATGTCGGAGGTATAAATCCACTCCTTACTCTTTTCTTTCCATTTTCCGTTTTGTTTTTCACTTTATTTTTTTTTGTTGTGGAATGATAGCTTACATAGGTGGTACAAAAGCTTCATAATTTGGAGTTGCCAGGAAGAGAAGACATGATTAGGAAACTAAAAAAGGATATAGCGTTGTTGGAGCAAATGGTATCTGGGATTGAGAAACCTAGAGCCAATGAGGTAAAGCATGTGTTCTTCACGTTTCCAATTTGAAAAGTAGTGTCTTTTTTCTTCTCCCTTTTTTTTTTGTCCGAAATCCTTCTTTCTTTTCCATCTCAATCACAGTCTTCTTCCTCCCTCTCTCTCTCTCTCTCGTCTTCCTCACTCTTTCTTCTCCCTCTCAATCACTGTCTTATTCTTCTTCCTCCCTCTCTCTCTCT
>NW_018921542.1:2345-23583 GCF_002207925.1 Prunus avium
CAAGAACAAGGTTATGCAGAGGCAACCAAAATCGATTGCTCTGATACCATGCCAAAGATAGTGTAATTGAGAGAGTAGAGAATGTGAAATGTGAGAGGTTTTGCAGAGAATACAAAATCAGCTTCTTGTATTACTATCTTGAGGAGATTTATACAAATGTAGCTAGCTAACTATTAGTTACAAACAAGATCACAAAGCATGGATTATTTTTAGAATTTGTGTTTCCCTAAAACATGGAAATGTAAACATGGAAAGGTGTTTCTATAAACATGGAAAAGTGGAAGTGTGATAGACAAGCTTTTCCTTGTTTTAGGGAAGTTGTCTATGTCTTGTTTATGTCTTGACTAACAGATACACCTCTAGGAAGTCTCCAGCGGCAGAGTTAGCCAGCTTAAGGATGCGAATCAGTTCAGGTTTACAACCTTCAAAGATAAACTGACCTCGTGCTTTCCAAATATACCACAAGAGAAAGCTGATATTGGTTAAGAACTTACGTTTAGCTAGCGAAAAAGGAAATTTCATCTGGATTAAACTTTCAAACCACTGATCAAAGGTAGTAAAACTCTGAGGATTGACCCTGTAATTAAAATTTGAACAGAACCAAACCATTTGGACCCAGGGACAGAGAAAGAACAAGTGTTCTTCTGATTCAACCTGATCTTCGCACAAAGGACACATTGGATTCACATTCACTTTCCTCTTGCAAAGATTCAATCTAGTAGCAAGAGCCCTCAAGATAATTCTCCAAGAAAATACTCTGATCTTTGACAGGGTATTTCCAAAGCTCTTTCCATACCAACGGATTAACGTTATGAGAAGAATGGCCTCCATCACTCAGAGAGACATTTTTCCAGGCATGAATAAGATGATACCCAGATGGTATAAAAGTGATACGAAAATAAACATTATGTATACGACTAAGACGAAAAAAAATTGGATGTATCGAAGGCTGAAACTCGATAAATGTCAATGTAGTAAAATGAAAATTACCCTTAAATTTTTTTATATTGGATATCATCATTTAATAATATGTTTCATCGCGTTCATTAATATCAACCATTTAGTACCAACAACTAAAATTCCTAAACCATTCGAATTTCATATCATCACTCTCTCAAAATTTCTCGTTGTAAATATTACCAAATTTTGGCAACTATTGTACACATTTAATTTAAAAGACAGTCGACTGGCTTAGTGGACAAGAATGACTTATTCAACTTTTAAAACAGCAAGCCATGATTTCCTATCAATAACTGGAAATGAGGATTTGAAAACTGAAAAGGGGCTAAAAAAATCCTTAGCTGATCTTAATTTTGCTTAATTTTGTTTGTACTCAGTGTACTAGCTTCATCAAGAATATTAAACAAAAGAAATTGCTTTCCTCCTTCTAGGGAACGAGACATTATTCCTTCATGCAAATTATAACTTGCAACATTATTCCTTCTTGCCTCCTATTTATAAGAAAAGGAAAGGATGTAAGTATTTTCCTTAAATAAATGTATGTGAAAAACAATGAGTTCAAGTATATTAAGTAGGTTCTTCCTTCTTGCCTCCTTTTTTTTATTTATTTATTGAGTACATGCGAAAGTCTAAACTATAGGGGAGGAGATTTCTCACACACACACAACCGAGATACACAACCGAGATGTTATGGGCGTTCAAACCTGAGATCTCTTGTTTGTAGGTCAAAGCCTTTTTCATTGGCCTAGAAATGGTTTAGATAGACCAAAAGCAAACAACCTAATGCTCTTAAGCTTGCTGCAACATATAAGGATGTGCATTATTTGCCTGCCGTGTTGATCTAAGGCCTAAAACGGATAACGATCAACCCAAAACACTAGTGATTTCAAGGCCCATTGGGAAAGTATGGACGCTTCTCAATTGTTTGTCACTCAAATTCAACACATCTAAATATTATTCTTGAAATAAATTAAATTCTTTTAATACGATGGAGTATTATGGGCAGAGATTAATGTAGACGGAGTCAGACTAGAAACCAATACATCATTGCTACTTGAAATAAATTATACATGGCACTGCATGGGTTAGTCAACTAGCGAATAGAGTGGCAGATCGTACAGCCCCTGGCATTTCCAAAATGGATGGGATTCCTATAATCTTGGTCCCATGAGCAAACTTCGGCTTAATAATAATAAAAAGAAAAATAATGTATAGAGATATTCATTGCTTATCCAAAAGATAATGTTGATAAGGACTCAAACTCTCAAATGAAAACTAATTCTAATCAGTGTTCCAAAAAAAGGTGAACACATCGAACTCAAATTCTCGTATTGACAATTAGCATATAAGTCCAACTGCTTCTCTCATTAGTCCCATAGCATCAAAAAGCGGGACATGCTCTAACAAACCATGGAGGAGCAAAGTATAAGTAGCAAAGCTGCTATTGTCACCAAGAATGGCAGTGATCTCCATGGAGGGCATACTGGCAGTTATGATTCTTATTATGATGATGCTTCTTATTTCGATTCAATTCCACCGGGGTATAGATTCAAACCCTTGGATGGAGAACTTGTTGCTATCTACTTGAGGAAGAAAATCGCCAACGAACCATTGCCTCCGAATAAGATTCATGATGTTGAACTGTACAAATTCAACCCAGACACACTATCAGGTCAGTTTTAATTCTTATGCTATATCCTAGTTCATGGTTTTTACATGTTAGTCGAGGTAAGCCTTCAAGTCTGTACTTGGTTTATATTTGCAGAAATTTACGAGTCATATGGAGAAGATGAGATGTACTTTTTCACATCAAGGGACAAAAAGTACCCTAATGGTGCACGTCCGAACCGGGCAGCAGGGGATGGATACTGGAAAGCTACTGGGGTTAAAAAACAAGTGAAGTTTGAGGATGTTGAAGTTGGTAGCAAGACATCACTGGTTTTCTACAGTGGAAAACCTCCCCATGGTGACAAGACAGACTGGAAGATGCATGAATTCCAAGTCAATGCTCCTCCCAAGAGAAAAGACAGAAATAACATGAGGGTTTGAATATTCAGAGATTTTTACTACTATTTTCTCCAAATTATTAATTTGTAACTTTTGTTTTTCTTTAAGATTTTGTTGTGCCTCCCAATTAACACTTAATTTGACCTAATTAAGTGTTTTCTTTTTCTCATTGCAGCTTGATGACTGTGTTTTGTGTAGAATATATAACAAGCACAACCAATCGAATGTTTCGAACCAATCGAACGATAATGGTGTCGAAATTCAGGAACAACCAAATGTTGGAAGTAATTCACAAGACAATGCACATGTTTCTGGTGAAGTGGTAGATCATCCTCCCGCAAACTCTTCTTTGTTGTCTAACCAGAATTGTTATTACAATACTGATCAATCAGAAATTCTCAACAGTACAAATTGTATAGGTAAGTACAACACATATCCAAAATCCAATGAGTATTGTTTGATGTTACATGAGTTTTAGGTCACAAATCAATCAGTTTATTGTTTGTACAGGTTTTGATGGTCCTTTTGGAGTGGTATCAAGTTCATCCACACCTGCATTCCAGAATCCTCAGCAATTCAATGGGTACCAAAAACGTCAACGTTTTTGCGATTTACCATTAGAATTTTATCATACTAACTATGACCAATGGCTCAATGACGCAGCCAAAGACTTAACCCACTAACTTGCCGCAGGCATTAACTGTGGGAATTTAAAAAACTGCCTATTGTTAATTAGTACTTTTTATTTTTGGTTCTCTTGTTCTTTTTATTTATAACTTCATTGTTATATGTTCTAAGAAACAAGAAATTTCTTTTTCTTTTTGCTGTGTTCTATACGTATTTAATTGGGTTACTACTACCAAGGAAGACTATCCTCAAATATTATATTCAACAAATTACTGTTCATGTGTCATATGGTTTTATATTTACTTTATTTAAATCATGAATACTACTCACCAATTCTTTCAAGTGTGAGATAATTAGTCATAGAATTTTGCAACAATGGATTTTATTTTTTGTGTTTTATTTAACTCATTTTCAATTGAAAGATGGGTAAACCATCTGTCATAAATCACTTGAATTTGTTGTTGTCAATTTTCTCTGAAGTTATGATTTGTGTGACCTAAGCTTGGGATAGCCTAGGCCTCTGTAGCACAATAAGTTAGGTCTCAAATAGGTAAACGGTAGGCTCAACCATTTTGGTCAAAACCATGTCGGTAATGAACTGGGCCTATGGAGATCAGATTACTAGGCCCCCACGTAGTCATGGACTTGGGGAAAAAACGAAAATGTTACTGCGCTTTTTCTCTCGCTCAAGATCTTTTATTCAAATACTACTTTTTTTTGAAGTACAAAGTAAATTACAAAGATCAGATCATGTAACCAAGAAGTCAAATTTTAAAAGATAAACAACCGAAAAAGAAAATTGTTAAAAGCAAAAAGAAATCAGTTATTCGTTATCTTCAAAAAGTTGAAAACGAGATGAGACCTTAATTTTGAGGATGTTTTGGTAATTTAAAACGAGAAATCAGTTATTCGTTATCTTCTAAAAGTTTAAAATCGTTGGATCAAATTGGTTACCCGTTGAATCAAATTGATTTGCCTGATTCAATGATTAAGAGATAGGACCTCACCCACAATAAAATGACTCGTATAGTATAGTACTGATTGTGACAATGATTCAAGTTCGATGGCCTAGCCCGAATCCAGCTCTATACTATTGGACTAGGGGCTAGCCAGAATTCAAAAAGTACTACTTAAAGCCATCCACTATTTTCAATAAAAATAAATACACGTAAATAAAATACAACTGTTTATATTTTGTATCTGATGCCTGCTTACTATGATGACAGTTACATTGTTTTATGGTTCTATTTAGATGAGTTGTTTTATAATAAATACATAAACAAACAGCATCATATCATAGGCTTGGCAAACGTCTAGAAGAATTTGGTTCAAACTCTAGAAAACTCAAATGTTTGACATTGTCAATTACTGGAGCAAGCTGGAACTCGAGAAAAAGAGTGGTTAGATCCTTGATGATCCTATAGGTTGATGTAGAAATGAAAATAGAACTAAAGTTCTATTGGTCAAAATGGCTCAACAATAATGACCACAAAAATAGTCAAATTGAAAATAATTTGGTGAGCTGGCCACTTTATGTCGCCATACTTTCTTAGATGAAATTAGTATGCGAAAATGGAACTCGCTAGATTGCTTGACTATTTGAAGATGCACATACGACATAATAATTCACGCCACAGAGAACAATACAAATACGAAGGCCACAGAAGACAATACAAACACAAAAGCCAATACGACCCATAACGGGTTTATAAACACCACCCACAAAGGGGTGTGCAGATACACAAACTATCCAAAAAGAGGTACCAAATCGAAAGAATTCATCAAAAACACTAATCTTATACAGTATATATACCTCCATTCAAAGCCACGGGAGGGCGTCTGAAAGTTACAAGACCACCATTGTCCTGCACCTGATTGCCAATTCTAAGAAGTTGTGGGCTTTGATACCAAATTTTTTTTTAAATAAAATAAAATAAAATTGTGGGCTCAGCCGTAGCTATTGAGAAATAGCATTGTGGTTTCCTCCAACCAAAACCACTTTGGTATGAAAATGACTGAGCAAAAAGCATATTTTGGCATCCAGCTGGTTACATCTAGCTTCTCCCTTTTCCCCACACGCCGAGCACCAATTCATCATAACATTGAATATAGAAAATTAAGAACCTTTCAACACACGCATTTCCAATGCTATATAAATGTCACAACTGAGATCACCTTTTACCATGTTCAAATTAAGCAAACCTTTGTCTTCCCTACACAAGTCCTTAGGTCAAGTAGTACTTCAAGAAATGGCTACAATTTTATGTCCTCCAAATTATGTTCTATTAATTTCCCTCATGGTTGGCTGTTTCGTGGCTGCCTCTGCTAGCAACTTCTACCAGGATTTTCAGGTTACGTGGGGCGATGGGCGCGGAAAGATACTCAACAACGGGGAGCTTCTTACTCTCTCGCTTGACAAGGCCTCTGGCTCTGGCTTCCAGTCCAACAATGAATATCTCTTTGGAAAGATTGATATGCAAATCAAGCTTGTCCCTGGTAACTCTGCTGGCACTGTCACGGCCTATTATGTAAGTCATTATTTTTCACATAAATCTTGGTTAAAGAGTTTAGAGTTCTATGCTAATTAATTTCTAATGCACAAACATGAATTTTTATATGTGGTGCAGTTGCGCTCAGAAGGGACTTCATGGGATGAGATAGACTTTGAGTTCTTGGGGAATCTTAGTGGTGATCCTTATATTGTTCACACAAATGTTTTCAGCCAGGGCAAAGGCAACAAAGAGCAGCAGTTCTACCTCTGGTTTGACCCCACTGCTGATTTCCACACATATTCGATTCTTTGGAATGCCCAACATATTGTGTAAGTGCTCAATGATATACTAATATTCTCGAAAATCTTTTTAATTTTGCAGAGTCTAGCACTTTATGTTAGCAGAGAGTCTAGCATGTTACGTTGTTAAATGGTTATTTTGGATCATTAACTACATAAAACGTGTCCAACATGTGATGCCAAATAAACAATCGTACAACAAAACATGCTAGATATCCCGCAAAAGAACACATTAGTTGCCGAGAATAACATTATTTTCTTTGCAGTCCTTATTGAAATATATTTTCTCTCTGTTGCAGCCTCTATGTTGATGGCACACCCATTAGAGAGTTCAAGAACTTGGAGTCGATTGGTGTTCCATACCCAAAGAACCTTCCCATGAGGATATATTCAAGCCTCTGGAACGCTGATGACTGGGCTACAAGAGGAGGTCTGGTCAAGACAGATTGGACCCAAGCTCCTTTCACTGCTTCATACAGGAATTTCAATGCGGACAATGCCTGTGTATGGTGGTCCTCTGGTTCCACTTCTTGCACTTCTTCAAATTCTAACTCAACCAGCTCTGTTTTGCTCTCACAAGAATTAGACTCCACCGGCCAAGAGAGGCTTCGGTGGGTGCAAAAGAATTACATGGTTTACAATTATTGCACAGACACAAAGCGATTTTCACAGGGCCTCCCTCCAGAATGCACAGCCAGCAAATCTTAGACTCTAATCTTGCAACCAAATTTTGTAAAAGCTATTTTTTATATAAATTAAATTTATTGAGATGTTCAAAATAGGGTATTTGATATTTCTTACAATTAGTGTAATATGTGAGATAGAAAATGTCGTTGTTTGCTGTAAAAATGTTATTAGTAGTACATTATGATGTTGGAATTGTAAGGTGTTGGCTTTGAAAATAAAGTTTGAGTAAAAAAGCACTCCAAGAGCCGTTTCCATTTTGGCGTTGGGGGGGAGCCACTGTTCTTCATCCCCTCTCCTCTCTTCTCTTCCTCCCTTCTCCTCTTCCCCCATTTTTATAGACAAAGTTTTCACTATTTGTCTTTATTTTGTTATGATTTTCCTCCAACCATCACATGCGGTTTCGTCTCGACGTCGGATCTCTACCAGCGTTTCGTCGTTGAATCTCCACCAACATCCTTTTTTTTGGTTTCTTTATGTTTAGAATAAGTCGTGGAGACTCTTTGGGTTTTCTATGTAGTTTTCGCCTCTCATTTTATGAGAGCTTTTCACCTCTCATTTGTGATACTTTTCATCTCTCCTTTGTGAGAGTTTTATTTGTATTGTTATGTCTTGACTTTTTCAAGCTTTATATATCTTTTATTATTCTGAGTTTGCAATCTTAGTTGGGATGCCTATGCTAGAGTTTCTTCGATTTTGCGCGATCGTTAGTAGAGGCGCACCAGATTGTCTTAATTTCGATGTTCGGTCGCTTTGTTATTGTAATGGCCCTTTATAGCTAGTGACTTTTTTTATTGAATTATGAATGCAATCTTAGAATTTCTATAAATAAAAAAAATAAAGAAAGTTGAGTTGAAATTTGTAATCCCACATTGGAAGATTAGAACACATTTCTAGTCTTTATAAACCTTGGTCATTTTAATAAATTAGTTTGGATTGGCCCACTTGGTGGCTCTTGTTTGGACTTGGATTGACTTCGACCCTAATTATATATGAGTAATGCTATTTAGACACACAAAATTGACCACATTTGCTAACAACCTTATGTGGCAGCTGATGTGGTCATGCCATGTCAATTAATGAATATTGCCATGTAGATTTTATTTTATTTTATTTTATTTTTAAATAATTATTAAAAACAGAAATTAAAAGTGAAATAAAAAAATAAAAAACCCTAAGCGTCCCTAGACTCTTCGTCTCCAACGCTCCCTTCTTCCTCCATCAAATCTACTAACCCTCATCCTCCATTGTTGCTGAGATTTGAAATAAAAAATAAAAAAACCTTAACGTCTATAGCCTCACGTCGTTCTCTACTCTGCCTCTCTCATGCCCTCCCTTCCTCCTCCAAATCTATCCATCCTCATCCTCCATTGTTGTTGCTGAGAGTTGGAGTTTTTTAATAAAAAAAGAAATAAGCATCCCTGGGCTACTGCCAGTAAGAACAATTTGGGTGGGTTGAAGAATGGAGAGGTTTACTTGTCAATTAATCTCCAAAAGTCTGTCTCACAAAGAGGTTGAAGGTTGAGGTACATACTCAATTTTCAGTGTAGTTAATTCCATTAGTGGAACAATAATGCAAAGTGGGAATGGGTCGATTTGATGGAGGAAGGGAGTGAAGGAGAAGAAATGTAGAGACGCATGGTTTTTTAATTTCTTTTTTATTGAGAAAACTCCAAATCTCAGCAACAATGGAGGAAAGGGATGGGTAGATTTGATGGAGGAAGAAGGGAAGCGGAGACAAGTCCAGAGACGTTTTTTTTAATTTATTTTATTTAATTTCACTTTTATTTTTGTTTTTAATAACTATTAAAAAGAGAAAATAAATAAAAATAAAATTTACATGGCAATATTCATTAATTGACATGGCATGACCACATCAGCTGCCACATAAGGTTGTCAGTAAATGTGGTCAATCTTGTGTGTCTAAATAGCATTACTCATTATATATATGTAATTAATCAAAAGATAGCCCTGAGAAATAAATACAATCGAAGTTCTAGCCGCAAAACTCTTCTTCCTCTCTAGAGAAAAAACTAGGACAGTGGTTGCGATCCATCCGTAGATGATGGTGTGACCCCTGTAAATCTGTGAACTCGGTTTTGTAGTGTTATGGTTGAAGAGTACACCTCTGCTGAGGAGGCTATGCTCTCAACTAGATGTTGACTCGGCCCTATTGGGCTTATATGAGGCAGTTGCCTATTTAATGGGCTTGACCATGGCCCAAACCTTGGGCTGTTGTGTCCGGCCCAGTTAGGTCTGTTATAGTCAGATGATGGCTTCTTGGGAGAGAGGATGAGGTCATCTACAAAAATGGGAGATTTCAGGAAGTTCTTCTAATTTAATTGATTTCTACTCGTGGAGTATAGCTCAGTTGGTTGAATTCTTCCATTTACACCGATGTGGGTAGTGTTTGAAGCCCTCAACCACCAAGGAATATTTGTGAAACGCACCCCCAACCCCCCAATTGCTTATACTCAGAAAGAATGACTTGATACTTAATTGAGGTGATGCATTGAAAAATCAACTCCAGAACTCTACCTATAATGCCTACGTCCCCGTAGCACATCTTTCATAAAAGGCTTTGAATAAGTGTTGTCCCCAAAATGGTGTTGTTTGAAATTTAAAAATTCACAAGTGCACAACCGAATGTAATCTAGATGTGTAAGAATGAAGTCGTATCTACAAGGATTACGTGAAAAAGATAGAAAACTAATCAAAACCCTTATTAATTCAATTACTAACCTCGTTGATTCAAGGGTTGGTTGGTTGAAAAAGAGAAATAAATTGAGCATAAAAAATATGGAAATGACAATAAACTAAAATAAATATTAAATTAATGAGAAGAATAACTAAGGTAATAGAATCCACACCACTATTTCATAAAACTCTAATTATTTATCTAACAATTCCCATAGAGTAGCAATCTAGTAATCAATTTACTGCTTTTTCAAGATTGATCTTTTAAGCATGCAAATTAATGAATCTTATATAAATTTTCCTTCTCTCCTTAAATACAAATTGAGGTTCTTAGAACTAATTCCAAAACGATTAGTTGTCATTGTTATTAAAGAAACACACCGGGTCTGTGGATAAATATTACCACAATATATAAAACCAGGAGTTCATGCATAATGAATCCAAAGGCAGATAAATAAATAAACAAATATTAAACTCTCAAAAAGTCAAGACAATAAGTAAACCACTGGCTAGTTCAATGCATGTGTCAACGAATGGTTTGTTACACAGGTGGGAAACAACTGGTACTTGTGACAGTAGCTAGCTGGCTAGCTGGCTAGCTGCTTTCTATAAGTTGGGTGCCCATCACGTTCAAGCCTATATTAGTATTGGCTCATAGTTTGCTAGTGATGACATGAACTTTCTGAAATCAAGTCAAATACTTATTTATTTTCTATTTTTCTCCTATTGACATGGTTTGTGAATATAAAATCATAAACCGCCAATGAAAGGGCAACTTCGATAATCTATGATTGATTAAAATGTAAGCCACGAAATCAATTTGTTGTTGCCACACACTATGGTTTGCACATCTTCACGATTATAAATAAGCAGTCTTCCTCTCTCAAAAAAAGAGAAAGAAAAGAAAAGAAACCAGTCTGCCAAAACCACTCAAATTAAATTTCTGTTTTTCCAAATTCTACATCAAGCAATTGCAATGGTTTCTGCTTCTGCTTCGAATGTTTCAGCCATTTTGCTGATTTTCCTTTCCGTAATCAGCACGTCTAGGGTTGCATTTTCTGGCAAGTTTTATCAAGATTTCTACATAACATGGGGAGGGGATGATCATTCTAAAATGCTCAACAATGGAGAGCTCCTGACTGTCTCTCTTGACAATGTTAGTGGCTCAGCTTTTGAGTCATATAATCAATATCTATATGCAAAGATAGATATGCAAATTAAGCTTGTTTGGAAACTCTGCTGGCACTGTCACTACCTTCTATGTAAGTCTCCTGAGAATTAAATGCATTTTTACACATGTATTGCATGAGTTTATGTGTTTTCTGATGCTTGTGGTATTCTGGTATACATATATATATGTTTCAGTTATCCTCAACAGGGTCATATCATGATGAGATAGACTTTGAATTCTTGGGGAACCTTAGTGGTGACCCTTACATACTTCATACAAATGTGTTCTGCCAAGGCAAGGGCAACAGAGAGCAGCAATTCTACCTTTGGTTTGACCCCACTGCTGATTTCCACACCTATTCTATACTTTGGAATCCCCAAAATATCATGTAAGTAAACATAAAAATGTTAAATGAACTGCATTATATTTAATTTTAACTTTATGTATTAGCTGATTACATGACGTGAAAATTAATATATCCTTCAAAGATTGATGTTGACTATTCTTGTCACACCCCGGATTTGGGATAGAGTAAAATCCTGAATCCGGTGCGTAATAGAATGGGATCAGAGTTTCATATGGGATCATGCCAATACCAGAATGGTAACTGTTATTGTATGAGAACTATTTTACAGTTCTAATTGTGGCTTTCATTATATAAATTATTATGGTAACTGTTGATTAACATATCACAATTGTCACATCATGTGATCAATTAATATGATCACTCTGAAATTACTCTGAATTCACAAACATACAATCTTTGCATTTTGGTTAATAATACTCTTGCATGTATATGTAGCTTCTTGGTTGATGGCCTCCCCATTAGACAGTTCAAGAACCTTGAATCTTATGGTATTCCATTCCCCAACTACCAGCCTATGAGGTTATACTCCAGTCTCTGGAATGCTGATAACTGGGCCACAAGAGGTGGACTGGTGAAGATAGATTGGACCCAATCACCCTTCACTGCATCCTACAAGAATTTCAATGCTGATGGTTGCATTTGGTCTTATGGAACTTCTTCTTGTGATTCAAATTCTCCAAATTCCAATGCCAACAAAGGAGCATGGTACTGGGAGAAGCTTGATTATTCAGATCAAGGGAAGATGGCATGGGTGCAAAATAATTATATGATCTACAATTACTGCACAGACACAAAGAGATTCCCTCAAGGCTTTGCTCCAGAATGCTATCTCACCAATTTGCCTTAGAGGGCTCACACCCCTATATTACTGTTTTATTATTCATTTGGTTTCCATGCAATTTTTCCAAATTCTTGCTTTTCTTTTCTCCTTATATTTCTGGTACCATGGTGCTGGCCCAAATAAAACATAGAGGATTGCTCTTAAAATGTTAAATGAAGTGTGTTTAGTTTTTTGTTTTTTTCCCCTTCAATTTCCATGCATCATGCTAGATTTGAAAAGAGTGCTGCTAAACGAACCCTAAAATTAACTGGGTACACCCTACGATCTAAGTACACCCTAATGTTTAAATAAAAATGTAAAATTAACTAAGTACACCCTATTTAACTACCAAAAATACCCATGGTACACCCTCTTTAATTTTTAATCTTTTAAAGTATTTAAAATAAACAAATAAAGTAAAATAATAATAAAATAATAATTTAACAAAACTCTCTCTCTCTCTCTCTCTCTCTCTCCTGCTTCTTCTTCTTCTTCTTCTTCTTTTATCTCTCTCCTGTGCGACCACCACCACCTGGTTTGTGTTATTGATTGTTTAAGTTTTATGCATACAAAAATCAACTGGGATCAGTACATTTCTCCTGGATTCCGAGTTGTATGTTAAAAATTAAGTCAATTTGTTTGAAGGCATGGGTTCAAAAGCTCAAGCAGTAAAACAAAGATTTTAATTCTTAATTAAATATATTGTCTTCAATCTTTCGAGAGAGGTGTGGGTTTTCAATATAATATAATTTAGGGAGATTTGGTAGTTTGGGAATTTGGGGACAGCATATCTCAACTCATCTCAGAGTGGGGTGGGTCGGGAAGGAGAGAGAGCTTTTTTTCTCTTTTTTTCTCTTTTATTTTATTTTATGGTTTTAAATACTTTAAAAAAATTAAAATTAAAGAGTTGACCATAGTTATAACAATGGACATGCGTCAAGTCTTAAGGATGGTGTATATATTGGGGTACACAATTCAATATATCCTTTTTGGTCATTTTATATTAGTGTAAATTAGTAATTCAATAAATAGTTTGATAGTATGGTGTACTCAGTTAATTTTAGGGTTCGTTTAGCAGCACTCTTTGAAAATGTGTTCCCTTTAACCTTTTTATCAGCAATGAATGATATAGACATATTACCAGATGAAGATACAATTCTATAATAAAACATAATGTGCGCATTTCACCCTGATGCTCAAGTATGACCCTATGTATTTTTTTGGGGTACAAAATTATGTTGGAAGTTTGAATGAAATTTAAGGACATTTGTCCTACATTGGTAGAAAGAAGAAAGAGTGAGATCTTTATTATAAATGGGGAAGTCCTACGCTTAGTAAATGGAAGTTGGGCCAACTGGAAGCCAGTTGGGCTTCAAAATCAATTTGGGCATTGAATATTATATATTATTTAATTGTCAAAAAGATGGGCCTTGGGCACTTGGGCACTCTAAGATTTAAATTAATTTTGTGACTCTTCTGAAATGTTTCAGAGGTTTATTTAAATCAAACGAAGCCTCATTCGAAAACCACAGAAAAAGCATTTTACAAGCATATTTCATCTTGTCTGAGAGGAAAACAAACAAAGTTCGCCAGATTCTAAGTCCGAATGCTAGGGCTCGGACTTAGAATACAGATAATTGAATCCTGGGAGACAGTCACCTGTAGAACTTCAAGCACTAAGAAGAGGTGAAATTACTGTCTTTAGGACATTGCATCAAATCTGCAAGCCTCTATCTCAAATCCAAGTCAGTTCGTTTACTGTATTCTGTATTACAGTTTGTTATAAATTATATTTCGTTGATTCGCATATATATATATATATATATATATTGTTAATATATAATTATTTTAAGGGTTTAGGGTTTAGGGTTGAATGACCCTTATCAACTCAAAAGATCAGGTATTGTACATATTCTATATTTCATGTTAGTTTAGATCACACATTATATTGGGGTCACGCACTGCTTCTTTCTTTGAATGAAGTTCCATGGAACTGCAGTCTCTCTTTCTCCTTTTACATTGTTATCAAATTTTATGCTGGCATGGTAGCAAATTAGCAATGCATCATAACCGAGTCTTACTATCTGCCAATGCCATCAAGTTGGAAATACCCTTGTCGCATTTTAGATAGTATCATGATGAGTCATAGACGCTTCTTCTAGTGTAAAAATCTAATCTCAAGTCAAGTAAGCATTTCTTATTGGGCTTATTTATTTGGGTGATTTTCTTTCATTTCTCTATTGTTTTTAACATGCCTCGTAAGTTTTGTGAACCTTGAGATCAGCTCAAATAAATTATACTTTTTTTTATAAAAAAAAAAGATTATATTTCATTAAAACGAAAGGAACATTACATGGTAAGAAAGCATGTTAACGACGGCCTCGTTAAAACCTTCCCAGAGAAAACAAAACCCCTGGGTAGGAAATAGTATCACTCATGCTATCGACTAAACAGAAGAGTCAAACAACTTTTACGAAATAGACAAACCTAAAACCCAACCACAAAACCCTTAAAACAACATCCTATCACTACGTAGGTATTGTCAAAGAAGTCCTCCTATGATCTAGAGAAAACATCATAGTTCTTCGTACAGAGTCAAAAACGTATGGGTATTAGAATTGATCCAGGCAATCACCCAACCGCAAAACCATTGAAACACATCCCATCACTACGCATGTATTGTAAAAAAAAAAGCCTCATATGATCTAAAGAAAGCATCATAGTTCTTTGTACAGAGTCAAAAACGCATTGTGAGCATCATAACAAATCCAGCCAAACACCAACCGCCACCTCCAATTTTCTTGATCCAGAACCCCAGTTGACAAGTAAGGGAGACCAAGATTGGCCTCTTAACTTGAAGAAATTTCCAAAGAAAGATCTTCTTAGTAGGAAGTTTATCGATTGCCAAGCCCACGAACGTTCCATATGAGAATTATTAGGGAGACCTTGGAGACCCCTCGAGGCTGGTCTCCTCCGTCTTGTCAACAAAATCCTCGATACAAAAACTACGCTTACCAGAAAAAGCCATGCCACGAACAATCAGATGCCTAACACAAGTTTCTACACGCTTCTGATTCCCTCTTGGTACCACATAGCGTTAAGATAGACCCCTCACCAGCGACTGCCTCCTTGGGAACCCAAAACGGAAGCCGGTGCAGCTACCCCATGGAGAACAAAAGAGAAAAAAAAACATCATACCCAATACACCAAGAAGAACCTAGAGAGATAATCAGAGAAGACTAAGAGAGACGGCATAGAGAATGAATAAAGAAAACTGGAGAAATCCTAATTCTAGCCATCAAAGCTCTCCTCGCGTGAACGAGAGTGCGACCCCATCATATTTGGACCTTATTGAGATCCCTTTATTTTGAAACAATGTGTCTACTCTGTTGCATCCAAGTTTTCAAATAAATTATACTTGATGACATAAAAAGTTAGAAACCATGAATTACACATTTGAGCTCAATTCTAAATTCCTAATCTCAATTCCTTATCTAATTGATTTATGAATTTAAAGCAACCCTGGTACATTCACTGTCAGTTTCTCATGAGAGGGTGGAAAGCAGTAACATTGATTACATTGCGGGCAATTATATCCAACTACTTAAGCATCACTTGGCCCTCATATCATGATTCATATGCAAGCATGACACTGCCATATCACTTGGTTCCGCCTTCCCTCTTTTATATATGTGTACGATTTTATTATAATGTATAGACCATGTGTTGCAAATTGCAATTTATTTGCGATAAAAACAAAACGCAATGTAGACATCAAATGATGATAGGATGCATGGCTAAACAAAAGCATGGCATTGCCACAGGGCCACATGTAGGAGTCAAATTAAATATTGCACGAGATCTACTCATGAAGTTACTCTACATGTCTACGAAGATTAGAAATATTTAAAAATATTTAAAATAAAAATTCTAAAAATTTGTTGAAATTGAAATTAACATTTAATCTTTGCTTTAACTTTTAGAGTACCATTAACTCTCCATTCTCTACCATTTCAATGGAAAGAACAAGAACCAGTATAAGGGTCACAAGAAAAATAAGAAGGTTTCCCCTCGCGGCTTGGACACGTAAAAGTCAAGTGTTCACCTATCTTCCCACAATGTAAACAATCCATGAGAACTGCACATCCATCGCTTAGGCCACAACTGCCACAACATGAGTCTCTAAAGAGGCAACCACAAAAATTACAAACTACCACACACCTCCTGCTAACAATTGCGTTCTTTGGGACATGATACTTGTAAGGGCATGTTTGGGTAAAGTGAACACCCACCTTTAAACAATACTCACATTCACGACCTGTATGCAATATGTTGATCCATTGTTAAATACAATAAAAGCAATAAAAAAAAAATCAGTTATTATTATATATATAAAAAAACAATGAATGAATGAAGATGATAAAACTCAAAAATCAATATTGTGAGCACAATATTACATAGAATAACAACAAATACATAGATGTTATAAAAGATTAATATATATATATATATATATATATATATATATATATATATATATATATATATATATATATATATATATATATATATATATATATATATATATATATATATATATATATATATATATATATATATATATATATATATATATATATATATATATATATATATATATATATATATATATATATATATATATATATATATATATATATATATATATATATATATATATATATATATATATATATATATATATATATATATATATATATATATATATATATATATATATATATATATATATATATATATATATATATATATATATATATATATATATATATATATATATATATATATATATATATATATATATATATATATATATATATATATATATATATATATATATATATATATTCTTCTTCAACTGACGATGGTGGGTCTTCTTCTTCAACTGACGATGGTGGGTCTTCTTCTTCAACTGACGATGGTGGGTCTTCTTCTTCAACTGACGATGGTGGGTCTTCTTCTTCAACTGACGATGGTGGGTCTTCTTCTTCAACTGACGATGGTGGGTCTTCTTCTTCAACTGACGATGGTGGGTCTTCTTCTTCAACTGACGATGGTGGGTCTTCTTCTTCAACTGACGATGGTGGGTCTTCTTCTTCAACTGACGATGGTGGGTCTTCTTCTTCAACTGACGATGGTGGGTCTTCTTCTTCAACTGACGATGGTGAGTCTTCTTCTTCACGTTGGGTCATTTGGTCTGCGTGATAGGTCTCCAAGCGTTGGAGGAAAAAGAGAGACGTTTGGTTTCCCAACGTACGTCGTTCCCTCAACTGAAGTGGAGTTTGTGGTGGGTCAGGAGTGTGAAAACGGGTTAAAAGATGTAATTCAATCTCAGCCACACAAGGTCATTAAAACAGATCCAACGGTTGAGCGCCCCATCCCTCAAACAACACTATTTGAGGGATCCCTCAACTGAAGGGGACTGTATATATATATATATGTAAATAGAGAAGCTGTAGGCACTTTATTTTTTTTGGTCCATAAAATCAAAAGCTTACCAATAAGTTTTTCAGTATCCGATTCATCAGTATCAGATTCATCAAACAATGATACATCAGTATCTGATTCATCAGCCTCCAATTCATCAGCCTTGCCCCCTGTTTCCATGCAATTACATTGTTAAATACAAAAAGAAAAAAGGTGATGATGTTAAAGAAGTTAGAAGAAATGGCATCTATGATCCCATCAACAAATAACGATATTATTAAATATCGGCTATGCATCATGCACACACCAAAATAACTTGGCTGGAAAAAACATCTTCAAAAACTGATTCAAAATTTTGGCATAATATAGATGTTATGTCATAAGAGAGAAAAAAAAAACGAATATCTGTAAATAGAGAAACTGTAGGCGCATTTTTTTCTTTTTTTCTTTGACCCTAAAATCAAAGGCTTACCAATAGGTTCAACAGCCTCCGATTCAACAGCCTGTGATTCAACAGGCTTGCTCCCTGTTTACATGCAATGACATTGTTAAATAATAAAAAAAAGGTAATGATGTCAAAGAAGTTAGAAGGAATGATATCTATGATCCCGTCAACAAATAACGATATTATTAAATATCGGCTATATCATGCACACACCAAAATAACTTGGTTGGAAAAAATCATCTTCAAAAACTGATTCAAAATTTTGGCATAATATAGATGTTATGTCATAAGAGATTAAAAAAAACGAATATATGTAAATAGAGAAGCTGTAGGTGCATTTTTTATTTTTTTCTTTGACCCTAAAATCAAAAGCTTACCAATAAGTTCAACAGCCTCCGATTCAACAACCTTGCTCCCTGTTTCCATGCAATTACATTGTTAAATACAAAAAGAAAAACGGTGATGATGTCAAAGAAGTTAGAAGTAATGACATGATGTCATCAACAAAAAACGATATTATTAATGCATCATACAAACACCAAAATAAATTGGCTGGAAAAAAACATCTTCAAAAACTGTTCCAAAATTTTGGCATAATATAGCATTTATGGATAGTTATCAAATGATGCTATCAAACATTATACATAGGACTTTTAAAATGCTATAATAAGCTGGGCTAATCAGCCACCACCCTACTTGGTTCACGTTTTGGCCTCTGATGGGATCCCATGCCCACCGCTCTAATTTATTTGTTTCGCCGGGAAATCTCGTTCCGCTAAACCTGTTTTGTGTCTAATAGAAATTTTCCCGAATCTGTTTTGTTTGTTTTGCATCTTTTTGCTTATCTTCGATTACGACGAGAAAAAATATTGCACATAATTTTCGTCACAAACCCTTAAATTAAACAAAAGAGGAAAAACGTACTGTTTGGCTCTGGCTGGTGGATTTGCAAAAGTGGAGACACGAGGCCGCCGTCCATGACTGTTTGTGCTCGAAAGGGAAAACGCCGCTTTGGATTTAAGGTAAATATAAAAATGCTGCTTGGGATTTAGGGTAAATTATGAGAGAAAAGAGACAGGGTTATTAAATATAGATATTTATAAAAGTACCCAATCCTAGACATGTATTTATAAAAATACCCAAGTACTATTTAAACATAGAAACATACCCAAAATGGGTTTTGGGTATGTGTGTAATGATGGGTTTTGGGTATGTTTATAAATGAGTTTTGAGTGTGTGTAATGATGAGTTTTGGGTATGTTTATAAAGTGTTTTGAGTGTTGGGTATTTTTATAATTTCAGCCCCCATTTTGGGTATTTTAGTGAAACTCCCTAGGCTTCAGTGGGCTGCGGAATCCTAACGTCTATGGGAGTCCTGGTACAACACGGACTCCGCGCCCTCATTTAGAAGGTTTTGTTATTTTAACTTCTATCAGAGAGAAAGAAAACAAAGATTTTACTATTTTAACTTTTTTTTTTTTAAAGGTTTTTTTTTATAATTTGAAAACCGAGTAACAAGAAGCGCAGGAGGACCGAGCCTCAGCTCGCCAAATCGGATCACCTCGATCTCGACCTCTCCAAGTTCGTTTTCCTATAATTTCTTCTTCATCTTTTTGGTTTTTGCTCGTAGATTTGTGGACGAAGTTATGAGATTGAGATTATGGTTGAATTTTATCGAAGGAATTATGTCGGCACTGCACCAGATCCAAGAGAAAGCTCACAAGGACGGGCTTAAGAAGAACGAAGAGACCATTTCAAGGTGAGCCGAATCTATCGGTCTGATCCAGTTTGATTATCGCAGAAATTCGAATATCTTTGAGTTGTTTCTTTGCGAGATTAATTCGATTGTCATTGTTTTATTGCCTAGTTTTCCATTTCGTTTACAAATTGCAAAAAACTCTGAAAATTGAAGGTACAATTGCGTGCTTATTTGTGTTAGTTCTGATAGAATTTACAATATGAATCTTTAATTTAATTTGTGAAACCTGATGAACGATCTTTTTTTAAGCTTTATATGAAATGTTCAAACAGCTACTAATTTAGGCATTTGGATTTGATGCCTTTTGTAGTTTTCAATTGTCAGACAAAGTTTCGCTGCTAGCATGTCATAGGCTCTTCAATAGACCTAAATATTCTGATAACTTCTTTAAAAATTTATATCAAAAGAGGTCTGTGGAAGGAGAAGAAAAGAGCTAAAACCATAAATGATCCTGCGGAGAAATTTGAATTTCTAGTTAATTTGTTTGATGCCCGAAATTTTTATTCTGATTAATAATTTGGTTGTATATAATTTATGTCTGCAGTGTGAGAATTGCTTGAAGACTAAAACTGCCAAGTTCCAAGGACTCTATGAGAAGTTTTGCAAGGACCAAGCCAACCATCTACAGGCCTTGAAAGGTAGTTCCTTAGAGCAGTTCCAGCAGGTCAAGCTGGGGGGTTTGGGCCAAAAACATGTTTCCAGCAGCAAAATGCAGCCCGGGCAGAAGGTGGGACCCAGCGAACTCGGCTGGCCCGAGGGCAAGTCGAGCCCCTGATCCAAAACGAGGGCGGGCTGACATCACGATGACGTCAGCGCTACAGTACCACCACAGTATTGCTATAGTGTAGCGCTACAATCCCGCTCTGCCACGTGTCGCGTTCTGGGCTGTCTGATCAGAATTTTTCCTCCAATCCAACGGCAGCCAATTTTTGTGCAATAAAAAAATGAAAAAATATTTAAAAAAAACCCAAAAATTCTGAATTTTTTTTTTCTATAAATACCTACCAAAACTCTTCACTTTCAACACCAAATCCTCATACACGTAGGCAGAGGCGGACCTTATTTTCATTTTCAACATTTAAGTAAATGTCTTTGTCCTTTTACTTTTATTTATTTTTATATTACTCCATTTACTTAATTTTACAATGTAAATAAGAAAGTACCCCCCATTTGGATTCAAATAAAAATACTAGAAAATCAAATTCCCACCAAATCAAAATATGAAAAATTGGTTTTAGTGCAGAATACGATTTAGGCTAAAAATGATGGCTCATTAAGTTAATATATACTTTATACTAAAATCCCATAAAATCAAGTTTTCTTATTTGATGTGTAAGGAACAAAAGCCGCCAAAAATTATCTTGAGAAAATGATTATTCCGAAAAATCATTTTTCATACTTAGTCAATATTGCACCTCCGCTA
>NW_018921542.1:36869-72691 GCF_002207925.1 Prunus avium
CTCCACTCCACCATTTCTACCCACAAACCCAACCACCACCCCAACCCTAATCATGATGGATGCTTTACAATTCCTGACCATTCATAAGATGACTTAATTTCGAACTTTGAACCGTCATGCAAGCCAATAGTGTAGACTTAGGAGGGGAAGTGACCCGATGATGGTCACCTTATACCAATATCCCACGTTTTTTTAATTGAATGTCCTACTTAACGTCTAATTGAATGTTGGATAAAATAACCTTAAGCGTTTAATACGTGAATATAGGTATTTGTAACCCGACTTCATCTGAAAAGCTCAACCATAGGCATCAATAGTTCACTTACTATTTTCAGTCTGTGGGGTACATCACTTTTGTGCACAAGGTGGACATTTGCGTACCGTTAGTCCACAACTTTTGTTGCCCCAACCCAATTATGCTATGCAGCCTCTCCAATAAATATAGTCATGGGAGCATTGAGAGAATGGATATTGTGAACAGATTGATCAGCCAGAAGAAAAATGAAGCATGGGACGGCGAAAACGGAGGCTTTTCTAAGGCTTTGTGCAGTCTTAGTCCTAGTCCTTACTGCATGTTTAGTAGGTTTCGATTCTCAAACCAAATATGTGATTTTCGTTTATAGAAAAGCTACCTTCAGAGATTTGAAGGCCCTCTTGTAAGTTCCCTTTTTTCTCTATTTGCTCTTTCTCTTTGACATTTGGCCTTTCGATTTTCTCGCTTGCTTACTTATAAGTACGTTGACGTTCAAAACTTGGGTTTTTTTTTTTTTTGGAAAGGGTTTTGGTTTATGTTGTTTCTGTTGCTGCCGGTTACAATCTGCTTCAACTTGGAAAGTGTTCAAAGTCGGCTTGGTACAAAGAAAACTTGAAAGGGTCTAACCTATACGTAGCTTGGCTTTGCTTCTTGCTGGATCAGGTATTTACCTTTCCCCATGTATAGAGTTTCTCTCTCTTTGGATGTCTTTTATGAGTTTTTATTTTTATTTTTTATACAAGCAATATTCTACTTTAATATAATCTAAATTATGGGATGGCAATTCGAACTCGAGTGCAGAGTAGAGTGCACATCTACTTTAGCCAACTTGACATTTGCATGTCTTTTATGAGTTCTTCATATAGATAAAACCAAGATTATGGGTATACTGTTAAAAGAAATTTGAAGATAACTTTTTTTTTTGGGTCGGAATTTGCAAGATAACTTAGGATTAATTTTTTAGCTGGCTTATATTTTATGCACTTGCATAATCTTTATTTTTTCCCTTCTTGTCGGTTTTTACACAATAATACTCCAAATTTTATAAGTAATTTTTGTATATGTTCCGGATACACCAGCGGGAACAATCCCAGAACCAGCAACACTTGAGATGTCTTATTTAATTCGTCTCTCTTTGATGAGAAAGTTTTCCCAATGGTCCTTCCCTAGTCTCTCTCTGGCGCCTACCCCATCTCCCTCCTCCCAACTCCCAACTACCAGCTATAAAGAACACTCAACAAAAAAAAATTCAGCACTAAATGCATTCTCTCGTGACATTACTAGATATGAGCTCCCATCCCATTAAAGGTGTGCTAGTGATATTTTGGGATGTGGGGTTCGTTTTTTATTTTGAAGTGTCCGAGTGTGAGAAAGAGACAATGTTATGGATTTGACATTGATTTTTCTTTTAAGCCGTTTGATTAATTATTGAGTATACAAGGTATTTCTGATTGCCGACAACTGCATAGCGCATATACTTATGCATGATATATTAATAATTGATTTTTTTTTTATACGGTTCTTGTTTTCTCAGGAGAAATTATAGAATACTACAGTATTATGGTCACATGACACATCATGTACACGTGTTGTAATATGGGTGAACGATAAATTTTATTTTCCCCCCTTTTAAAGAATAGTATCAATAAATATCCACTTATATTATAATAAATGTACAAGATGTATCATGTGACCATATTACCGTAGTATGCTATATGAATGTAAGTATGGATGCATGATATTAAGAGAATATTAAATCATATATTTTGTATAGGATAAAATTTGACTCCTTAACACTAAACAGGATATTAACAAGTCATTGTCTATTACTGTGAGCTTGTAACTAAACAAGATATTAAAGTAATTAATTGTATGAAGTCGTATTAAGTTAGCCCTCAGCCCTAACCCATAGTGGCATCCCACTCTCGAGAGGGAAACAATTATAGTCAACAAAAAAATAATTATAAAAATTATAAAATCGCACACTGTAATATTGTATTTGTAACATGTAAATAAATGAAACTAACCATCTATTCGTCTTGTTGCATCTTGCTGCATATAATTTGCTAAACAGGTAGCTGTGTACGTGACATTTGGAGCAAACTCAGCTGCGCTTGAGGCTTCTGTGCTAGCAATAAAAGGCGCACAAGATTTTCAGTGGATGAAGTTGTGCAACAAATATACAAGATTCTGCTTTCAAATTGGTGGGGCTTTGGCATGTGGGTATGTGGCCTGTATCCTAATGGCTTGGATATCCCTCATCAGCGCTTTCAATCTCTTTAGGCTTTACTCACTAAAACAATTCCTTCTGTTAAAGACCAGAGGGTGACAGGTTTTCTAAGCAAATATTGTATAAATTATGTATGCTTATCTAGAAATAAATTTAATGAAATCGAATAAAGCTTGGACACCAAAAGCAATGGATACTTGTAAAGCGCAGACTTGTCAGAAGAGAAGGCACACACATTCAGGAAGAGAAGCAAATAGAATGGGAGTGACAATTTTATTTATAACTCTAATATTCATCTCTATTTTTTAATACAAGAAATCATCTAAACTACAGAGGCAATAAGGAGTTTCTCACACAAGGACTACTAAAGATGTCATGGGAGTTCGAATTTGAGATCGCTGATCTACAAATCAATATCATATTCCACTGAGCTAGACCCGTTGGCCTTTAACATCCACCTCTCTACCAAACAGAATAACTGCCAATTATTAAGTTATTTATGGGGTGAGATTTTCGGGGGAACATTTGAAACAGCTTCAAAATTGTGGTCACATCTCAAACTAAATTTCGGGTAAGAACGGCAGAGGACAGCTTTCTGGGCCTGCAGCCCAGATCAAGATGTTATGGTTAATAAGCCCATAGGTCATCATATTTTAGGCCCCGATAGACTGATGGGTGATCCAATCCATCAATAATTGGGCATCTCTCCACTAAAATTTCAAAAGTGCAATAAATTACTGAATGCGAGGGTATCACACATCACAAGGTGTGAGGGGAATTGTATTTCCTTACTTTCTCTGTTTTTTCCTTTTTCGGTAAACGAAAGTTTAAGGGGAGGGGAGGCTACCCTAGCTCAAGATCAAGCATACTAAGGCCTCTTTGAGGAGGGGTTTTAGACCATTTTTTAGTCTTTACAGATTACTCACAAAGAGGGATTGTCGGCAGAGGGACTCGAATATGGGCCTTAATAGCGAAAAAAACGATCCTTACCAACTCAACCAACTCTCGTTGGCTTATTTTCTCTACTTTTATTATACGACAACTGACAATATTTTCTGTGATAGTCTTCTAACATTCAAAAGATTTTTACTCACTTTTCTCTTCTTACTATCTGGTGTATCAATTTGAAATAGGGTTAATTGGTGATTTGCCCCTTAAACTTGTATCTAACTTTCAATTTACCCATTCTTTTTTTTTAATAGAAAATTAAGGATAGGAACTATTTTTTTTGGCCAATTTCCCCCTACTGTCTAAATCATCAACATTTCATTCAATTTCTATTAAATCATTATAAATAAATAAATTTTTTTAGAAAAAAAATCAAAGAAAAAGGAACAAATCAAAAACAAAAACAAACCTATCCTACCCTCTCTTTTTCTCCCCCAACTTGACTACCCCCTCCCCACTTGCAACTCACCTCCTTTCCCACCTGCAACTCACCCCAAGACTAATTCGCAACCCATCCCCCCTCTCCACCGTCGCTGCCTCCCTTTCGCAACACACCCCCAGACCCACGACCACCCCTTTACACATCGTAGCCTCCCTCTCCCTCTCAACAGCTCACCCTCCCACAGCCACCACCTCACAACCATCACACACTCTCTTTCTCTTCCCCCAAATCCCAGGTCCATCCCTGACACCCACAAAATCACCCACCTCGCCACAACCCCTCTGCCCTTGGTGCGTTTTTTGATCAAATAGATTTGGGTTTTTTTGTGTGTTCAAATATGTGCATGTGGGTTTTTTTGTTCAAATATATGGTGGTGGTTTTGATGTTATTGTATGGGATGTGTTCGATATTGGGGAAGAAGGGGTTGGTCTGAGGCTTATAAGAAGTGGGGTTGGTTTGAGGAAAACATTCTCTCTACTCTCAGTTTTTTTTTTTTTTAATAAAAACTTTATTTCTATCATTATTGATTATTATTTCAAATTTCAAATTATTTTATTTTATTTTATTTTAATATGAGGGCAAATTGGATGAAATGTTGAAGATTTAGATGATAAGGTAGAAATTGGTGGAAAAAAAAAGTTCATATCCTTAATTTTCTTATATAGAAAAAAAGAATAAAAAGTAAATTGAAAGCTAGTTACAAATTCAAGGAATCAACAATTAACCCTTTGAAATACACCTCTTCTATCTATAGACATAGCGCACGGACTCAATTCATCTCAGCACTGAAGGCTTCAACCATATCATTCATTGCGTTGCTGTAGGTTCAGTTTCAATATGCCACTTCTTCACTCTTCTGTCACATCTTTTTCTTATTGTAATGCTAGACTCTATGTATTCTTTATTCTAATACGAATGTTGCTAGACTTGCTCGCTTTCGGAGTGCTCCATGTATTGCTTAAGCACTTTTTATTGTGTTTTAGATCTTCGATACTTTACAATATATCCTTGAGTAAATTTTTAATGTGATTGTCACACTGTTACTTAGTGTTACAGTCAACTCGTGTCATGATATGACACGTGTATTTATTCATTAATATACCCTAGATTGGGAAAATATAAACTATATATCATTTATCCATATTATAACATGCGAAGAATATAGTGTGATAGTCACACCCAATATTTTCCTTGTGCCCTCTCTATAATGTATCCATATTATTGGCACATGTCCTGTCCTGCTACTTAACAAAAAGCTAAAATCTATGAATGCACATAAAAGTTTATACAAATATATATCTTTTAAAATAATATATTTATTCCAAAGATTAAAATTCAATTGAATACCATATAAGCATCTTATCAATAATAGGTATCGAAATCATTCCAATTCCTTCTTTCTTTGTGTTTACTAACACATGGGTATTGAAATGCTTTTAAATTCCTTACTTCCTTTGCGTTTACTTACACATATGAAATAAAAAATAATGGGAGTTTTATGCTAAAATTCGAAATCAAATACCCTCAAAACTAATCAAATCAACTAAAGGGAGTAGTTGATCCGATTCCAATTCCTTATTTCCAAATTCTTAAACTCTCCGATTCATGACTTCCTCTATACCTTGAAAGTAAACATGCCAAATCTAATTTCTTAATTGTATTTTTTGTGCATTGCATGGTTTTGAGGGTGCCTGATTTACCACTACAAGCAGGATCGGAACTATCTGACTGAAGCTAACACATTTTGGCATCATCAACAAGCACATGTCATTTAACAAATCTCATTTTCATTAGAAACCAGACAAACGTGAAAAACAGATTGATGATTTAATTCAAACTTTTATAACATCACTTTCAGGTGGAGAATCTTAGTTCACATGGACCTCAAAACCCCAAACTCGAGATCAGTCCTTAGATTGAATTCCACTAAGATAATGACAACGCTTTGAAGCCTTCTTTGAGATCATGACACCAATGTATGGGTGTTGAAACATTATTGGGTTTCAGCCATCAACTTGTGTTGAAAGGACGTGGGGTCCCCCAAGCTTCCATTACGTGTGAAATACTAACTGTCATGAAACCAACTAAGACTTGTCCACCATTAATTTCAAACACATCAAATCTGAATAAAACTATGGTGATTAAAGCTGAGAGTACGTAGTGTTGTTTTTATTGCAGAAGCGAAACATTATCTCAAAGAAGTTATCACAATGACTTGCTTAAAATTGACAACAAATTAATTATGATGTAGAACATATGGTGGAAGCAATTGAAGATGAGTTGTAGAGACGCGCGTACAAGGGTAAATTGGGCGAACTAAAGATTTGAGCTCCGAGCTCAGAATTGGGCCCAAGACCCGTTGATTTGAAGAGAAAGGCGTCACGAGTAAAACTTATCGCTTTTCCATGGGGTATGGGCTTTTCGGACATCCAAGATTGTTTAGTAGCCCGAAATTCAGTTTTAATATGTTTACAGTTTTTGGAAACTTTGTTATTTTATATTTTAATTCTCTGTTTATTCATAGGGTTTTTTGAGTAATGCTATTTGGACACACAACATTGACACACTTAGTTGACACCCGCTGATGTGTCAATGTATCATTCTCTGAACAGAAAACGAGGAGAAAAGAAGAGCAAATGATACATTGACACATCAGCGGGTGTCACTAAGTGTGTCAATGTTGTGTGTCCAAATAGCATTACTCTTCTAGAAGTATTTAAACAGATTTTACCCGTGGCTAAGGTTATGTTTTGTTATTCCAATTTATTAATAAACCTTGAGGTTTCCTTCTATCTTCTTGGTGAATTCCAGAATTACATGTTGTACGCTAAAGTTTTAGCCATTCTATTATCACAATGCATCAAATTCATTGACCTACGCATGCATGAGTAGAGTCGTGCAATCTAAACATGTTTCTTTCCACTAATTTCGCTTAATTCACTATTTCGTAGTCGTTGAAACTAATTTTTGATGTCCAAAGAGTAGAGCATGAAAATATAAAAGCATGAGTTAAATTTTGTCACACTTTAAGACTAATGCATGCCGGATCATTTGTTTGGTTTTCTTTAGATTATTCTAAGCATGCTACATCATTTAAAACTCATCTAAAGACCAAAAACGTGACATTGAATCCACATATTTTCTCTTCGAAATTTTTTCCTCTCTCTCTCTCTCTCTCTCTCTCTCTCTCTCAAAGCGATGCTAGTCTTCGTCTCCTAATGCGTTATTATCTATAATGAAAAATTTTAGTGGTCCAATTTTGATGGCTACAACTGAAAGTGACTTTTTCGTTTCATAATAAAGTGAAATGAGTTGCACTGCCGGATATGTAATATTGTGCTCTTTAAAGAGAGTTAGTTGTTAGATGATGTTGTAGACAATTAGATTGATCATTGAGTAAAATAGTTCTGTAAAAAGTCCGTTTCATGTAGATCGATCATAACAATCAATACGTGAAATAATCAAAGATGCAATTTCATTCGCAAAATTCCAAATTCGGCAGGAGCGCATCAGATTTGTTACACAAATAGCATTACATTATGTTGACGGGTCTAGCCTAGTGAAAAATGACCTTAACTTGCTGGAAATTATATATTATAATATTTGTTAAATATTATAATATTTAATTTTAATGTGTGAATGAAAACAGTTATTATGTTCAAAATATGAAAAGTCGCACAGCATACAAACTTGATACAATTCAATTAGGGGAGTTGCATCTTTCCTTTTGCATGGGTGGCGTCAATTAGTGAACAACCACCATTATTATTCCAAAAAGTCACTTGGGTTCTACATAAACCTAAGATATATGAAATTCCAAAGTGGTGTTGAAAAGGAGTTTCCCCCACTCATACTATGTTAGAGTATCAATTTTCAAGTTTCCTTCCTAAGTGTTTTGAGAGTACAATTATATAATTGGTTCGCCAGAGTCTTAAATTGAAGTGCTTCAATTTAGGATTATCGATTGTTGAATCCTAAGAGATGGATGCCTATAGAACTACGAGCACAAGGACATGAGCAAAATCTGTCTTTAGGATATTGCAATTCTTGCAAGCCTCAATCACTAAAGTTGTCAATATTTCTATTTGTGTTTGTTGATTTACATTAATTTCATATAATTTGTTATTGTATTTGATAATAACAATTCTGTCGAGAATTATTATTACCTTGAAATTCATATTTCCTACTGTTCTGCCAAACTCCATGATACTTTGGTAGTGAGTGTGTGTGTTAGAGAAACCCTCCTTAGTTTAGATTATCGCTTCTATTCAAATAGCATTACATTACTAAAGCACATCAAAGGTTAATAGTTGTTTATTTAATGTACAACTACAAAATTTTCCCCTTTATTTCTTTGTTTGTCACTACTAGAAAACTTCATTATAAGTCACTGATACACCCATTGTCTGTAATGATGTAAGCTACAAATTATCCGTGACTAAAGGGTGTTGATTATAAATTAAAGACAGATCACATAACTGTGGTTGAAGTGGATATTGACATTAATTTTCTACCACAACAAAGACAACAAAGAGTGTTTGTGACCTATAAGCGGTGGATCCCATCATGTCTTCTCATCCTTGCAAAGGTCTTCCTCCCACCCATTAAAATATTAATATCTTTTAAAACCCGTGGCCTATAATTGGATGCGTACGTTGTAATACAATTCCAATTCCAATTCACTATTTTGTTCTATCACAGTACAGGAACCTTGCAAAAGTACCGCTAATTTCTTTTGTTATTATGTGGATCGAAGGCCATAAATTAATTCTCTTTCAAATGCTTATTCAAATTATATATAAAAAATTGCTTTGTAATTAAACAATTGTCACATTCACAACAATGACAATTGCTTATTCAAACAATTGTCCTCCATATCCAAATATAGGACAAAGACAATTATCTAGCACTAGTGTGGAGGGTTTTACTACAGTGCAAACTAGTGCTCAATGCAAATACCACACTCATTGGTTCATCATAACCCGTATTTATTTGACCCAGTAAGTGATACATTTGGCACATTAGGTGGTGTAGCACCACTTTGTACACCGTATGAATGGCTATTTGTCATTGTTCATATTGAGTCATATTTGTACAGTAAACAAACAATTGCTAATACAAGGCTCATGGAGTTCTATTTTTAAAAACTAAAAAACTGAAAACTGTTCAAAAGCTATTTGGTCACTGATTTCAATTTTATGTGGAACTTGAAAATGAAATTTTTTGGGGGTCAAATTGTGAGTTTTGGATGGTATTGTAAACTTGGAAACGGAAGTGCATGTTATAAAGAGTTCGTAGCATTTTTGTGTGAAATTTTTGTAGTTATGATGAATTTTTTGTGAATTTTGGATTTGGAGGTTCCGAAGCTCAAATTGGGTTCACGGCCGTGTCCAAGTTGGAAGGTCCCAAATACCGAGCTTTGGTAACTAAAGTGCAAAATATAGAAAGATAAAGATGATTTTGAAAACTAGATTTCACTCCTTTGAATATAGAAAACGAAAACTGTTACCAAACATGTTTTAATTTTCATTTTTCAGAAAAAGTGAAAATGAAATTTTTATCAAACGGGCACCATGACCACCACAAGCCTGCATGTGGATCCGTTGCTGCCAAGAAAAACAATTAGAATGATCCAATTCTGACAAACATGACAAACAATAATACGAATCCTCCTCAGAAGAGAGTATTGAGAAGGGTGATGAGTATACACCTTGGGTTAAAGTAGTGAGAAAAAATGCTCCCATCGTTGAAACCCAGCAATTGGTGGCTGGCAATTGACTAATTAATACTCATGCAGCTGCACTGAAATCAAGTTACTCGACATATGAAGTTCATCTTGCCTATCTACCGACATTGGTTTCTTATGCCTAAGAGAGTAATAACATCGGTTTCTTATTTTACCGATGTAGAAAGTGAATTTTGACATAGTGCACATATATATATAAAGCCACAATGGCACACTCAACAGTGCCATCACTTTTGCTTTCATATATATTGTGACACTGTAACAAACAGATGGAATACAAGAACTTCGGTGATGATTATGTTTTTGAATTTTCTAGTGGGATTATCCAATACAGTTTTTCAAGGATCCAATTAATTTATTTGGCACAAAATTGTAGACAAATAAAGTAAACTATCATGATTATCATACATATATACCTGGATATGATTAAAACTCTTTCCCCATTTTCGCTAATTTTGTACGGTGGATTCTTGATTTTATCTACAAAAATAGATGATATCGATGCAGATCATGAGACAACGTTGGGAACAATATGAAGTTCTCAGCTTATAGGTTTTCATTCCATCCACCTCGGTTTATATAAGTCATGTTTCTATAGTTGATTATAAACATCAACGATTGACATTTGTTTATACATGTGTGAGCGATTGTACTTAGCACTGTTCTATGAGTGTGTGTAAATAAAAATAACCGTACCAAATAGTCTGACATGTTATGGTAACAGATAATAAGAGGATTTACAAGACAACTTATTTAGTTGTGAGGCATGTTATCGTACTAGCCTCTACACCGAAGGATATGTAAGTGACATATCTAAAACCTATGTATATGCTGAAAATATCAAACCGATAGGATTACTTTTGACAAGAGACTAGTGTAAACAAATATATCATACCAATCAAGGTTTATTTGAACCAATATAGCTTGAACAAAAATATACCCGTTAATTGGGTTGAATCATGAATATATGTCTTGTATGAACAAAACATGTTGGAACTTACAATGTTCGAAACAAGAGGAAAACATACACTGCACTATCTCATTAGTTTTGTTCGTTTGTGTCTTTGGTCCTCACTCTCATCTATTTTCTTCATAAAAATATATAAAAATATGATAAATTTCCAGAATCTAATTTGAAAATTTAACATGAAACTCCATCACATCATAAAGTAATTTGAAAATTTAATGTGTGCAATTATTTAACTTAAAGCCTTAAAGACAAGTCGAGGTGGCCAATCTCCTCCTCAACATTATTCTCAGGTCTGTATCCACAGTTCATATGGCCAGCAAACCTACCAGCATGTCCTTGATGTTCTTTCAACCCCCCAAGATTATGTGCCTCATGAATTTGCCTTGGATGACTTGAATCGCTGAAGCTATTAGACCCTGCAGGCCTCTGGTTCGAGCCGCCATGAGCTCGGGCAGCGGAGCTTAGCTGCTCTCTGCTTTTCTTGGCTAAAGTCCGCTCGAGCTTGTGAGCATTTTGGTGGCCTCCAAGTGCTTGTGAGCTGTAAAACTTTCTCTGGCAATAGTTGCAAGAAAACACACGCGGTTGTTCTGAAGGACTGAAAGATGATGAGGAAGACGTGTATGATGGCTCTAGGACAAGATCTAAATTGACTTGGTCGTTGGGTAGGCTTAGATGAAGAGAAGTATTGGGCTGAAAATCCATGAGAGAGAGCGAGAGAGAGAGAGGTTGAGGAAAATAGCTGTAGCTAGGAGCAAGCAAGGTAACTAGGCTAGGGAAGATTGAAGAGAGGAGATTAATGTGAAGTAGAGGGAGGGTTTTTCTGGGATTATATCATGAGGCTTAAAGCATCACCATTCCTGTAACCACAAATAGTAAATGAAGTGAAATGGAGGTGGCCTTATAATAGTGTCTCTATGTGTGTGTGTGTGTGTCTCGGAGAGAGAGAGAGAGAGAGAGTTTGCCGCAAAGATCAGTGGGGAATCGAAGTGTTGTCGCCTCCATTAATGGCAGCATTACAATCTCCTGTCGGTCCATGCGAATTAATTAATTCTACTGCGTTCCTTTTATAACTAATTAGAGGATAATAAACTTACCAATTTAGAGGATAATAAATCGCGTTGTTAAACAAATACTTATATTTTTCGACTTTTAAACTCAGGGTAAGAAGTTAAACTTAATTCGTAATTCGCAAGGAACTTGTAGCTCAAGTGATTAAGAGCATTTATTCTGCTACACCTAAGGTCTTAGGTTCGATTCCCCGGCCTCTCCTTTAATATCACTTGTATCAAAACTTAATTCGTAATTCAAATTCATTGAAAATATAAAACATCTAACAATATAGCGAGAGAATGGTAAACTTAATTTATTTGTACTTTATAATGTAAAGAGCTTTATTTAATAAATATCATGTGCTATCTCCTGCAAAAGATTTGATTTATTTACCCATCTAATCATGGGACCAATCTTTTTTGACAATTCCCTATCTCCCTTATCTCTAAGAGTCTAGAGATGATGCAATATCTTATCAAATTTCTATTATAAGTACTTAATGGCAAACAAGATAAACCATCTTAACTAGTCTAAACAAGGAACAATAATTGATATATAATCACCTTGTATAATTAATTAATCAAATACCACCGTCTTGATGTTTGGAATTTCTAACATATACATGTAAAAGTCTTAGGTTAATGGTCGGACTTGTCAAAGACATGTTGTATTTCTAATTTCTTTATCTTTGGAATTTTATTATGAGCACTTTCATGGCTCTTTCCTTCTGATGATTCACTTTCAAAGTTCAAAGTTCAATTACGTACGTCAATCTAATGCCATATAATATCCACTTCCTGAATTCATAAGATAATTGTATAAGCATGCTTTCTGTCTGATGGTAGGCAAATTACAAATTTGGGATTTTGTTTGTCTTTAGAATAAACGTTTTGCGGTTTTTTGCACATGACATGGTTGTAGGAAGATTATAAAATTGCTCCAAGGAAGTGCTAACAATAGTGTATATATATAGAGAGTTTTCATTGAGGGATTTCTCAAATAAGCGTATTTGAGGGACACCTTTGTAGGGCGTACTCCGCATTGTATTTCACTAATCCAAACCATCTATTTTGTAGATATTCATTAAAAAATCATCTCTATAAAAAATTACTTGAATCCGATATCATTTGACCACCCAATTAAATTACATATATATCACATATGTTATAATTATATTAACACTATGTATATGTGACATATTTACTGATCACATTATAACAAAGATGAAATTTACTTATAAAATAAATTATACTATCAACTAGTACTTAGTTTAGTGGTGTTTCTATTTCAAAAGATGAAAAAGTTTCGAATTCGATTCCTTCTCTCTCATTAATTTTTATTTTATTTTTAAAGATGAATCCTACGCGGATCTCACCTCTCTAAAGAATATAGTCTCGGCATGCACTATACTAATAGTTTTGCCATTACCAAAGGGTGGGCCTACATTTTTTGGGCAAGCAGCAAGTTCAATCTGTTTTTAGTTTTTGTTATGCTAACTAAGTTTTAGTCTAACTAATGATGTTTTTTTTTTTCTTTTCAGAATTACTATATAATCTTTGTTAAGGGAGCCGAGCACATGGGTTAAGGGATATAATAGCACTGGCAGACAAATTAATTCCACTGTGTGCTCCCAAAGAGGTGGTAAAATATAATTCAGGTCAAGGTATAATCTTGTTAATCATAAACAAACACAATAAGAAATTGCATTACACCATGATTGTGGGATCATAATCTTGCAGGTCGGCAATGATTGCGGTGAACTTTGTCTTTGAATCCCAGACACAACAGAAACCAAGAAACTGCGTACTCTTTCTGTGTCTTGCTAATCCAAAATCGCCATAAGAGATATTTCCAAGGAACATTAATTCCTCCCTCTTGAACTACCTACCGTTATCTGTCCCTCTTCAAGTACTTTAACAATCCCAAAACACATGGGAGTGTACTGTGTATGAGACTCAATTATCAACTTATATTCTACACATATATGCATTACGAGCGGTGGATTTTCCTTTCCTTTCTTCTTCTCTTTCATTGGTTTAACAAACACATTTCGGGGTGGGACTAGACAGACTATTTCAATTAAAATGGACAAGAGTTCCAGCTGTTGTTTGGTGCGTTGGGATTTGACTTGTCAAAATGGATGCCAGTTCAATATATTGTATTTTACAAATCCCACTCATAAAAACTAGATTGAACTCAACTTTAATCCAATTTAAGTCAAGCAACTAAACGAGGCCTAGTTACAATTTCTTCAGTAATATATTTAATTTTAGACAGAAAAAACCCTAGTTGCTACAAATCAAGTTTTGTTTAGTTTCTTTTCATTTTTTTTTATCAATCAAGTTTTTTGATGAGCATGATTCAAAATCCTAGTCAAATGTTTGGCAGTCTAAAAATAACCTAGATTGGATTGTGTCTAATCCTACTAGACCCAAATGTAGTAGCATTATAAATCCCACCGAAAGGTTGGGATTAAAGGCTCGTTTGGGATTGCTTCTTTAGGAAGCACTTCTACTTATAAGCTTCTACCAAAAGCGCTTTTATTATAAAGACGTTGAAATTTTCATAAGAAATAGGAGTGCTTCTTGGAAAAGCACTTGGGAGTGCTTCCTGAAGAAGCACAGGGCAGGTGCTTCTCCAGAAAGCGCTTCTATGGCCCAAAAGTGCTTCTAAACTTTTCTGCCAAACTCTATCAAAAGCGCTTTTGGTTGTCAAAAAACGCTTTTAACTGTTCCAGAAGCACTCCCAAACGGGCCCTAATTAAGTTGGATTGCATTATATCTAATTCTGCCAGGCCATGTAAATATTTTGTTAATTCAACCCCTTAATTATGTGTACTTCCAAACACATCATTGGATTAGTATTATCCATCCAAATTCAATTCTACCTTATGAATCAATCCAATCCCAATCACCAAATATGTCATTAGTGAAAACTTAAAAAATGAAATTAAATAAATTAGAGAGTCACATGGAAAAGTGGCATGCATATAGACAAGAGCAATTGAGGTGAGGAGCCTCCATTTTTGCGTTTGGATACGGCAATATCTTATGAAGATCAAAGTGAGATGAGGATGGTAGTGGACATGTTTGTGTTTTGTCGGCTTTTTATAGATTAAGGTGGGTTCATGGACGGCCTGAGTCCGATGACTCATTTGCTTTTATTTTCTGCATACACGTGGATAATGACTCTCACTGTGCTTTGCTCATCATCGAATGTCGTACATCATCCATTTTACTATGTTCCATATCCAACTCTCTCTCTCTCTCTCTCTCTCTCTCTGGTCTGGTATACATATATTCTTGTGGGTATGGATTTCAGCTTTGTGTACAGTCATGATATGTGGTTGAAATCAAATTCGTGTAAGCTCCAAAAGGATATAAAACCTCATCTCTTTCGAAGCCTTTGACGTTGAAACCCAACTTTACTTTGTATTTTAGTGCTGCTTGGCTGCCATGAGTTAGAGAAAGTAGGATCCTGCTTCAACCCACTTTCAATTGGCTCCCCACTTTCTGCACTTTATTTTTGTTTCATCTTTGTATCTATCAATTGAAAAGGTTTAACTATTGTAAGGTGCTTGGTCTCGAACAAATCATAAGAGGGTTTCTAAAAGTCTCTTATCTCTTGTTATTAAGAAATGGCTTAAATGCAAAAATGGTCTCTGTGTTTTACTATATTGACCAATTTAGTCTTTATATTTTTAATTTGGCCAATTCAATTCATGTGTTTATAACCGTTAGCCAATGTTGCCAATTCTACTAAATTTGTTATTAAATAAACATGATAAACCTTTTTTTCTTTTGAAAACCTATAAACCTTTTTAAAAATAATAATAAAAAACTTAATGAATCTAAAAATATTAAAAATTCATTAAAAGTAAATCATAATATTATTAGAGAAAAGAAAAAACTTGAATAAAAATAGGATTGGGTTGTCCGAAAGAGGAGTGTCTACCCAAGGAGTGGAGACGTTGGAAGGAGGGGGATGAGAGGAGGGGCAAGGCCGGCCTGGAGCCTGGGCCCGACGGCGACGGCTTAGGGCCTCAAATTGTATATATAATTGTTCAAGGCCCATATTAAATAGATTGAGAGTTTAAAAATACAAGGGACCAAATAATAACCACTTTAAATCTTTAACAATACAAGGGCCCATATTTACAAATTAAAATTATAAATAAATAAAAATCTTTTTTGTTTTGGAACAACAAACATCCAATTGATCCAACAATTTCTTTATAAAAAAAATTGTTTAGTTCTTCTAGTTTGATGACTTTTGTGATCTCAACAATGGAAGTTGATGATAGAGAAGATTTTTTAATGGAGCGTGATGGAGAAGATGGGTTTAGGTTTTTTCATTTTTTTTCGTTTATTTTTTAATTTGTTTTGTTTTCTCAATATTTTAGTTTTTCTAATATAATAATATAAAAAATTCAAATAGTAAGTCACGTGTCCTACACATGACTTTTTGGACGGAAAAAATTAATGAAATTAGAAAATTTTGACGATAAGGGCTAAATTGACTGTTTTAATTAATTCGAGTGCTCAATTAATTGATTTGTTAATTTAGGGGGTTTAGTTTGATTAGGGTCATAGTTCAGGGAGTAAAACGGCTGAAAAAATCCTTTAATTAATAACTGCACTTCAAAGGATGACCAAATGCAAACCAAATACTAAGACACACCTCTTTTGGAGAAACTTATTTTTCATTTACTATAGAAACTAAATAATATTTAACAATATATAATATCCAACACCATATAGCATTGATGTGTGTTTCATCTTCACACATATGAGATAGTCTTGATATTTTCCTATTAACTTGTCACCTTGAAACCCTAATTGGGTAAGCCTGCAGCCAGCCTTGCTCTCAAATCTTTTCTCAAGATTTTGCCAGAAGGTGCTATAGGTATTTTGTCTGTGAAGAAAACCCGACCAATTCTCTTATAGAACACCACCTGCACATATAACACGTAACAATTCCACAATCACAAAAAATTACTTAAAAAATTTATAACTTATAAGAAAGTATATGCGCACACATAGGACTGCCTAGAATTTTCAGCTTGACTTCTGTCTCATCTTAAAAGAGAACTAAAGTTCGAATCTCCTTCATAATATTAAAAGAGATTGAGTTCGAATCTCTCTTCCTCCATCATTGATAAAGAAAAAGGACTGGTAGTTCGTAAAATCTAATAATAAATAAATAAATTGAAGAGAATATTCAAGGTTATCTATCTCATAAACGGATAGGCATGCATGTGTCTAAAAGTCAATTTCCATAATAATTTTCACTATTAGAAGAATCGACAAATGACTTTTTTTCTTTTGTCACAAACCAGCAGGACGGTTGACAATTCCAACATTATGCCACATGCGTGTTCTTCGGGCATACCTAATAATATCTAACTTGCCCTACCTACTCCAGTTAGCTAGCCAATGAAAATTAAGGAAAACAGGTTATTAGTTCAAGCAACATGTGTTATGTGGTAATCATTTGCAATGTCTAATAATATGATTGAATAAAAAAGAGTACCTGTTTTGAGATGTATTGCTTGATGTCCTCCTCGGAGATCTTGGAACCGTTTGATCTTACAACAAACGCAACAGGAATTTCACCCGCAGCTTCATCTTTCATACTGAAACCAACACATATTAAACAAGTCATTAAAATTTTACACTGTTCACGATTGGTCTACCTAATTACCCACAACACATATTAAACAAGTCATTAAAATTTTACACTGTTCACGATTGGTCTACCTAATAACCCACAACACATATTAAACAAGTCATTAAAATTTTACACTGTTCACGATTGGTCTACCTAATAACCCAAAAACTATTTGCTCACGAGTTCGAATTCTCCATCTACCCATCTCCCAAGTTTAAACCCCCCACCCCAACTAAAAATCTTGAGCCCCCATTTATCTACCCATCTCCCAAGTTTAATTCCCCCACCGCAACTAAAAATCTTGAGCCCCCATTATAAAAACGGGTCTTATCTCTCTACAACAACAATAGTACATACGACAAAAACTTGCTTGCCACGAGGGATATTTTTATAAGAATAAAAGAGATATCCCTGTTGCAATTAGGGTTCAAATCTGCTTTGGGAGTTGCCCGCTAATAAAAATACGAACATGGTCCACTGATAAAAAGCATGAAGTTTTATCTAATAACATATAGAATGTGGTAGCGTGTAGGGTAACTTACGGTACAACAGCAGCATCTGAGATGTTGGGGTGGGCAATCAACATGGCTTCAAGCTCAGCGGGGGCCACTTGGAAACCTTTGTATTTGATGAGTTCCTTCAATCGATCAACGATGAAGAGCTCATCATCATCATCGATGTAGCCTATATCACCTGTGTGCAACCAGCCTTCTTTATCTATGGTTCTCTCTGTGGCCTCAGGGTCATTAAGGTAACCTGCATCACCAATTAGCCCCAAGCTATGTTAAGTTTATTTGAAAATAAACTTTTCATTAAGGTAACCTGCATCACCAATTAGCCCCAAGCTATGTTAAGTTTATTTGAAAATAAACTTTTGGGTGAACAAAATTTAACAAAAAGAAAAAGAAAAAGAAAAACTTTGATTGGGTTTATTGGGTATTTCAGTGTAAAGTTAAGAAATAACTCAATCATTTTGGATAGCACTCATCATCATACACTTTCTGTGGCCCTCAAGCAAGTACTGTAGTTATAATTCATGTGATTTGAAGACCCACAAGCTCACTATCCATGAGGTTGGAAAATTATTGGTTACTTTAAGATTGAGAGACTGCTCAACTCAATCTCCTACTTAAATTAATGAATTGATAATGTTAGGCAAAGGCATGCATGTTTATTTTACTTAGAACGGAGGAAGTAATGAATTGAGAAAGTAAGAAAGTAATTCTTTTTGTAAATGATAAATAAAAATGCACTGGGTCATATGTGGGTCGTCTAGTAAATAATCAAGACTTGGCAAGGACCATAGACTCTGTCAAGTCTTTGCAAGGCAGCCAATACATTCCCTTTCACCAATAATTTGGTCGACCCAGAAAAGAAATACTTAGCAACTTCTTTTTCTCCAATTTTGCAAAGTTGAATTTTAAATCAAATATCAGATTACTCAGTCATACATTTCTAGAAGTGAATGGATTAATTAACTGACAGCTGGTTTCCTATTTTATTTGCCAAACAAATATTTTATATATATACGTTCAGACAGATATATACATACATATATAAGAGGCAGCAAAATTAATTTTTAATTACATGTAATTGTCTAGGGTTTACCTTTCATGATTTGGCTGCCTCTGATGCAAATCTCCCCAGATTGATTCCGGGGAAGCGAAGCACCAGTATCAGGGTCCACGATCTTCATCTCAGCATTTCTTACGACGGTCCCGCATGCACCTGATTTTATCTCAAATGGTTCCTTTGCAAATGCCAAGCACATTGACAGCACGGGTCCCGCCTCTGTCATTCCATACCCCTAATATAAATTTGGACATTACACAACGTTATTTCATATTTTCTAGGATCGTTGTCTAAATTCAAATCTACTTTTTGCTAAGACATTGTTTGGAAGTTGACAACTGAAAACATCTGTTTGGGAGCAATGGCAAAATCACTTTTTCATAAGCAAAAACCTTTCATAAGACTGGGCCCTCAAGGGTCCTACGTAATCAACGGGGAATATCACATTATAGTCCAAATTAACACTCAAAACAGTTGACTAAATCCAACCCAACAATATCATTAGTTCTACTCAAACCGTCTTTGTTAAATGAACCATATTAATTAATTACCAACTTATCACAAAATTTGATGTAACAAGTGTAATAACCGGACTGTCACATAATTAATATGGTCTAAAACCGTTTTGCCTCTAGCGTTACTCAATAGATTAATACAATATGTTATTTCTCTAGCATTGCTTTCAAGAGTAATAATATAAGAAACAGTCGTTTGAGTCTATGAATGGTGGTGAATTGTTTATGCATTGTAAGTAAGTTTCATCAGCGGCAGACAAACACCCATGTCATACTCTCACTATTAAAAATAGGCCCCACGCAAATGGACGATGGTGACACCAACTAAAACTACGCAAAACATGATTGAGGATATCATATGGGATCTCCAACCCCATAGGGAGCTATGAAAAATCAAGAAGAAGAAAATTAATATTACCTGTCCAAGTTTGGCTTTAGGCAGCTTAGACCTCACAGCATCCTCAAGCTCCTTCCCCATCGGCGCCGCCCCAGACATCACCATCCGTATCGAGGACAAGTCGTACCGATGCAAGTCTGGGCTCTTGGCAATAGCCAAAACGATCGGAGGCACAAAAGGCGCAATGGTCACCTTACATCTCTCCACAAGCTCCAACAGCTTGCCAATCTCAAACTTCTGCATGATCAAAATCGCCGCCCCAACTCTGAGTCCGCAAAGAAACACCGAATTGAGGGAGTAGATATGGAACAGAGGAAGCACACAGAGGATCACGTCCTCCTCATGATAATACAAATTTGGGTTCTCCCCATCCACTTGTTGCGCCACGCTGGTCACCAGCACCTTGTGCGTCAACATAACTCCTTTCGGGAGGCCCGTGGTCCCGGAAGAATACGGCATCGCAACGACGTCGTCCGGGTTTATTTTCACCGCCGGGATTTCGTTCTCGTCCGCTGTGGTCAGCTCCGAGAAATGATGAACCGACACGTCGTCGGCTGGTGACTCGTCAACAACCATGATCTTGACGTCATTTTTTATGGCGAAGTCTTTGACTTTGTCGACGTAAGCTGATTGCGTTATGATGAGCTTCGTGGTCGAGGCATTTAGCTGCTTGACTACCTCGGCGGGCGTGTAGAACGGGTTCGCTGTGGTTACCACCGCCCCGATGCGAGAAGCCCCGAGGAATGCCAAGACGAATTCGGGGCAGTTCTGGAGGAGGAGCATGACGACGTCGTGCTGGTGAATGCCGAGCTTTTCGAGCCCCGCCGCGACTTTGCGAGAAGTGAGCTCGACTTCGGCGTAGGTGTAGGTCTCGCCAGTGTTGCCGTTGATGAGGCAGGGGCGGTCTTTGAACTGGGAGATGTTTTCGAAGCAGTAGGTGTGGAGAGGTAGGTGGTTGGGGATGTAAATATCGGGGAGTTTGGACCGGAAAATGAACTGGTGATCATTTGGGTGATCCATTAGGGTGTGTTTGGGTGGAGGGAAAGTGAGGGAAAATGAGAGAGAAAATAGGGGGTGAGGAGTGGGTTGGTTTTAGCTGGATTTCTTGCAGAAGACCTTCTCCCTGGTTTTTTTTGGTTTGGGTTTTGGTTGAAGTAATATACAAGTAGGTGATGGGGGAAAAAATGAACTGGACTTGTTTGGTATTATTAAATTTCTCAAGGATTTAGAGAACTTGTCAGAATAACGTCTTAATACATAAACAAATCCACTCTTTCACTTAACTGCTTGTCACCAAAGTATTTCACAGCACTAATCACCATAACCCACGTACACACTTCATTTCTCTTTCTTTCTCTTAGCATGATGTATTTACACGCGGAGAACAGGGATTCGCTCTCCAGGAAGATTATTGTGGTTTTGGTTGTGGGGGATGGGCATTGTAGTGAAAATTGGGGGTAGGTGAGGGATGTTTGGAAAGTGAAGTGCATGGTTTTTTGACCCAAAAAAAAATAAGGATTGGTTTTTGTGGGCCACACGTTAGAGTTTAAGCCACCAATCGGCTGCCACGTCGGACGGTTCACCTAACACCCCCGTTCCTTGGTAGGTCAATTTAGTGAACGACACCATCCACCTACTACAACTGCTTATCATATCCATGGATGGAAGGCGCGTAAAATGACGTCGTCATAGCTCACTCGCTCGCTAGCCGGCTCATATAATGCTCGCCGGCTCAAATCCACATTTTCCTTTTCTTTTTCTTTTTTTTCTTTTCCATTTTTGTCTATTTTCTTTTTATCAATTTGTCTTTGGCATTCAAAGAATAATAGAATTTGGAGTTGACGGAGGATTTGGAAGGCCTTTTATATTTGGTTACCAAACATTAGGCTTGACAATTTCAAAGTTGAAATATAAAGAGGGAAGCAACCAACCATTTATGCTTCTTTTTTTAAAACACGTCTCCACAAAAAGAGAACAAGTAAGCTTAATCACATGAGCATTTTGGCTAGTTATGGCAAAAAAAAACATTTAAAATATTTTTTTGCTTTCGTGAGTTCTAATGCCTTTTTCGCACAAAATATGAAATGATGTTTTCATTGTCCTTATGCATGGATGGATTTCTCAAATTTTCACCCCCGTTCTATTTTTCCACTCATCTTATCTTCAAAATTTTAAAGATAAATTTACTCCTTTATAAAATGACTTCTAAGGACTTAGGGAAAAAACCTCAACTCACTTAACCCACCTATTCAACTGTTTGACCAAAAAATAGACATACGACTCCTCAGTTGCTAAAAAATGTATCCAATCCGTCAAACACAACTTGATCCTTTCCATATCTCAACTACTAATGATTAGCAAAGATAATTTGCTTGAATTAATAATTAAAGGGTATTTTAAGAATAATAGTGTGGGTGGAAAGATAAGATTGTATTTTTTTAAATTTATATAGTGGGTGGAAGATAAGGTGATTGGGGAAATAGGATAGGGGGTGTAAACACCATCACTCAAAACTTTATAGTCCTCAACAGGTAAAATAATAAGTATATCTTTTTTTATTTATCTTATCAATAAAATGTTATCGCTCTTTTATAATAATAGACAATATTTTATGAATAAAAAAATCTACTATACATAATAAATGGGTTGTAGAACGTACAATATTAATAAACATGTAGAGTGGATCCCAAAAACTTGGACTTCAACTTAAAAACCTTCAATAAAAAATTCTTTAGAACAAAAAAAACCTCCCATTAAGTTAGAACTTTTAATTAATTATTCACACCCCTCAACAGTTTATTTGCAAAAATAATTGAGGATTAAAAGCCTGCATCAATCCCTAGCTCAGTGTTAAACAAACCAACACATGCAGCTCGCGTCTGACATTTTTTTATTTTATTTGTTAGAAGCTTCTCTGAATACCTCTTCAATAGCTTAATTAGCCAAGCAAAAATTAAATAATAAAAAAATTAAACAAAACATGGTCTCACACATAAAACACATCCTTATCAGCATCACAAAAGTGTAGGACCAAAAAACCATGCAACTAGGGCTGCAATCTCACCTACCACCTCTTGCATTTTCGGAAAGACATTTTCTTTCTTATTATTTATTTGACACTTGGAATTTGATGTTTCCTACAAATTATAAGGTTGGTAAAGAAAATATATTTCTCTCAGAGTTAAGCTATACCTCGTTGACAACTATTCCATTTTCATATACATACACTTTAAAATACTATTACGAGAAGATGTGTAGACTTAGCAATCATATTTTTGTTTAATCGAATAAAAAAATCAAACTTTATCTTCCTGGTTTTGTTCCCATTCTTTTTTATACAAGTAATATTGGAAGAGAGAAAAATTGAACTTATGATCGTCAATGTAGGAGTAAATATTTTTCATAACTTGAGTTACAAGCCTCTTGCAATTTTGTTATATATATTTTAGTTTCATCAATATTGGTAAAAGAATTGACTTCATGACTTCACGGGGTAAAAAACGTACATGTAGTGCTTCTTTATAACTTGAAAGCTAGATAGTTCTTTGGTTTAATATCACAAAACGTCCCTAAGGTTAACGAAACTATCAGATTGCATCCTTAATATTTTTTTGTGTCATTTGTGGTCCTTAAAGTTAGTATTTGTGATCACAAATGGTCCTCACTATTAGGTTCCGTCAATATATATATATATATATATCGCAAAACATTCCTGAGGTTCATGCACCTATCACAAATGTTCCCTACAAAATTTTTAAAATTTAAAATTTAAAATTCATTAAATTTTGGTTTTCTTTTTAAAATTTTATGAATTTTAAATTATTTAAATATATATATATATTATCTTTTAAATACACGTGACACTATATTATTGTTGATGTGGGCTCCACATATATCCCACATCGACAAATCAATGGAGTTTTTAAAAATAATTTAAAATTTAAAAATGTAAAAACCAAGGGTTTAGGGTTCATAAATGGTCCTCAAGGTTAAAGTCCTTCCATAAATGATTTTTTCATTTATAAATAATTTTAAAAAGAAAACCTAAATTTTATGAATTTTAAATTAAAAAATTAAAAAATTTCACAGTACCATTTGTGATAGGCGCGTGAACCTTAGGGATGTTTTGTGATATAAATATATATGCCACGTCAGCAAACTAACCGAGTTTTTTTACGGAACCTAACAATGGAGACCATTTGTGATCGCATATACTAACCTTGAGGACCACGAATGACAAAAAAAAAAAAAAAACATTAAGGATGCAGTTCGATAGTTTCGTAAACCTTAGGAACGTTTTGTGCAATGTCAAAGGATTTGATTGGTACTTTCTAATTATTGGTTTTAGAAAGTCAATATTGTTGCCAAAATCCATTAAATGTATTCAATTAGGATTGTGTACGATTTTGAAAGATTTTTTTTTAAGTGATAGATTTCCTAGAATTGTATAACTCATATAGGTTTTACCCGGATTTTTAATAAACTTGTACATATTTTTATTATAGACTTCCATACTTTTGTATGAACTTTTGTTATAGATTCAGATATATTTGCATGGACTTTATCACTCTTTCTTCCCAACACTATTTTATTTTATTTTTTCAAACGATGGAAAATTTTCTAACACTATTCTCTGCATATGAGGATGCGTTGGGATCAAAGTTTGTCTTTACCCAACTGTGCTTAATCATGAAATAGAAAAAGCACTTCAATTCTGGCCACTATTGTCAAAGCTTTGGCTGGGAATTAATATTTGGAAAAACATTCAACTCATTGCGGGAACATTCTATCAAAACTGGGTCTTCTTTGCGGGAAATACGCGTAAGAGGAGAATATGCTTTGCTGTAAAGTATGAGACATTCTATCAAAACTGGGTCTGCTTTGTCCAAGTTGGCTTGGGCTATTCCCTCCTTATTCATATAGTTGTGAACTGTGACCAATGAGGTCAGTTTTTTTTTTTTTTTTAGGTGAGACCCAAGGGTATACACCGCCGACAGTAGTGACTAATCCCTTTCGCCGCGGGAGCTCTCCCAATGGAGGTAAACGGCTGGCCACAAAATGCGCTCCATTCCCATGGGCGGAGATCGAACCCCCAACCTCATGATTAAGGAATGAGGTGAGCTACCACCACACCACATCTCATGGTTATGAGGTAAGTTTTTTTAATATGACATTAAATCAAATTTATTGATCAAGATGTTGGTTAGAGCCTCAATGTTGAGGACATTCACATATATTTCAACTGAGATGCAGCAGGTTTCATTATTTGGACCTTCAGTGGGAGAATGTTGTGTTTAGACTCTTTGTGTTTGAGATTGTGATGTATAATAAGCTTCCGCCCAAGTGGGAATGTTGGAAAAACCAAGTTGGGCTTTGCTTATTATATATGTCACGGACTTAACAATGAGTTAGTGTAGATAGAGTCCGATATACTTGATTTAAGGATATCATAATTATATGGACCTTCAGAGTCCTTATGAGGTGTGGAGAAGAACTTATATGTAACGGGGATGCCATCGGTGTGGTATTCCAAGCCTATTACGCATTGTCATGGTATATCGGAAAGTTAAAGCACATGGTATTAGATGATTTAGTCATCACATTTTACTTTTCTAAAAATTAAATGCTTGGTTCGAATATTCCATGAAATTGGGTCTACATGCCTATACGCCTGAATTGTCTGCGTCAAAAGAGTGGCTTCTTTCTTTTTTTTGGGCTGAGTACGTTGAACACTGTTTCTTGCTAAGCTTTCTTACGCGCGAGTTATATTGTAAAGTTGCCTGGAATGATATTTCTAGAAACGCCAAAGTGGTACAAGAAATTAAGGTGCGCTTTCGTCTGCCATTCTAGGACTCCTCTTAACATTGACATGTGCTAAAGCTAAAACTTAGCGCCCAAGTTTCCATCATTATCTAGCTAACTCATAAATTGACCACGAGGCTTACTTTTGCTAATGGACTTTCATTTTCATGAAAAGGGCTCTTGCGGCTGGCATTGCGATTTGGTCAAGCAGTAAACCCTTCATTAATTATTAATTTGTCAACCTTAAAAAGTACCTCAAGGTCTCAACCAATCCATTTACCAAATGCTATAGAGAGTGATAAATCTTTTCGTAGTACTACTCAAGGGCTATCTTGTTAGTAAAACAAAACAATATTACAAAGCAATTTGTTCGAGTTTTCTCCATAATATAATTTCGTATTCCGAACCGTTAAATTTATGTCATCATTCTAAGGTCATTTCTACTAAATTTCATTGTGAAAATTCACTTATTTATCAAAAACATTGTGTTTGTCTATTTATATGGTCAAAGTTAGATAACTAAACGTTCTTCGATTTTAGGGAACTCTTGCGAGGATGTTTTTCCAATGATTGACATTAAAAGTAAACAGTTTGAATCATATAATTAAGATCTAAAATAAGTGGGTTTATGCCATATTAGCTTAATAACTAATTAGCGCTTGAGGGCTGTATCTTTTGGTATTCAAACTTCTAAGATTTATTTTGGTATCTTGGATATTGTTTACCAGAGCCTTGCCTGGATTGGATTCTCCCAAATTTTTATTCATATATCACAAACTTATTAAGCCAAAACCTTGGATTGTTTACCAGGTCAAATCTCAACTAACTAGTTTAATGGATTTGGTACTAGGATAGAACTTCATGCATAATTAAGATATGTTCAAATACTTAATTACTACAAACTAACATCCAAAGGCATGGCCATGAAAGTGATGAGATACATGAATGAGTGGTTGCTATTATATAAATATTTTAAGCAAAACCTGACCAGCCAACTTGACCCGATAATTTTATTTTTTTTAATGAACAAAAATTTAGAGGGAGGGGAGTCAACTTCGAAATATATAATCATGCACATTCCTTTTCTTGTTCACAAAGTATTTTTAATAAATTAATTATTGACCTTAATTCTTGCTAGCTAGATGACTTAGCACGACAATTATGTAATCACGTACGTTTCACAAATGCATATAATTAATATATATAATGGAGGCAACCACTCAATCATGTAGGGTAACAGACCTTCAACTATCAAGTTCTTTACTTAGTTACTTTTTATATGTTAAAGGTTTTGCCGAATTTCGTTCTAATAATTAACATTTACTCAATTTGGATCATTTATTTGACAAATCCCATGATAAATAAAGAAAATTTATAATGCGAAAGAATAAGATGTTAGATTGTTTGACAAAATAACATTTTCTTTGCGCATAAAATTCTGAAAATACTAATAATTTCTTGTTTTCCAATGATTTCGGTTTGATTTTGGGCATAACTTTAGACTCTTTCGTATTAAAAAAAAACATATAATCAATTCAATGGAAAGTAGTGTGAAACAAACCAACAAAGCTAGCAGACAAAACAAAAGTCTCCAAAGGAATAAACTTTTATTGACCAAGCTCTTGATCCTCTGACAAATTACTTCCAACTGCCATTTAATTAACACGTTCTTCCATTTCTCTACGCATCATTTACCAATTGCCTAGAAACTTCCTACGGCGCCGACATATAGACATATATATATACCACATTTACCAATTCCTACTTCTTAACACATCATTTCGTCCAAAAAAAACAAAACTTCTTAACACATCTTTCACCAAATAACATGGGCATGGACAAGTGGTCTTTGCTAAGCCGCCTAAGGAACGCCGTCAAGAAGGTGAGCTTCCTACTACATCTCAACGTCAACCGCTGGCGAATCGCTTCGATAATCGGCCGTACTGCTTCGGGCAACCACCGGTTGAGGAGCTTCAACGACCGCCCCGGGCTGAGGGCGGCGTGTGCTGATGATGAGACCAGCTCCGAGGATTCGGGGTCTTCTAGGGGACATCTTCAGAGGACTATAAGCTATCCCTCGGATCAAGATGATATTGATCAAAGAGCTGAGATGTTCATAGCTAATTTCCGCCGCCAACTTCAGATGGAAAGACAGATTTCATTAGAGCTTCGATATTGCAGAGGAAATAGTTTCGACTTGAAGTCTCCTTGATCAGTTTTGATTGGTGATGATGGAGCTAGCCTGTGATATTTTTTTCAAGATGGTCAATCTCCATTGGAAATCTGAAGATCCTCAGAGGATTTTGTTTTGTTTTCTTTTTCTTCCTACTTTCCCTTTTTCTATTGGTTTTGTCAGGCTTTGTTTGATTGCCGATATGACAAATTGCCAACATTTTTTTATACTCGGGCATGCTTAATTTTCCTTTATGTAGATGTCATTCTTTGAACTTTGGAGAAATTTTCCAAGGTATTCTTTTGGGAAAAACGCTGTGGGATTGTTTTGGTAAATGTCATTTTCTTTTGGCTGGATTGTGGCTAAATATCAAGTTTGTCATCATTGTTTTTGTTCATTCTTTTCAAAGTAAATTTGTTATGCCAAATATTAATTAACTTGTATAAAAATTGTTACAATATAATAAGGGAGAAAGTTATGGGGCATTTTGGCACAAATTTGAAGTTGAGGAGCATTTTGGCCAGAGGACATTGCTAAATTTTGCCTCAATATCTGAAACTAATTGTCATTATTTCTTCATCTCACTTCGGCCTTTATCATGTTTTGGAAAGTGATGATTAATTAGATATATAAAGGCTGACCTGTAAATAAAAGAGGTCACACCAAATCAATAAAAAAAAGTGTAAAAAATAGCAGCCAGTCTAACTAAAACAGATTATAGTTGTACAGCTTAACCAACGCCATCTATTAAAGTATCAGATCTACTATTCAACGGTTGAGATTTAGCTTGATGATCATAGTGATGACTATTCTCTTCAGCTCCTTAAATTGGAGAGCAACTCTCATGCAACGGAAATAGCACTCTAAACATAATGGAACATAATATTAGAGCTGGGTTTGTACTTAATTCGCACTTTGGTCCTCTATTAATTCACAAAATGGATGATGTACCATTAACTCCACTTCCGTTAGAGTTGTTGGTCCCGTCATCAGATCTATTACATTTTTTGTGTAAAGATGTGAGTCAATAATGCAATAGGCTATCAAGTGAAACGAAACGAAGGCCTTGCAATCGAACAGACAATGTTGGGTGGGTTTGAGGTGCTCAGCTGCTGTGGATGGTGGGTTGGGGTCGGGGCTGTTGGAGGAGGGTGGAGTTGTTGTTTTGCCCATTAGAAAGAATGGTGCAGCGTGACAATTGATTGGCTAAATCTTAGCCTAAAACATGTAATTCTGGAATCTACCATGAAGATATGAGGAAACCTCATGGTTTATTGATAAAATTGGAATAACAAAACATAACCCTAACCACGGGTAAAGTATGAGTAAATACTTCTAGAAACTCTAGGAATAACAAAGGAATTAAAATAGGAAAATAACAAAGTTTCCAAAAACTATAAAAACTTTAAAACTAAATTTCGGGTTACTAAACGATCACGGATGCCCGAAAAAGTTCATACATCATGGCATAGCGATGTGTTTTACTCGTGACGCCATTCTCTTCGAATCAATGGGTCATGGGCTAAATTTTGAGCTCGAAGCCCAAATATGAAGCCCAAATATGTAGTTTACCCAATTTGCCTTTGTGCGCGCGTCGCTCCAACTCCTCTTCAATTGCTTCCGTCATCTGTTCTACATCAAAGAAGGTGAAAATATTGTTTTGCCTTTAAATTTTACAGCAAATGTAACGCCATAACCAATGATGTACCTACAGAGGCCCAAGAAGGTGCAGCTAAACTTTGAGGTAACGGAAAGTTGCCCTTTTGCTCAGCTGGTTGTGCACTCTACTTGTTCGACAAAAGGTCTGCCTTCCTTACACCCTTTGTTGTGCAGTTGCACTGTGCGCTTGTATTTTTTTTATTTTTATTTTATATATTTAAAATCCCTTACCAAAATACGTCGTTTTGGACCATAAAGAGAAAAAAAAACAAAAAACACCCTCTGTGTGCTGTAGACAGAAAAGGAGGGAATCTCCTTAAGGAGATTTTTTTTAATTTTTAATTTTTTTTAAATGAAGCCTTCTTAAGGAGATTTTGCTTTTTTATATATATAAAAAAAAATAAAAAAAATCCTTTTTGATTATGTCCCCACCCACCAATCCAAGCCAAGTCCTTATAAAAAGATCATCAAATTCATAAATTTTATTTATGTCTCCACCACCAAGTCTGTATTTTTTCTTGTTTTCTTTTTTCTTTTTTGTTTTGAGAGAACTCCAATCTTCTATAAAAACAGATTCATCGATCAAGTCTTGTGCTGAGAAAGAAAATAGTGTATTGATTAAGCTTCCAAAGTAAGTTCATCAAAATGCTACTGTTTTTTTTTTTGCTTTTTCGGCAACCATCGAGGCAGTTTCATTTTTCTTGTAATAATATTTGGCCTTTCAAATATGTGGTAGTCAAAAAAAATTTATTATAAAGCTTTTAGTCTTTCAAAATTGTACATCCACTAAAAAGGTTTTGGGCCGCTACTGGGTACGAGTTGAAGCACTATTCCTCCTAAAACACCTTTATAAGAAGATTAACCAGTTGAGAAGTGGAATGAACACACTGAACTATAAGAGACCCTTTCTCTCGCACGTTGATTAGAAGCTGTAGAGACCCTTTCTCTGCATCTTTCATCATGTATTTGTGTTTTAATTTTTGCTGCAACACCTTAGCTAATGTCTCTTGCATCACAAAATACTTCTAGGATTTAGAAAGACATAATCGAATGATAAAGCATGCCCACAAATGTACTTTTTTCCATTTGACTTTAACAACTTCAGGTTTATCTCACAAATACTACGTACAAGTAGATATTGTTGAGCCAATACATCTTTAATTAACCTCACATCGCCACACCCTAGAAATGTTTGTTCCATCGAATTTTTCTACTTCAAACCATGCATTATGCATAGTAGTTCTTATAACTTTCTTGCTTCCAAAATGGTTCTCGTCTTGCCCGTCAGACATTTTTAACAAGGTGGCTCTGATACCAATTATTGTGCCACAAAACACCAAACCTTAAGGCAACTATCCAAGATAACCTACAAATCAATTTCAAAAAACTTACGCCTAATAATCTTCTATTGAAATATTAAGAGATATAAAACTAGTTAAGTGGTATCTTGTTTTGATCAAAATAACTAATAATCTCCTCTTGTTTGGATTGTTGATGGGTGAAAGGGAGGTGCTGCGAAAGACGAGAGGAAGCATCATTATCAAAATCAAAGGTGCTGCTGGTTCTTTCTGTGAGGCTAAGATGGGTGCACAAGTCCTTGTGGAGGTTTCGACCAAACAAAAGGTCCTACTGGAAACTTCGACCCCAGAAAAGGTCCTTCCGGAGGTGCTTAAAAGGAAGCATGCATCTGTTTGAGTCCTTGCAAGTCAAGATCCTCAAGAGGAGCCTCTTGATCTTGATCTTTTGTCTGCCTCTGGTCCTCTTGTCTTCCATAGCCGGCCAAGGTTTTCAATAAATGGAAAAACTCAAGGCAACCAAAAGAAAGGTTGTGGACAAGAAACTAGGGATTTTCTAGGCTGAGCTAGTGAGAGATTAGCCTTCTGGGTTTACTTGTTGCAGATATTCATGTAGAAGAAAGAAACAGCCTTGTAAATTGAATTGTATCATGCCATATAGTATCTCTATAACTTGTCATTTCGACTTTATACACTTAAATGTAAGAACAACCCTTATTTTTTTGTTGGCAATTACATCCACGTCAGTTCGTTCGTTTTCAGTCCTATATTCTGTGGTGCTATTAATTACTCTTTAATAAACGTGTTGTGTTTAAGCTGTCGATTCGTGACCCCTTTAATAAACAGGTCGGGCAGATATGGGCTTAGCTAAGTTGGCTAGAACGGACGTGCTCCCCACTCTGCACTCGAGTTCGAATCCCCTTCTCCGTAATTCAAATTAGATTAGAATATATAGAATATTACTTGTATAGAAAAGATTAAATAAAAAACATGTCTTATTCGGGTTGGAGATTTCAAACCTGTTTAATAGCTCGACATGGCCCATTGCCACCCTTAATTAAGAACATCTCATCTTCGTTAGTATGAACTTGTTTAGAGGCTCTAATTATATATTAGATGTTCAATCATGAAATTTTAACACTCAATGCTCAATGTATCTGTTCAAAAACGACATTTGAGGACGATAATATTTTATTGATGAAGAGGAGTAAAACCAAGTACAAAAACCGGACTAGTTGTCCTAAAGGATTAGGCGAGCCTCTCTACAATGGGATTTAGGTCCTAAATCTCTCCCAACACCTGTCTAAGGCCATACCAAATTTTCACCCAGGCCTCAAATTAGGCGAAATTTTAGACTGATTATCAATCGAACCGTTCCATGATGGAGCCCAAATTCGGTTGATGTCTAGCCCACGTGCAAGCATACCAATATTGTGGAAATGCTATATAATGAGGTGGTTGTGGGTGAGGGGGTTGTGGGAAGGGTTCAATTCCACTATCCAACAAGATAGAGAAAATATTGGACTTGAACTTTTTTAACGATTGATGGTTGGACTGAACCCCTCATTGAACCCCTTCACCAAAATCTCCCTCATTGTAGAAGCTCCCTCGATTGACCTGAGATTGATGGCCACTCAAGAGCAAAAGACTCAGACGCCCATGGATGGTCTAAATCATGAAGTTGAGATCCAACGGCCACATTCAAATGTGTTTTTCTGTTTGAATTCAAACCCAATTGCTATGATGTAATCTAACTGATTTCATCGTGAAAAAATATATATATATATATCGAACAACCGAAGTTTAAATTTAACGATCAATATTAATTAATCTAAATCTGTTCCAACATCAAAACTCATCTCTAACTCTATGAATGCACATCCATTTGTTAAATAATCCACCAATATCAATTTATTCCTTTCTCACTTAACAAAGGTTCTTTATTTTTATTTTTTTATTAGATGGCCCTAAATTACAAAGAGTTGTGAATTGGAAACCGCATGGAAGATGAGGCTTTTTGAGAGGGTGCATTTCCATAATTGAAGATGGGGCCAACAATTAGGGAAATGAAACCTTTTGGTACCAAAAATTTTTAGAAAATGATTTTGGAATGACTAGACCTGCCTCGAACACTGCAAGTCATTGCTTCTTGATTCAAGACCATCAACTAACAGTATTATCTTTGGAAGGTATGTCTGAATAAGTCCAAATCAACGGATAAACATATACTTTATTAATCGATAGAACATGTACTTTGTAACACCAGGGGTTATAATCTTAAATAACTAGAAGCAAAAAATTCTCTCACGAGAATAACAAATACCAAGAACAATGATCAGTTTAATGGGATTAGGGTTGGGGTTGGGGTTGGGAATTAGGATTGGATCCTGCTGCTGCATTGAAGGGTAGTGCTGCAGAAGAAGAAGCAATACCATTATCAAAGCTGTTGCTGCTGCTCCCATATCTGAGCCTGAGATGGGAGCACACATGATTTACCAGTCCTTTAAAGGACTCAAGAATTTTCTTGACACCTTGCGAGTCCTGATTATGAAGAGCAGGCTCCCACCAGCACTGTTGTTCCTCGCTTCCCCTTTCTCCTGCCAACTGTTGTAGCGCCTTGCTTCGCTCTTTCACAGCCTCAAGCTGCCCTACCAGCTCATTATGGTTCTCGTTCGCCTCATAGACTCTTGCCTGCCTGTACACCTCCAGAATGCCATGAGAGATCCTCTCATCAGCATTTTGATCAGCAACAGCATTTAAAAATCGGTTCGCCACATACTCAATAGCGGGGCTACCATACGAATAAGGTTTTCCTTTTGGGGAAAACACCACAATGCCAACTTCAGCGCCGCATAGAGCCGCTAACTCACTAGCCTTCTTGTATATTCCGGATCTCCGTTTTGAAAAAGTAATAAGTCGATCATCTTCATTTTCTATCTTCTTAATATCGATCTTTTGCCTGCCTCTGGTTCTCTTGCCTTCCATAGCTGATAGCTGGCCAAGGTTTTCTCTTAATGGACGAACAAGGGAGAGATTAGCCTTCTAGGTCTACTTGTTTGGTTTTTTATTTTGCCTTGGTTGCTGTTGTTTACATAGAGAAAGAAAATCCTTGGCAATTAAATGGTATTAGGTCATATTAGCTCTGTATAAGTTGTCATTTTCCCAATATACACACTCGAGATAAGAGGAACAAATTGTTTTTTGGTTGGAATTTTACTTTTTCTGTGAATTCACCACTATAAATTATTTATTTTCTTTCCTTTTTCTTTCGTTTGCGCAATATGTCTTATAGTGCATCGTATTCGGTCCATATATAACTTCTATATATAAGTTGTCTTTCCCATTTTAGACGATCAAATCTAAGAAGAATTTTTTTTTGGTTCGCATCACCTTACTTTTATGTTAACCTTATAAAAATGATTTCTTGTCTTTACTTTTCCTTCCCTTAAAATGCACGTCAATCCCTAGTGCTATCAAATACCACACACACACACAGTGGTCGAGTCAGGAATCTATGTGTTGGGGGGTCAACATATAAACCAAGCAAGACATTAAAAAATTTCAATTTTTCAACCTTAACAATATTTGGAAAAATTAAAGGCAGAAAATAATTGTTTATTCAATTAGTTATCAAAATAACACTCGATCTTTCATATCTCGAAAACCATCTATGATTGAGTCAATGCTAAACTTTTTTGCAATTTCCGTTTCGATGTACGTAATCAAAGAGTCTGTGAGAAATTCGTCTTCCATCTTGTTACGAAGCCTAGTTTTTACCATACGCATAGCAGAAAATGATCGCTCTACAGTTGCTGTAGAAACAGGAAGAGTAAGCACAACCACAACCACTCTATAAACAAATGGATATGTCATTGAGCTTCTATTCGTTACCATCCATTGAGATAGATCAGAAATTGTTGACAAGTTTTTGAACTTTGGAAGTCTAACGACGTCACTCTTAGGCTTGCATGTTAGCTATCTTGGTTTGAATTAAGAGTATACACCATGCTTTAATTCGAATTGAACTATGAATAGGAAGAGTATGTATGGACATTCGACAACAGGGATTAGATACATGCTTGGTTGTTTAAATTGTTCTTCTATGCTTAATGGGTTCCTAATGCTTAATTTTAGGTTAGACAACAAATGATCAAATTAGGGAATTAGGAACACAAGGTTATGACCACACACCATGGCTTAATCATACTTTAGCTAGAATCAATCCATTAAAGGCCAGAAGGTCCTGCACCAGTTCAGATTCCCCAGAATCACCCAGAACCGCCTGCTCCACAGCCTGTGGCCCCGCGAGATCAACCATTGCCACTTCTGCCCGAGGCACCAGCTGTGCCACCTTATAGACCAAGAAGAATGGACCCCAATCCATTTCCTCTTCCTCCGCTAGCAAGGGGCAGAAGAGGCAGATGGGGAATTAACCTTTTGGCCAACAATGATAGAAACAGACCAGGGGAAAACTGGAGGAACCATCCAGAGGTTGAAGAAGAGGAAGAACCCAGGGAAGAAGCTCTGCCCAGGCCATACAGGATGGAGCACAGATTCGACCATGTCCAGCTAGAACAGGGATGAAATCCACCTCCTGTCAATGCTTTAAATAACGTGGGGGCATTACAGAGAATGATCAGGGAGATGATGGAGCCAGAAGCCAGAAGAGGAGAAAGGCCTACCTATAGAAAGCCGTACCCGGCTTATATAGATCAGATTCCTCTACCCCCAGGTTTCAAAGTACCAAACTTCACCTTATTTAATGGAGAAGATCCTCATGCTTCGTCGGCAAAAACTTGTTGCGTAGATACAGCTGCACCAAAATGGATTCAGTTGCATCCACGCAACAAGTTTTTGGCGCCGTTGCCGGGGATTGGCAACATAGTTTGGTTCTATTTCTTTTCCTTACTTGTTTTATTTTTACTTTTCATTTTCATGTTTTTCTAGACAATTTCAAGTTTTAAAGTTAATGACATTAATGGACAAGTTGTGTTTGTAGTCCAACAGAAAAGGACAATTGCCCAACAAGCAAGAGAACTGGGTTTAAGTCCCAGCTTACACAACCCATTGGTGCTTGTTGCTTTGAAGCATGGAATTGGA
>NW_018921542.1:77918-90201 GCF_002207925.1 Prunus avium
AATATATCGGCCGATATATCGATATTTTCAGCTGTCGACATCGATACTGGGGGGTAAGGCTATATCTTCCCCGATATCAACGATATATCCCCGATAAGTGCGATATCCCCGATATTTCCCGATACCCATAACAGAACCCCAAAAATATTCAGAAGTTTTGCCGGCAATTGAAACAAATTAGAACTGAAAAATAGCTAATTCTTGCCTAGAACCCTATAATTTATTAATATGAAGAATCTATGCACAGTCCACTGCCCACATACCTCCAATCCATCTAAAGAGAACATGGCGATCAGTTTTGAATCTATGAGCATAGGAACTAAACCTAGTACTAACTCAAATGAATCTTATGATGGCTATGGTTATGTCATGTCTGATTATAGTGGAACTAGTTATGGAGCTCAAGATGATGAAACAGATTATGGACCTACTAGTTTGGTTAATCCTAACTATCTCATATATGGGAGGACATTAGGGAGCTCAAGAGAGACGTATGTGCACCATGTTCAAACATGGCTTACAAAGTTGTTCCTCATTGTTTCAACCTCATAGGAGCTCTTCATTTATGTAAATGGACACTTATCTAAATTGTAATCCAATGTTTAAACAAACTATGGATTTATGCATGGTATATTCATTCTAATCAACATTTTATTTTCAAATTTTTCATTAACGCGCATTACATACAACTTATATTTCATCATATGTATATCTTATTATTAGTAAATTTTGAGTTCTATTTGTTCAATACATTCATTGATAATGTAAATAACATCTATGAAAGTTTTACACCAAAATTATGTGTTTCAATGCCTATATCTATCATTTTTGTTGATTTTTTACCGATACCTAAAACGATAACGATATATCCGTAAATTGGAGACCCGATATTATCTGCACGGCCGATATTTTAATCCTTGACTATAACAATGAAAACTTTAATTTTCACTCATATAAACATATACAAATATATTCTCATAAAAAGTAAATAAACAAAGGAAAAAAAGAGTTAAAATTTTTGAAGAAGGAGGTTGGAGAGCAAACAACCAAATTCAATTATTTTCTTTTGTTGTGCACGGCTGCTTCGAACTAAGTTCATGTTGCTTCATATAGAAACAAAAATTAAAATCTCAATCCTTTTTTATTTGGGTAAAAGTCTACTTCCTATTTGATAAAGGAAATTTTTTGAAACTTTATTTGATTGGCTGGTTTTTTTATTTTATTAATATATTGATGGACATTTAAAAAACAAAAGCTTGCGTGTGGACAGAAACGTTCACAACCTTCAATCAAGTGCTAAATATTATATATACTTAATTTGGAAAGAGAAACAACAAGCAAAATTATTATATATACTTCCTAAAATCTATAGGAATAGAGGACCAAACATCAAATATTATCAAACTTTTTGGGGGGGGGGGCAGGCAACTTCAGAACTTCAAATACCTCCGCCACTGCACACAGATGGTGCTGCATCCTGATGGCTTTACTAGTTTTAGCATTTTTATTTGTTGCATTAATTGGGCCACTCCTATTGTCACGTGCACTTGGGGTGAGCAACTCTTTTTTTTTTTTTTTTTTTTTTTTTTTTTTTTTTTTTTTTTTTTTTTTTTTTTTTTTTTTTTTTTTTTTTTTTTTTTTTTTTTTTTTTTTTTTTTTTTTTTTTTTTTTTTTTTTTTTTTTTTTTTTTTTTTTTTTTTTTTTTTTTTTTTTTTTTTTTTTTTTTTTTTTTTTTTTTTTTTTTTTTTTTTTTTTTTTTTTTTTTTTTTTTTTTTTTTTTTTTTTTTTTTTTTTTTTTTTTTTTTTTTTTTTTTTTTTTTTTTTTTTTTTTTTTTTTTTTTTTTTTTTTTTTTTTTTTTTTTTTTTTTTTTTTTTTTTTTTTTTTTTTTTTTTTTTTTTTTTTTTTTTTTTTTTTTTTTTTTTTTTTTTTTTTTTTTTTTTTTTTTTTTTTTTTTTTTTTTTTTTTTTTTTTTTTTTTTTTTTTTTTTTTTTTTTTTTTTTTTTTTTTTTTTTTTTTTTTTTTTTTTTTTTTTTTTTTTTTTTTTTTTTTTTTTTTTTTTTTTTTTTTTTTTTTTTTTTTTTTTTTTTTTTTTTTTTTTTTTTTTTTTTTTTTTTTAAGAAAAGATTTCATTCATAAGCCAAAAAAGGCATACAAAGACTGGTACGAATATAGTAGCTTCATTAAAACCTTCATAGGAAAACCACATGGGACAAACCCCAGGGTAGGAAAGAACGTCACACATGCCATAGACTAACAGAATAGCCCGACTCAAAACGACAACCATTATAAAGTAGGAAAAGAGAACCCTAACTAGAGACCAACACAGTAGACCACATGAGAGGACCGCAAAGCATCCCAAATATCAAAAGAGGCATTCTATGAGCAAACTCATAGTCCTTTAACACCTACACAAACTGCATGGCATACCAATACCAGAAACTAGGAGAGAACACGGAGGAGGAACATAGGAACAAAAAGAAAGAAAACCCCACTTCAACTCATAACCTGGCAAAGAACACCTCTTATAGCAAAGCAGAGTTCTTCGGTTGGCGCAAAGCAGAGAATAGCTGCAAGGGATCAACAGAACAAGGAAAAACAGAAGGACAGTAAAACAGAAACTAAAAAGAACAAAACTTCATTGAGAATAGACACACAGATAAAACCCCGCACTAGCAACTTAACCTGAAGAAATGACTTCAGGGCAATGAGCATTCGCTGGATGCCAAGCCCACAAACGCTCCAGTTGCACACTAAGGTGAATCCCTAGAAGACCCCACAAGATGAGTCTCCTTGGCCTTATCAGAACGAGGATCAACACATAAACGTTTATGACTAGCACAATCTGCAGCATGCACCAATAAATCACAGCCTATAACCTCCTCCTTTGGTTGGGTACGCTTCACACTAGGTTTACCGAATGCACTCCGAGGACCTTCCTCCCTTTTTTTGGGTCGACTCCGACCCTTCTTCTTCGGTAAACCCTCAGAGAGCTAGTTGATAGGCATGAGAACAAAAGGGTCAGAGAGGTCCGAACTCACACAATCCTAAGAGGTGGCCCCCGAGCCACGAGAGGTAACAGAGCTAGATGGTGCACCTGCAACCTGTAAAAGAGACACACCCCCAACATGGTAGGAGGTGAGTGGGAAGGTACCTTCCCAAGGGGAATATCCATTGGAAGAGGTCCTAAATTCGACACAGGCAAAATCGGTGTATGTGGTACGAATGGACGAATGTCATCCTGAGTGAGGCTAGCCTGTCGACGTAGAGAATCAATAACCTTTAAACCTCGATGACAATGTGATAAAGTAGGAGGTGAGATAAAGTCCGCAAACTCACCCCTATCACAGGAGTGAAAGCACAAAGAACGATCAACAAGACTACCCAGAGCACCCGAACCATCCTGTGAAAAAGTGTCATGGCCTCTGAAAGAAGGGGAAAAGCCAAGGATCGATAAGCCAAAGAGCCAATAGGTTTATCCTATAAATTAGTAGTACCTTCCAAATTAGCAAATACAAAGGTCAACCGGAGTGAGAGGCCCATGTGTAGGTGGAATGGCCCAATCGCCAAGAGGTGAAGCACTAATAAGAAAGATACTCATATTTGAACTCCGCCATATTTTCCCTAACCTCCGGAAAGGTGACCATTGTTTGATTAAGAATAGGCAAGGGAACACCAAAACACACACAGATGCAAATAAAGCGACCTACACAATCGAACCAATGGTGATTATCCACCCTAATAACATCTCCCAATAGAACACCAATGGCCTGAGCAACTACAATCGTCATACAGAACCCTCGAACACCATATAATTTGGCCCAAAAGGTGCTATGCGTCAAAGACATAGAATGCACATTACCATCAAGTAGGAGTTCAACCAACAAGACCAAGGAGCATCGATACACCCATGGCTCCATTTCAAGGACCATTTTCTGATCCTGACCATTTACAAAGCGCATCCAGAATCTATTGGACTATATTTCCTTTATTAAGACCTCCTCAGTTGCTTTTCAAAAATTCGAAAAAGTCTTGATAAGCCGTTATTGTTAATAGGATGATCCACAAGGATCATGGCCACAAGGCTATAGATAAGGGCAATAAAACTATCAGAGATATATGAATAGCCAATAACCACACCAGCCTGTTCGCGCAGGTTAAGGACCAAACGACTCCCAAAGAATGGCTCAATTTTATCAACAAAAACATCCCGATCATGATCTGGAAGGGACATGACAGCAAAATAAGAAGACGTCGGGGGACACCATAAGCAAAACGAAACAAGTGAGAGAGGCCAACCCCAAAACGTGGTTGCAAAGCTATGGTAGAAAATCAGTAACCCTAGCCGTCACTCCCCACCGATGCCAATAAGAGCCAAACAGCCTCACAACCACAAACCGGAGACAAAACCAAACTAATAGGAAACAAAACACTTAGAGAAGATGACCTGAGATGACTTTGGAAAAGAAAGAGAAACCAAAACCCGAGCGACATCAAAACCCTATCGCAAAGAATGGCGCACAAAGAGAGAGATACCACCACACAGACCCAACCACCAAAGTAAGATCCGAAGACACCAACAACCTATGCCAACGAGGAACCAAGAGCCAAAGACAATCGGAGAACCGAAGTAGATGTTGAGAGTTGAGGGAAGAGAGAGCCAAAACCCTAGGCATGGAAAGGTTTTTTGTTCCACAACTCCTAGTGATCAACTCTTATTAATTGGATTACTGCTTATAATTGTTGGTTTAAAATTCTTTTAAGCTCATTTTACCAATTTAAAAATGATAAAAAGAAAGTTTTGATGCGACAAGCCGAGGGATTAGGTGCCAACTGGGTCTCTCTTGGGATGTGTGATTTTTTTAGGTGTGCCAACACGGTTTGACCATGGTAGTTGTGCGTGTGAATGAGTTTGATGTATAGTTTGTAATTGCGCATGACCTTAACTTTTGTGACCGAGTGATCATGGTCGAGAAAAGAACACCTCTCGGTCGTTGGTTCTTTTAGCTTGGCAACAAGGCTTTTATGTATTGTTTAGCTTAGTGTCCCCGAGCTCGGCGACTAGACGACAATCTCACAAATAAACTCGAATAATTGAGAATATTTGTGAAAGTATGGACTAAATGGTGCTCAAAATTAAACTATGAATTAGATCAAAGAAAAACTATTTTTGATATACTCGATGAATGGTTAAAATGGGTGACGCTCAAGAAATTTGATAAACAAATAACTTGTTGATATGATTACATGAAAAATATAAGAAAATAAAATGTAAAGTTTAGAGTGCATTTGAGCAGCGTTTCGACTTGTTTTTTGAGTTGTGTCTTCGATTTTGAAATTAGAGGGAAGATGCCGCCCAAGTAAGCTTGTCTCTAGATATCTCACCGCCCAAAAAGCTTTTGCATGTCTAACATGACCTGGTGACTTCCCCCTCAATCACTAGTCCCAAAAATGCCTTTTGCCAAGGCAACCAATGCTTTGGTATTATCAATTCTCGACGTCACCCTCAATTCCCGGCAAGCTAGCAGCTTGATCAACACCTTAGTCGTGTCCTCACCTGGTTCTCGGTTTGGGGCCAAATGCCCAACTTAGGCTCTGACTTGCCACGATCCGGGGCCTATTCTTTCGGAAATGGGCCAACTTCAAGAAGTGAACTTTACAAAAATTAATTTATTTTAAACAGCTAAGCCTATATTTGACTTTAAAATAAGACCCACTAATTTATCCCAAAACTGAGCCCACTAAGGGTTGCAAAAAACTGGTACCAAACAATAATTTAATTACAATGAATACACTTAATTTAACTGCTCATAACTATGGTTGGAGTGGGAGTGTGAGACAAGGACAGTGAGTTTTGTCAATAGTTGAACTCTAATTGATGGGTGAAAGTCTTGGGAGCTAGAGTTATAAGTTTCTGAAATATTTATACCCTTTAAAAAAAAGGTATTATTCATTTATCCTATAAGGCCTGTATTATTAAATAAAAACGTATTTTTTAGTGATTGGACCATTATACCCAAGCTCAATTTGAAATTGACTTGAAAATCCTTTTCCTAAGTCTTCAAGTGGAGAAACACTTAAGTGAAACAAGGATAGCACTATTCTGCTATCCCCGTCTCACACAAGTTTTTCTACTTCAAGGTGCCAAACATCTTGCTTTTGGTATAGACAAATGAAAAGATGTGGTCCTTCATGTTTTTTGAAAAACAGATTCTTATTCTCTTATGTCTATATCATATTCTCTATGGTGTGAGCTTCTTCTTATGTTAAATTATCCCATTATGAATTGTCACATTTGGAGAAGTTGGACCGGTTTTAGAAGTACAGGTATTTTGAGGGCTTTCCAAATGCACCATACAGACTTTTCAGTGAGGAGTTTAGAGTGATGAGCTTATAAGGGGTTGACTAATATTAATAGAAGTTGAATTTCAGAGAGACGGGTCAGTGAGCCACTACTAGCAACACCGATATTGTCCCCAACTTAACCACCTACAAAGCCAAGTAGGTGTGAAATTTTATAACAAAATGCCTCGATGATATTAGTAGTGAAACCTTTCATTATGTATTGTATTTTATTTAGTCAAGTTTCTGATGTGGGACTTAAATTTTTCAACAAGTCACGGTCCAAGGTCCGAATTATATTGGTCTATTAGATTACACCATTGTATCATTGACTTATTTAAGACTTTCAGCCTTTGTAGATGCAGCTGTTTACCATGTTCGATTGGTGATGAATTAGTGTTTTTTCTCCCTCAATCTTTTAGATAACTGTTTGGAATTGTGTAGAATTGCCCTACCGAAGCGAACCAAACCGAAAATTCGGTATTCCAACCTAAACAACTTAAGGTTAAGGCTCTAAATTTTGGTGAATAGAAGAGCAGTTTGGCCTATCAAAAGTTCGGTTTGGTTAATGGTAGGGTAAGTTTTCGGAGTCTGACCGGTAGCCAAGCCTAATTTAATCTTGTTCTACGATGCAACTTGGCTCTGATTCATTAAGCATTTATTGCATAATATTATGCAATATATATGCAGGTGGTGGCTCAAACACATATATACAATGCCAAAAATGAGAATATATCAAGGGCGTTGCAATTTCCTTCTTTCCTAGGTTCCCTAACCGGCAATTGTTGTTCCAATAGAAACATCAGCTTGTGTGCCACTGGATATGCTGTTTTCCTCAGCTTTACCAGATTCAACAGTCTCCAGTAGCTAGCTTCCTAGCAAGTTTTGTATGGTGCTCCAAAACCAGTTGATTCAAGATTGCCTTCCAAGCAAGCCTTGTCTGGTGCTCCAAAAATAGCTGATTCAAGATTGCATTCCTAGCAAGCTTTGAATTGTGCTCCAAAACTAGGCGAGTCAAGATTGGCTCCACCGTTTGCCTCCTTGACTGCAACCGCCTTGAAAGTTCTGCAACTGTTGAAATTTTGTTGCGAAGTTCCTGCTCACTGAGAACCGAAAATAGAGACAAATGAAACCAAGAATGATGCATCAGGGGAAAATTAATTAGAATGAGAGATAAATAAAGCAAGAGAAAATTGTTGGTCCATCAAATAATCAAGAACATTAAATTGAATTTAAAAAACCGACCTCCCATCTAATACAGCATAGAGTTGCACCGTTTCATCAAGCATGTGAAGTACTTCTGCAGATAATGCTCCTCTGTCATCACAGTTTGAATAGTATGTAGACCATGCAGCAGTCCAGGTGCCAATAGCTTTCTCCAGATCCAACTAAAAATAATGTCACGGAACAAGGAAAACTCAATACAGTTGTTGCTCATTGTGCAATATAAACCGTAAAAGAAAGAAATCCGAATTAATTACCTTGATTGTGGAGGCCTCTGAAGATAAACTCCTCTGATCTCCTTCCTTCTCCAACAATTGTAAACCTTCAATTATTTCCCAAAAGAGATCAAAATCCATTGGAAGGCTACTTTGCTTGCTATTTCCTGTGTTTTGGACCTTATCTGTTACCAAGCCGGGGGTGTGTGGAACAAGCTTAGAGCAGTTGGCCTCATTTGAATCATAAGCAGGAGGCGCAGCAGAGCAGTAACTTTTAGCTTCTACCACCGTGGCTTCAGATTGACCTCGTGAAGATTCAACATGAATGTGCGGTTTTGAGAACAATGTTCTCAACATTTCGTCAATGCACAGGTTGGCCTTCATGTCGAAAAAAATGGCATCTGAACAAATGAACCTAGAACAATCGATCCCGAAACTTGCAACTACCAAAGGATTACCAATTTTCTTAAAGGCTTCCTCAATCAGATTCGAATTTATACTAGGAGAATTTTGTACAAATATAAGTCTCCTGAGGGCCTCACAAAACTCCTTTGGTAGTTGCTCAGTGATGTAGTCCCTCCAAATTAGTTCTAAGAGTATGCTAAAACACATCCCAAAATTAAAATAAAGCAAGCATAAGATGACAACCAATCTCAGGATCAGCAGTGAATAATACTTCTCCCAGTCCTTGATAGACTTTTGAATCCAGTCAACCACGGTGTTCTTATCATAAAGCAAAGCCCAGACCACATCAATCAAAAACTGAAGGATGACTTCAAAACATATTGGCACATCAGGCCTTATACTGGAAGTAAATTTTGTATCTTCCTGCTGGTGTATCACCCATTCAGTAAAACAAGATTTTGTAGTGATAACATACCCTTGTAAGCAGGACACCCACATCAGAAGGCGTTCTACAAGATACAACAAGCAATCAGGTGACAGGTAGTCACGTTCTCCCTCCCAGTTTGCAAAATAAGTGTCATACAAAGCTTCGTGGAACCACCACGGAAGAGACTCCTCTTTCGGTTCTTGACGTATGTTCTTAATGAACACCTTCCATGGTGAACTACAATGCAAATTATTCACAAGCTTCGCATACCACGGAAGAGACTCTTCTTTCGGTTCTTGACATATGTTCTTAATGAACACCTTCCATGGTGAACTACAATGCAAATTATTCACAAGCTTCGCATACAGTTCATTATTAAAATTGCTAGAGCCAAGAATAATCATTGCAATCCTTCCTACTTGCCCATAAGACAGCTTTTTCTTTGAGCTCATATAATCAACTACAACTTTCTTGAGTAAACTTTTACAAGCATCGTTTTTCCTAAGAGAAATCATATTCTCTCTCAAAGATTTCCTCCAATCTAAAGGAAATATGCAAGCAACAATGTTTTCAGTTGACAGATTAACAAAATTCTGTAGTGTATTGAAATCTGTATACTTTAGCTTCAGATATTTGGACTCCAAAAGACAATTTGCAACCAAATAAATCTGGGTAAGACACCAGCTTTGGCAGAAGATTGAATCAGATTTTTCGGTCATGAACTTGTAAAGCACTTGAAGCTTGTTCAAAATCTTCGTACTAAAAGAGAGTAGTTCTGAACTCCAATAAATCTTAGCAGATGAAACAATTTGGCAAAAATCAACAGTGACCAATTCACCATTACTTAGAAAGTAACGTTTATCCACACCACTAACCCAATCAGCATCAGAGATGAGTAAAGGATATAATGGATTCAAATCATCATGAAACTCCCTCCACACCACCAAGTAATTTAAAACGAAGTCTCCATAACTTCTTCTTTTATTAACATCTGGGGTTTCTAGAGATCCAAAATATTCTATCAAACAGACAATCTTATCCATCCAAAAATTCCAAAAGTACACCAGTGAATCAATAGAAACCTGCATTTTAGATTTCTTGACTTCAGAATACTTTTTCAGATCACAAATAATATTTTCTTCCCACACATACTTTGACGAGCTTGAAGAAAGATGAGTATTCAAAATTTTTTGCCCAGATAACATTTCACCTTTAACAAGTTTCATCTTGGATCTGTTATCTTCAACCTCATGATAATGAAATGCACAGCTCTCAAGAAAATCCAGTTCAATTTCATCCGTACCTTTTCCTCTTAATGCCAGATCATACTCTTCTCTTGCTTGTTGCTTCCAAAATTTAATATATTCCAAACCTATGTCAAATAGTTTTCCCTTCAAACACATAGTTAGACACTCGGAGAAAAATTTGCCCTTGGCATATGCATCGGCTGCATGCTCATAGAATCCTGCTAGAGAGAAGCATTTGCCAGCTCTTTCAAGTCCAAGTTTGCCGCACTTTTCCAAATAAATGTTAGCTGCATAAACAAACTTTTATAGTTGAGACATGCCACAAAATTGAATATTCAAATGTAACTAATGATACTCTGAAAGGTTTCATCACAACACAGTAGCCTTTAAACTATCATATGACTGCTGGAAGGATATGCAGAACAAATGTCAACTTCATACCTGCCCTTTCATACTCCCCCAAATAATAGAAGCATCTGGCAGCAGAATCTGCTTTGCCTATAGATTCAAATATTTCGCCTGCACACTTGTAGCATCCTGCTAGAGAATAGCATTCTGCAGCTCTTTCAAGTCCAGGTTTTCCACATTTGTCCAAATAAATCCTAGCTGTACCAATATAATATAACATTTACGACAAGCAACAAATATGAAGATTCAAGTTCAGTGTGTAATGTAATACCGTGAGAGGGTATCATCAAAACAAAATTGCCATTTTGGCATGAATGCTGGTAGGATAAAGATAACAGAAGTTAACATCATACCTGCTCTTTTGTACTCCCCAGAATCAAAAAAGCATTGGGCAGCAGAATCTGCCTTCCCTAAAGATTCAAAAATTTCTCCAGCTTCCTTGAGGAGAGCATTAGCCTTTTCAGGATTTGAAGTGCGCTTAAGGTCAGCCATAACTTTCAGGCTAGCAGCTTTCGACCTTCTTTCCCAATAAGTATCACCAGCTCTTTGAAAACACATTGTGGCCATTTCATAGTTATCCTCTTGATAGAGCTGGATGAAACAAATAAAATGGATTAGATTAATACAATTGAAAATAATGGTCATACATACACTATACTTTAAGGCTTAAGGTGACCATGATGCTGATTATGATGCTTAAAGTGATCATATCAGTCAACTGTGATGAAATTTCAAAAATTAAAATAAATTTAACACCAAATACAAAAAAAATTATTTTAAAAAAATCGTTTTATTAACTTAATTACCAGCACCATTATAAACTAAACAAACCTTCATGCCACGTGACCTCCACTCCTCTGGATTGCTCTAAGCTTGCATTTCCCTTGCAAGTGAATCATCGAGGTGCCTAACTTGCACAAGACATTTCCTTTTCCAATAGTTAAACATGGGATTGGATAGCTCTTCCACATTCTCATAAACCCACAACCTTTGTTTAGTACGAGAGACAGCAACATATAGTTGCTTAAGTTCGGAACATAAGATGTTGTGTTTGCCTTCATCAAAACTTGGAAAGTGCTCAGGTAAAGTGGAGTCAAGCAAATCATGCTCCTCCATGTAATTGTTGAGAATTAATGACTAACTCACTGCCCTTTTAAGATCTTGTTGTTGATGGACTTTGGACAAAGAACTCAATGATGGATGAGTCTTACACACACACACAGAAATTAACCAAGCACAAATGACACAAGTGTTTATAGAGGTTCAGCAAATTGCCTACATCCTCTTTGGTGATCACCTTGAGAAATTTCACTAATGAAGATAGGTTACAACTTTGGTTTACAAAGGAAACCCCCTTAGAACACTACCCTCACAATCTGTTTCTCTCACACCCTTGCTCAACACCTTGATACACTTAGAGAACTCTCTTGCTCTCACCTTGGTTTTTCTGAACAAAGCTCTCTAAAGAAACTCTAACTTGTTTCCAGCTTTTGCCACTACATTTGTTCAACATTCTTTCTCCCTTGTGTTATCTTACTTCATCCCATTACCTACACAGGCCAATGGACAAGAGATAGGATATCTGATTGTCCTCCACGTTCTTTCCTTTTAGTCACCACTTAGACTAAGGGTCAGATAAGGTAGGTAATACAATCCCACTTAGCCACCTCCATTAAACCAGAAAATGGAGAGGAGATTAATCAAAATAGGATAACCAATTAGCCATGAGTGCTCTCCCAACTATCCAGCAAGTAGTCAACCTTCATTTACCTCAGAAGTGACCCATTAAGCACCTGCAAACTTGTGGAAAGCGATAGCCATTGAAAAGACAGTTGAAAATACGTAAGCAAAGCATCACAGCACGACTGGAGCGACCGGTCGTCAGGAATGGGCGACCAGTCGCCAGAATTTTTCCCTCCAGACTTTGAATCTGCTTCTAAGCGACCGGTCGCAAATGTCAAGCGACCGGTCTCTCGTGTCCTGCGACCGGTCGCAAAGAACTAGCGACCGGTCGCTC
>NW_018921542.1:104235-131333 GCF_002207925.1 Prunus avium
GCAAAAACCTGACTTCTTTTTTTACTTTATTTATGTTTTCTCTAAATTGGAAGCCAAACTTTAAGAGTGTTTAGATGGAGAGGCAGCTGGATATTAGTGTTGTCTTGTCATGTCAATATCATATATTTGGACTCTTGACTTTGATATTCTTCTGCAATCTTGGCTTTCTTCTATTCTGTTTTCTGATTATCTACAAGCCAAGCCTCTACGAATCAAGGATGAAGAGCCGACCTCCCTTCACGTCCCCACACGACCACACCCACTTGTCTCCATGCATGTTAGAATTGAGATGCTTTTCATGTATTGTCTGTATGAACGCATTGGTTGAATGGTGGGCCCATGTCAATGTGCGTAAATGAGCTGTAAAATGCAAATTGATCTTTCGTTTGCTTGTTCTACTGTTAAAAAGGATCATAAAGAGATAATGCATTCTAAATTAATATAATTTATATAAGAGGAGGATTCGAACTTGGGTGTAAGAGGGCGGAACTCAATACTCGTAATTAATTGACTTAATCCACATATGCTATCGAAGTAGCATTTTTACTCGTAATTAACACCGCCTAGCAAGCGAGTTCCATATATTCTAGACTTAAAAAGGGTCATAATTGTTGAAATATAAGTGTAATTAGCTGAAATGTTCTGTTTAGGTTCTGTAAGTATGCTAGCTGAGTGTTTAAATATGAACCATTGAATCATAGTTCAATGGATGGCTAGGATCTTAAGCTGAGGTATGAGTGTTTGTATTTGCCATGTGTCTCTTATCTCATAGGGTAGAGGTTTGAATGGTTAGATTGAGCTGATGTAAGAGAGGAATGTTCTTATTCCTAACTGTTTCTATATCAAGCATGTAGTGTGCGTGTTTGAGTGTGGAATTGAAAAGTGAGATTACAGACTCACATTTTTTCTACCAATTTTTCATCTGCTCATTTTGAAATCTCTCTGTGTTCTTCATTTCTTCTCTAACTCCTGAGCTCCCTATTCTAAAATCCAAATCTGGAGTAGATAATAGTCTGCTATTTCAACAGTATCACCAGAAAAAACAAAACCCTCTTCAACATTACTGGAAACGTGTTTGAAGAGTCTAATCTGATTGATTGTTAGATCCTGAACCTCATCAATATATACAAAATCCATTTCATGACCCTTGTACTTTTCACGTCTGAGTCGACGGTGAATATCATTAACAAAATCAGTGACATCAAATTCAACATCTTTCTTTTTCTTTTTTTCATAAACCAGAAATATATCATATATCATCTCCCTCTTCTCCTTGCTTAGATTTGACGCCCGGCACTCTGAAAGTTGGACATAATCTCCTCGACTGAGTTTTCCATCACCTGCTTCTGTGACTCCCAGGCCGCCTTTGATATGAGAGATAATCTCTGTAAATACTTTAGAAGGATCAAGCTTCTTTGTTAGCTGTATATTAAAATGAGGCCAATAAGAGGTGCTGAACCTCGCAAGATTGACCTCCTTTTGTCTGAGAACCGTCTGCAGCGCAACTGATCTTGAACTTGGCCAAGGTTCTGAGGTGTCAAGGAATCTTTCAAAGAATGAGTTACCTAAGGTTCCATCAAGCATCATCAAGAACTTATGGAATGTTATGAAAAGAGGATAACAGTTGGGCGGAATATCAAGAAAAGAATCTGGGATATTGTTGAACTGGGCTTCTTCATCCTCAAAATCAATGCTATCAGTTGAACTGCATTCACCTGAATGGTTTCCCCCAGAAGAAAAACTGAGGACATACAAGTTATGTTAATATCAATATATACAATTATTCATCTTCAAGTGGCACAAAAGAAGTTGACAATTAAAGAGCAATCTCATTGACATCAAGACCAAGAAAGAAGATGCAAACTTTAACCTAGATGACCAAGAAGCATGGTATTATAGTACACATACATGCATGAACAGTTAGTTTGAAGCTTCCATAATTTGTCCTCAGAGACAGAAAATACTAATGATATAATAAATCATTATAATGACTAGTTTTTTTCAAACGATTTTCCTTATATATAGCTCAAACATTAACTTACTAATTACACGTAGAACTTTCCTTATATATACAGGTACTATACTATAGTATTGTACATGTAGATACTAGGAAATAAATAGAAAGCAGCAATCTTTGCATCTAGCAGTGCACGTCATTCAGAAATTTTTTTTTCTTTTTCTAAACAGCTAATGTAAGAAGCAGCTAACATCTATTTGTCGAACAATCCTCGCACCTTTTCAAGTGTAAAACATGTTGCTTGACAGCAAAACAGAGTTTCGCACTCACTGTCACAAAAAGCTGGCGCAAGACACACATATTAGCACCAGCAGGACTCTGCTCAACCTCGTTATTATTCGGAAAAACATGCGAGAGTGCATTCTCAACACCATAGAATCCTTCCTCTGCAATACGTTGCTGCTGTTCTTTCTGACATAATTTCATTGTAAGAACTGTTGTCTTCCCGGTGCCTGAGCGTCCCAGTATAAATGTACTTCTATTATAACGGACGATCTCCATTTCTTGATCTGTAAGTTGAAAGGGGAGATCCAGTTCTCTACCTTCACTGTCAGACAGCAAGAAGTTTGCCACTCCAGATGATAAGGAGTAGAATTTCATCAGTAACAAACTCTCACTAACATTTGATTTCTCAACATAACTTCTATCTGCTGAAGAGTCACCAAGTAAATAACTTGGGGTTTTTTCGGTGATGCTTAAATCTTCAAACCGGGCAACATCCAGAGCGGGGGGCCAGCTGGCCGGAATTTCCAAATCACTGCTCATGAAAGACAAACCAGCAATAGTCACTACTACTTAAAAATCAAAATTTGAAGATGAAACATTTGTATCTTTATATGATTCCAAACAGGAAACACAGTATAATTTCAGGCAAGATCAATTCAGAAATACTAGGATGACAAACAACATACCCATCCAGACATTTCTCTCTGCAGAGACTGATAAAACCATCTGTGTATGTTTTAAATATACAGTCTAATTGATCAACTAATTTCTGGACGTTCAACAGATCAGGCAATATATCCCAGATCTTCAACACTTGCATGTATCTCCGATCTTTTTCAATGTCAGTTGTGCAAACAATATATATACCTTCGACCTTAAATTTCTTCCAGATCATCAAAGAGCTTTTACAAATCTTTTCTACATTTCTTTTCTTGGGTCTCCATCCACTCGAAAGCTTAAGCAGAAGAAACAGCAATGACATCTTCACTCGGAATGACTTCAGTTTTTTGAATGATTTCAAAAAGTTGTCACTGAAAAGGACCTGGGAAAATTCGGAGGATGAATATTGATAAGTGTCATCGCAAATGTTTGGAAAATAAGAGGAGAAAAAAGAAAGAGGATTAAAAACATAAGTCTGAGAAAACAAAATTGTACCTTCCATCTAGCACTTTTGTTATTGTCGATTGCTTTCCATATTCTGATGTTAGGAGTTATATTAATTAAGAAAACCATAAGGAGAGATGCCTGAATGCCATTGGAGACTTGAAGCTCTTTCGATGCTTTAACTTTAAAAGAACGATTGGACACTTCAGTGACTATCAGAAATGCCCATGATTTCTTTGACTCCTGTATATCTGAAATACTTTCGGGTTTAGCATCTGACAGTAAAAAAACATGTCCAGGCAGAGTTTTATATGGTTCCTTGCAGGAATCACTGGACATGTTTCTCCAGTAATCAACCTCGACATCATATAGCTTTTTTCCATATGGCTTCGATTCTTCTATAGCAGTTACTTCACCGAATGGTGCTCTGTCCAGAGTTTCCATACTGGAATGTAACTGAGCTCGAGTTTCGTCTAGTAATGGATACGAAAAAGACCCAAAATAATTCTGAACCGAATGCAATGATTCAGTATCAAATCAAATAATAAATGTCAGTCCTTAAGTAGAAGCAAGAGTGCTAGCAGCCACATGATAGTGTCGCAAATGAAATATTTTGTACATAAGCTCATAAAATTTAAAGCACAGAAGAAGATTATCATGTGTAATTCAGATCATGATGTTTTCAGAAGCATGCATACTTTATATTCAAATCTGGATAAAGATTAAATCAACCTTATCAGTGAACAAATGCATAAAGAATTCATTGCAAAATTTAAGTAGTAATTGGTTCCGATTTATACAAAGTTAATCATATTCTTGCATTACTTAGTTGAAGACACATGCATCCTAGCAAAACGTAAACGCATTATAAGTACGAAACACAAACATTTTCCACTTTCCCTATTTTTTTTTCATCGGTATGTTACCGAAAAACCTAACGTTTTCCAACATTAGGTTGTAGTTGCAGTGTTCTAGTACCACACAATAATTTCTCTTTCAGAGTCAAGAACCACTAAAGAATTAAAGTAGGCTACATGAGCAATTAGACTAATGAACTCCTACTTAATGAATTGTTGATGAAACAAAACAAAGCGAAAGATGACAATTTGGGAGATTATATAGCAATTGAATACCTTGAGCTTGTAAAGATTGTCGCTAACAATATCTTCAAGAGACCAAGAAAGCAAAATGTCGGTGAAGCTATCATTCTCAGAACCTTCCATCATGTCGTCACACTGCATATACTTCGATCAAACATATTATACAACGATATATGTGATGTAACTTCTACTCTCTTTTTTTTAACTTTGTTTTCTTTCGTAGATCCTCTTTTAAAACTGGTTCATTACATGCATGTAAAGATTAAACTCATGCATGTCAGATCAGAGAGAGTACTGGGTAAGCAGAAAATAAAAGGAAAAAGAAAAATCAGAGAAAATGTGTCTTACATGAATCAAGAACGATAATCTGACGCAGCTTCTTCTTCTTCTTTTTTCTTGAAAAAACTGTGTTTTCTTTTGTTTGTTCTTTTCTTTTTCCTTCAGTTTCTTCAATTGCTGTTCAAGTTTTTGTTAATTGGAATTATTAATTAGCTAGTAATTAGAAGTGCTCAGCCTTGGTGAACGTGAAGAAGTGGAAAAGTTGGATGAGAAAAGTCTGACAAAATACGTGGAGAAGTTGAAGGGGTTTTAGTTTTTGGTCTACGACACGTTGGCCATGTTATGCCATGCGACTCCTGTTCTTCTACTTTGTGCTATGCTGCAGCATCAGTTCGGTATGGGATTTTAATTACACAAACATTCCAATGGTTTTAAATTGTTTTCACAAAATTCCTTTTTGTTGATTTTTATCCAAAAATTGATGATTTTATATAAGAAATTTCTTTAAATGACAAAGCTAGCCTATGATATTATATTTCAATACATTCATTAAGGTTAATTTTGTCATTTGCATAAGTTTTTTAATATGAAATCATCAATTTTTGGAAGAACAATCAACGAAAACGGGTTTTGTGAAAATAATTTGAAACCTCAGGGGGCGTTCGTGTAGTTTTTAAAACCTCAAGGAGTTTATTGAAAATACTGACACGCTTAGGGGGTGTAATGTAAATAACTCAAAATAATAATCCCTCTCTTATTAATGAAATCAATTAAGTATTCCTCATAAAACAATAGTTTACATGAGTGTTCGAAACAGAAGACAACCAGCACAATTGCTATGAGATTTTGCGTAATGCAATCCTTGGATTAAAGTCAAAAAAATTTCAACAAAACTATATATCTATTAATACATTAATAAACAATCTGATTGTTGAATCGAAGTGAAGCAGCTACTCTATTACACTCGAACTTCCTCAATCAAATTATCGTTGCAGTCCATACTCAAGCTTAACTGATTGCACTACTTGAAAATAATTACAAAACAGAGGATGTGAACCATAAACGTGCATAATATATGTAGAACCATTTGATGGAAAACGTTTGATACACATACACTGACTTGAAATCATGGCACCCGTTGGAGAACAACCAATGTGGGACTAAGGAAAACCTTAGTTTTCTATTCAAACTTGAACAACACACCTACCATTTTATGAAATCCAAACCAACTAGTGCCACCAATATGCAGAGTATTCAGGTCATATTGCAATCAAACCCAATAACCACCCAACAAATTTCAAGTGATCAAATCCTAAAACAAGTCTAGAATCCACAGTTGTACCTATTGCCTAAATTAAGTACAAATGCCTCTCTTATTGCCTCTCATGCCTAAGCTTTCAATGAGAGACCGAGAGTACATTCAAGTGGATGCATTTACATTTTCCAAATACATAAAAATGTTAAAGTGGCCTCTTTAAGAACAAAACTCAACATTTTGGATGAAGATCCAACCTCGTCAATAAATGTCAAAGAATCAGAATTACCATTGACGTGTAGATCATGGTTAGGTCAGTTGACCAGAGCAATGAGTTCACCCCCTTGCAAACGTGGATTAACTATCTATCTTTTTTTTTATATAAATGAAAACGAAAACAAAATATACCCCGTTCTAGTTAATAGTTTCTTTTTATAGAAAATTTGGCATAAGTACAATTATGGTGAGAGATGTTGGGTGCAATCCACACAGAAGTTGTTATTTATCTAAGTCATTTGACTATTGCCTTTTTTCATTTATTGATGTTTACAGTTTTTTTAAATTATTATATTGTTTCAATTATGCCCCTAAAACATGAATAGGGTAAATTATGAATTTATAAAATCGGTAAGTTATTGATTTATAGGACATTAATTATCATAATTTATTTAAATTTAATTGCATATCTATTTATTTACAAATGGAAAATGCACAAATTTATCAAATGTAGGTGGAGACATGATTTTTTTTTTTCAAAAACCCTAAACTCTCTCTGAAGGTGAAACTGTGAGCTTGCACTGTAGCCCCCCTCCCCCCCAGGGGGTAGTGGCTTCCCCATCTTCCATCTTTCTCTCCTTTTCTCTCCCCATATTAGTTTGGATTTTGGGTCCTCTTGCCCAGATCTATCTGGATCTTGTCCTTTGTTTGTTTGTTTGTGTGTTTTCTGTTGTAAGTCCTTGGTGACTTTTGTTGTTCTTGGATGTATCTTGCTATCGCTAGGATGGCTGTGGTGTGGTGTTGTCGACCCAGCTTTTTTCTTTGGTTTTCATTATGTTTTTTAAGCAAGTACTGCAATCCACTATATACGCCATGATTTTGTTGCAGCTTTTGGTCCACTCACATGGATTTTGCTCCAGTTCAGTATTTGGAGTTGGAAAAGTGATTGTTGTCGGTTTGTGTGGGATTGGGTTTTGCCTGTGCAAAATAAGGGGTTTAGCCATGTTGGTGCTATGAGTCTCTTTGGTTTGCTGGAGAGGATGTGGTGCGGTGTCCTTGTTTCTGTGTTTATTTTAGTCTAATAATTCTCAGAAACTCAATAGGAGTTTGCAGATGTTTGTATTTAGTGTTCAACTTTTTGATGCAGATTTGTCGTTATTGTCGTTGCGCGGTGGATCTATATTGCAGGTCTGAGTACAGGTGCTTTTGTCTGTTGAATTGGAGGTTTTAGGTTTTTCTAGCATGCATAATTCTCTCCGGATCAAATCAATTTATTTTTGTGTTTGGTCACTGGAGATGTTTTACTCATATTTGGCATTACAGCTACTCTGTACTTTTTTATGTGTTATGAATAAAATTACTATCGCTTTTAATCCCAAAAAAAAGGTGGAGACATGATTTATGAGATGTGTCTGGTACAAATTTGTAGGTGGACACGTGATTTTGGCATAGTGAAATAACACAAAACTATATCCAAAATTGTAAAGATGCCTCTTTCCGAGGTATACCAACCTCAAAATTTGTAATCGGAATTCATGGAAACTTCATACCTTAACAATAGGTAAGATACCTATGCATACACCTCTTGTGCAAGTAATTAAACCCGTAAAAAACCTCTAGGCCATGTAATTAAATCGTCGGTAATTAAACCCAAAAGCCAACTCTTGTCCGCATAGTTATACCCATAAATTGCCTATGGTCCAGGTAATTAAACTCATATATTACTTTGGTATGGATCTTTAAACTCATAATTAAAGTAAAAAAGTACATACCTATCTAAAAGGTTACAGAAAAAGGAAAAAGAAACTCACACCTCCACAACTCACACATGAGTATATTGAGATAAAACTCCATAAAAGTTGGTTTGGAAAATCCAATAAAAAAAACTATTACCTGGAAGGCAGGTGTGTGTGTGTATCAACTCCATAAAAAAAACTTCTTAACAAAACTCAAGAAAATAAGGAAACGCATTATATATAGAAAAGCTTTATATAAGGAAAGACACATATACACAAAACAAGGAAACGGTGAATTTTAAGGAATTGTTTTCATAGACTTCCATTTATGATAATGGCATATACTGTAAATTCCTTAAAAATTATGGACATACTAATTGCTTACTTTGTTAGACTGGACTGCAATTGAAAAGAGAGAGCATGTGGACTACATTGATTAGATCTAGATGAAAATGGACCTATATCTAAGAAGTCCTTTTTCTTTTTAGTACAAACGATTGGGGAAGTGGGTTTATACAAATATTCATTGGGGGCATGGGGGTTTCGAACCTCTGCCCATATAAGTGGAGGTGAAAGAGCTCAACCAACTTAGTTATACCCCAATGACAGTGCATAGTTAAGTCAACAACAAGTCTACCACTATGTTTTCTTATGTATCCCATGGAAATAAATAATGATCATCCAATTGAAATTCATTTGGCATAGAAAACGGATCCAATACAATTAAGTCTACCGCAAGTCTACCACCATCACCATGCTTATTTCAGAGAGGCACCCACGCACCAGCTTTTCGAATGACTATTTCCATGTAAACAAATTCAACAGAAAATAGAAAGTTTAGTACAAAAGGATGTCGTGTTTGTCAATTTATAGGAATTTTCTTCCCACCTTGGAAAAGTGGTGGCGGTTCAAATCCATTTCTGATGTATATATATTGTTTTCTAATTAGTCTCCCTCCTTTGTAGGCTCTATATCTAACTAAGAAGAAGTCAAGGTAGCTCTCAATGAAAAATAAAATCATACGATAACAGTTGCATTAATCATCAAAAATATTGTTTACATCTGTTGTTAATTAATGAGGAGAACAGCCAAAATGGTGGCCATTCAGCCCACTCACTAACACCACTGAATTTACTTGCATGGGATGCTACCAAATGAGGGGAGGAGATTTTTCACACACACACTACAATGGTTCTATTGGGGTTCGAACCTGAAACCACTAGTCTACAAGTCAATGTCATTTTTCGCTGGACTAAATTCCGTTGACACAATTGTTATTGTTGCTTGTCATGTTGCATGATTACTTGGATAGAGGAATATTTTCTTGTGAAACAATATAACCACTTGTTATGTTCTTTATGTAGATGATTGGTTAATTGGATTCTTATTGATTTTAATGTATGGTTAATTAAGCATGGAAGTTTTCGCTGTAATAATGGGTGATGTAATAGCTAATAATTACCAGCTTGGTGACCAAGACGGTGCTGTGGCCGTGGGCTTCGGGGGTTGGATCTGGTATTGCATTTGGGTTGTGTCCTTGACAGATTTGGAGCTTGGGGCTCATCAAAGAGAGAGAGAGAGAGAGAGAGAGAGAGAGAGGACCTACCCCCACCCCAACCATCAGCACTTAACGCCTCCTCTGATGGTCTGATTAACGGAGAATCTAATTTGTAATTTTTCCGTGAGTTCAAAAATCTACGTGCAATATTTTCAAAAATTAGGTAGTTTTATATAGTTATACCATCAGTCTATACTATAATTACTCTGTCTTTTTATTTTTCAAAGGGACCTAATATTCTCAAAGAGAGCCTGTGCTTTAGCTATATTATACACAGACAACAGCTTTGTTCCCAGTAAAGTACGTGCATATGTATATAGTAATTGATCATCGCACATGGATGTGCAACCATATCTATAGCCTATGCATGCTCAGAGGCAACCTCCAGGGGCAAATCCAAGCTTCCCTCTAGCAACGTCATGCACCACCTCCAATTTCTGCTGCTGAACATTCCCAAATATGGCAATGTCACTGTCATTCTTATTTGCAGCAAAAGCCAAGCAAGCTTGGGAAGCAGTCACCGCATATATTATGCCAGTACCATCCAAATCCAACGTCAATCCACCCTCAAAGGAAATCCCTATTGTCGGAATATTAACTGTCTCATAACTACTAAAGTCATAGCATGTATCCAATATTGAAATTGCCGGAGCTGTCGGGTAGCCTTTCATCCCATGACGAAATACATCCCGCAAAGCGCTGTACGCCTGTGGTGGCAGCCGTGTTATGACCGTACCAGAGTCGATTATCGTCCCGGAAGTTTTAAAAACTGAAGTTGAAATGGGTAACTTACGTCCGCCCACAGTGATACCAACCAGGTTAATGCCATATAACGATGAGTACTCCTTTTGTGGGAGGGTGGCAAGCGGCGTGAACTTCACTCCCTTGGAAGCTCGGCGGCCAAAGCTAAGGAAACCGGTGGAGCTTGAGGTGGAGGGTAGACAATAGGAGAAAAAGCGGCCGTATTTGGCCGCAGTTTGTTCAACAAAGGAAATACTGTCGCGACCGAGGCCAAGCAACCCCGCATAGCCACGAAAGAGGCCTTGGTTGATATGGCCGCAGCCAAAGAGGAACCCGTCGAACACATCCGTCGAAGTTAAAGTAATGGTTTCTTTGGCTAAGAATCCGACGGAGATGGAGCCGTCTCCGTATGCTGTGGCGTATACGCATGTGGATGTGGATTTTACACAACCGGGTTTATAGAGTGTAGCTGATATGAGTTGAGAGCACACCGTAGAATTGCAGGACACGTTGGCATATGAACTGGAGACTGAAGGGTCAAAGATGGGGTCCACTTGTTTGTAGCAAGGCCTAACGCAGGGCCGACATTGAGTCCAAGTGAGGTGGCTTCCTGTGTCAAATGTGAGTGAAAGTTGCTTCTTAGGTGTGCCTAGGCCCACCGTCACAATGTAGTTGCCCGCACCCACTGTACTCCCGGACATGGCCGGGACAGTGGTGCTGTCCCACTGTCTTTGGCCACGGCGGTCAATTGCTTTCTTGGGATTACGCCGAGAGTGGATTGAATTCACTCGGGCTTGGTCTTGCTCGAGGATTTGAGTGTGAGTGGGAGCATTTTCTTTGTGTAATTGGTTGAAGTGGGAGCAAGGGCCATGCTTGTGTACCACTTTAAGTACTGATGCCTTCTTGTCATGACCTGAATTGAAATAGATATATTAATGTACCTACAAATGTAAATACACCTACGTACAACTTTGTACCTACCTATGTATTGTCTAGCTAATCAAAATACCAAAATCAGAATTAATGTATGTTACGTACCAAACTTTAATGAGAAGGAAAAAAAAAAACTTCTTACGGAAGGAAACACCAACTCAAGAAACGACAACATGCACATAAAGAGAGTGACATGAATAGCCAGGTATTTGTATTCGCACACTTTTGGTGCTCCCTCACGGAAAATGCCAATACAAACTCTATTTATGAACAAAATTATCTATGCCTATTGAACTTTTTGTTAGTAGTGTGGATTTAAGAGTTATGTGATCAACCTTCGGTGGATCCAGGGCTGCAAGTGGTTGCTGGTAGCAGAGACTTGACTTGAACTGTATGACTTTCTTCCAAGGTAAAGCATGTCTCCAAAGAGCAGAGAATCAGGCAGACAAGTACAAAGAAACGAATGAAATACCAGAGGAAGGAGGAGCTAGAAATATTGGGAGTTTCCATGACTGAAATTAAGTTAATTCATGAATAAGCATACTCTTAGCTTTATAAGGTAATTGGAGATAGCTTTTAGGTGGTCTCAACGTCACCCATTATAGCGCAGTGGGATAGTGAGAAATTTCGATGCTGTTTCTGCTAAAAAATATTTGGTCTCAAATTCAATTGATTGTACGCCTATGCAGCCACCCAATCCCACCAAGCTCACAAGACACTAGTCTAGTCAGTAATAATGAACGTACTCAACAAGTTTTTCGTTCTTTAAGATATCCTGTTAGATTGTTTGGCAACAACATGATACATTCCCACTTCGTACTGTTGAGAATATAGGATCTCATTGAGAATTCTAATTAAGCATTGAATGACAAATATAATATCATAGGGCTCTTCATGTGTGACTTCTTCTTTTTTTTCTCCTCTTGAGGCAACAGCGGGACGCCGATTCTCACCCATATTCACAATTAATTTTAGGTTTCATGGTCTAAATTTTTTTTTCGATAAATACCACAAGGTCTCTCCACACCCAGCTTGCCCCTGACCACAAAGTGCTTCAAACGGGTTTCGAACCCCTACCATTGAGGCACCAAGTAGCTCACTAGCTAGAGGTGGCAATTTGCCAACGGCACCACACCTTGTATTAGAGCAGTAATTCATTTGCCAAATCCAACCACCATATATGCTCCACCTAATATGTATTGACTAACATATATATTTGATTCAGTCTTTACCGTATGTTAAGTGGGCATATTGAGAATGCATAATTTACGTTCTTGGTAGCAAATAATGAGCATATGTAGAATCTAACAATTAAAGAGAATATGTAATTAGCAGTTAACTCTTAATTTAGTGGTACTTCTTTTTCGAAAGTTGGAAAATATTCCAAGTTCGAATCAACATCCCCCACTAACAAATAACAAAGAGCATATATAATTACTATTTCATTGAGTTTTATAGAATGAAGTAAAATCCAAGTGAAAATCTTAATTTTGTCGTGCTAGTTTCTTTTTCTTAAATATGGAGCCTACAAAAACGAGACTGGTTAGAGAATTATATATAAATCACAAATGGACTTGAACCTGCACCACTTGTCCAAGGTTTAATATCTTTAACAAGCACTAAGACGTTCTTTGAGTAATGCGCTTATGCCAGCTTCCTCTTGTACTAAAAGTTTTCTATTTTATGTGGAATTTGCCGGTTGACCAGAAACATATTGCCGTTCAAAAATCAAGTGCTTCAGTGCGTCTGTAATTCTATAAGCATGGTGGTAAACTTAGTGCTCGGGAGTAATTCTAGATAGGTTAGAATCAATTTTAGGGAGAAGCACTTTTCATGTGCTTCTTCATACAATCATCTTTAGAATTTTAAGTGATTCTAGGGAGAAGCACCTCCCATGTGCTTCTACATAAAATCACTTAAAAACCACTTAAAGTGATTCTCCACAGAAGTGATTATTGGCCTATCCATAATCAATTTCAAACGAGTACTTATAATTGTACTTCTGTTTTTTTGCCAAATGAACTTAAATTGAGTGAGCATTATTTCATGGGATATAATGGTAGTCTAAGTGGTGGTAGTCTGGTCCTACGAAATATGCTTAAATAAATTCACATTAACTATGTTTATTTGTTTATGTATAAATTTTTTTTTAGTACAAGTAATTGAAGATGGGGGGTTTACACAAATATTTATTGAGTGTTTTGGGGTTTCGAACTTCATATAAGTGGAGGTGGAGGTGGAAAATCTCAACCAACTAAGCTATACCCCACTAACTATTTATCGTTCAATTTAATTCAGACCCACAAGCAGATTTTCACAAAGCTTCTGCAGACAAACTTGCCGTACAATAAGTGCAAAGAATATTGATAACATTGATGAAGATAATTGGAGAAGAATGCAAGAAAGCAAAGGAAGCTAGAGACAAAATGAACTTGATTCTTGTATATTCTAACTCTCTCAATGAGTTAGCTTTATATAGCTCCCCTGCGCCCAAATAGCATCTCTGAAGCCAAGCCATAGGACCATAAGTATAGGTATGCCATAGTGCTTGGTTACTTCATGGGCTTTTCGCATATAAGCTCATAAATGAGGCCTATATGTTTTACTTTTGTGAGATTTCTAATGATAAGTCCCTAACAAAACTTAATTGTGTTTGGAAGCCTGTATTACTTGGACTTAAATCCATATTTTTGATCACATTGCTGACCATTGAATCATGAGGGACTTTTAGTTAGTAGTATGTTTATCTAGTGTTCTAATTTGTTCAATGTAATTTTTGTCTTTTGAATATTTTTGAAGTGTTGTCCACCAGGACTAAAAGTAATAAACTAAACTTTTTTTTTGGGTTAAAAAACTTGAGTTTTTCTATTTAAACCCCACACTTTTCTTTGTTTACCCCAATACTTAAATCATTAAGCTCTTATGTTTTATTATTGTGTAAAAAGACAAAAAAAGTCATCCAACTTAATACTTAACCCTAGTACATCTATACACACACCTCACCACTCTTCATATTAAGTTTTAGAAAAACACAAACTCCTCTTCACCCTATTGCCAGATTACTCCTCTTTCAATCTAAGAAACCTACTACAATCTCATATTCTCTTCACAAACCCTAAATTGGGATTGTCATAGTAATATAAGTGGATAGGGAGGGAGTGGATATTACGAATTCCCTTGGCTTTGCATGACTTCCTCACCTCTCTCTCCTTCTCTTTCTTTTATTAATAGATTTCTTCCACGCCCATGGCCCAACACTTCTGCTTGCTGTTTTTATTTATCTCCTAAATTGACATAATGCCCTAAATAATATAAACGTAGTGTTTACTGCATCCATGTACAACAAATATATAATAAGAAAATATACATCAAAATACCATATACCAAATCCGTTTTCCATAGCAGAACAAAATTCTTGATGAAGAACAACTACACTTGTAAGCTATTACTTGTAAAATATTTATCACACTGTTACATTGAAAAATAATAGAACCTATTCTACGAAAAAGAAAATCGGGTGCAAAAGAATAATGATGCAGTAATACCTGCAAAATGCTGTTATGAAACTGCAAGATGGACTTGAAGATCTTAGGATTCTGGTGTGGGGTGTGAGGTGGATGAGGTTTTTTTTATTGTTTTTTTTTTTCTGATGGGTATGTATTTGGGGATAACTTGGGAAGCTAGTGGGTTTTCTTAAAAATTGTGAAAATTTAAATTAGAAGTTAGGATGAACCTAGAATATAAAGTGAACAAAGAGAAGTGCGAGGTTTAAATAAAAAAAAACTCAAAAACTTGCTCTGTTTTGTTTCTCAACTGGTTGGCTGTTCTATTGGGCATTAAGCTCTGTTTGGTTGGGGGTAGTTGCCCAATTTGTTTCTTATTTCAATTTCAAATCATCGGGATGTGATATACTATAAAGTTATTTGCGTCTGTTTAATGAAGTATTAGTGAACTAGTATAGATATCCCATTTTCATAGTAAACATATGTCATATGACATTCTTATCTTATAAAATTATTGCAAACATTAACAAAAGGCATATTTGTTTGGTTGCGTGGCTAGGATTGGATTAGAGTTGAGTCCAAGTCAACCCTTATGAGTCTCACCCCTCTAAATAAAACTTGTAAGACACAATATGTTGAACTGTTGTCTATTTTAATAAGTGGAGTCCGAGAACACTAAACAATGGTCAGAACTGTTGTTCATTTTAATTGAAGTAGTCCAAGTCCAATCTCACTTACCAACTATAAATCTTGATCAAGGGGATTTCTCAATCACTTTAATTTCCGGAGAGGAAAGTGGGACTAATCATAATTTCCGAAGCCGACGAAGTGATTACGCCTAATTTTTTTTTTAAAGGAAGTGATTAAGCCTAATTTGAATGGGCTTGAAAGGACATTCTTTCACTTGCACGTGAAGTCATATCACATAGTAACACTTTTTTTTTAACCACACCATCTTGGGACATGCGGCATGCCTATGCCTATGACCACTGGGATAATGAACGCAAATTGGCCAAATCTAAACAGAAAAAATGACTCTCCAGTGCTTCGCGGCACTACAGTGCTCCATTGTTCCCCACCATCCAACCGTCCGTTTAGTTCATCCCAAGATCATCTCTCCAACGCCATCATCATCAACCATAACAAGAAGGGGAGCTTTATCCGCTGCTTTAATCTCCACCACATTCACGCTGCTCTTGACGCTGACACCTCCTTCAAAGTCCGCCATAGCCGAATTCTCAGAACTCCTAAACTCCGGCGGCGTCAAGGCTTTGGAGCTTCGCCTCGGTGACGGTGAAGTACCCGCCGACGGCGACCAGGTTATCTTTCTCTCCGATATACATGATTTATGAACTGGGTGGTTGGTTAAAACTGGGGTAAGGGGTTGATGGGTATGTGGCTATGTTGCCTTTTGATTTGCGTATAATCAAAACAAGCTTGGTTAATTTACATGGTTGTGCCTGTACATAATGGTTGATGTAATCTTTTGCATTTAAGCTAGCCAGTAATTTCACCTGTTTTCAAGCAGTTAGGCTGTAATTTGCTGAAATTTTTTTTGTGTGGCCAAGTTGTTGGATGCTGTTCTGTTTAGAACAAAAGGAACTCTATATTTTTGGCTTTTGCAGCATTTAAACTTCAATATTACAGAAGACAGAACAAATAGCATAAAAGAGTACAATGTGCACACTTTGTGCCCTGAAATATTTCTTGTTTTGGATTGAGAATTCAGATTTGTGGGACAATTTGATGCCTAGCTATCTGAAGGCCTCTTGCAGTGATTGAAATGCATCTATAGCCTTCTAAATGTGTATACTTTGATTGTGAAGGTTGCTGTTCATTACTATGGAAGGTTGGCAGCAAAACAAGGATGGCGCTTTGACTCGACATATGATCACAAAGATGAAAATGGTGAACCGATTCCTTTTGTATTCGTTATTGGGTCTGGGAAAGTAAGTCCTCATGTTAATATGGTCTCCTAGTCTTTACCATTAAAAGATATTAGTCATGTCATATTTATGTTTTACTAACACCAATATTCACTATTAGTACTACCTTTGAAAATATTGCGCTGTATATCATTAACCTACAACCTAGCTAGCTGATTCAAAACAATGTTGTTATGCAATACAGATTCCATTTCTCCATTATATCGATGGAATGGTTACGTACAGCTGCAGCTTATGTTCCTTCATGTTATTTCACATTTGCGTGTATGACTACTTGTCAATTTGATTGTAATAATTGGTCATGTCATGTCTTTAAGCACTATCCAAAATCCTCTTTTTCTAACGAAATATATTCATTTCCCTTAAAAGCTTAACCAGATATTAACAGCTATAATTTTGTGCGGTAAATACCATTATGTCTGTTTAGCCTTTTGGAGACTTACCTTTTCTTAACTTTAGAAATGTTTTAATCCTTTGTTTGAACTGTCACAAGTTGTGAGACTCTCTTTATATTGATGTTGCAAATGCATATGCAGGTCATTTCAGGGATTGAAACAGCTGTGAAATCTATGAAAGTGGGTGGTGTTCGTAGAGTTGTTATACCGCCATCACAAGGGTATCAGAACACATCACAGGAACCTGTACCACCTAATGTAATTGCTCTGTTTCTTCCAGATTCTTTCACTTAGTCTGTTACCTTGGTAAATTTATTCTTAAACAGTTGTTTGCATATATCTTCGTTGAAACGAAAGAGAAGCTACTTTCTCTAGTCAGAATACATTTCGCTTGTTTGCTTCTGTGGTCTGCATGGGCACACTTGTGTCTAAAGTAAAAAGAATCTCAAAATCTCTTTATCTTGTGCCATTAATCCGTTTTTAAAGGTGAATTTAGAGTAATCCTACCATCAACTGAGAGAGAGAGAGAGAGAGAGAGAGAGAGAGAGATGTTTGCCCCTTTTTTGGTGCAAATATTTTCAGTTAAAGTTACCTTGCTGAGTAAATTCATTAAGGATGCTGAGAATATGTAACAGGGATATGGTTGTTAGGAAGTTATGAATGATCCAAATCTATATAGCTTAATTTGGCATCATCAACTACAGCAGTACATCATGCATCATATCTGCCATACATGATACATGTATCTTTGTATGCATGCAGACCAAAGTATTTTCCCCCTCATTTTCTTGCCCTTGTTACTCAGCTCTCAGGGTTTATTGTCTTTCCTCAGTTTTTTGACAGGCAGAGACTGTTTACAACCATTTTCAATCCAACTCGTCTTGCTAATGGAGAAGGCTCAACTTTGGGGACTCTTGTGTTTGATATTGAGTTGGTCAGCCTGAGACATAAATGAAGACTTCAATTATTCTTTGTCTCCTATGCCAATGCTTTGTCTCCTATGCCAAAATTTAAGCTGTAAGAAGATACTTTTTATTCATTCTGGGAAAGGAGGTATTTTACATGGTCGATGTGGCTTATGATTGCTTACTTCAGCTGTAATATATAAACCAATTGTCTGAAGGTGTACAAAATTGTAGATTCAATGGATTGCTGCTAAATTTCAGCTCCACGTTGGATATCATGTGTTATCAGTCAATAGGGATGATGGCTTTTGGTTGAGTGCAGTAGTTTCTTTTTTTTCCTTCTTTAGTTTGTCTTTTTTTATAGGAGAGAAAACTTTGGAATCTTATACAGGGGGAATGAAACAAGAGCTGTTGAAAAAACTTCTGTGCTGATATTGTTTCTCTGGTGCGTGTTTTACCCGTCAACCTGAGAATTTAGGAAGGACTAACAGTTTTGTTTCTTTGAGTAATGTGTTCTCATTTGCCCTACTGGAAATGGCCAGAAATGTTTTCCTTGTTTTCCTTTTTTTCTTTTGTGTTAACTGGCTAATTTGAGAACATATCATGAGACTTTAACCCAGATAGAGAGAGGTTCACAATTTCTGCATTTTATGCCAAAACCAACCATGGTGTTCTGCAGAATCCCATATTCTCAGGTTTAAAATTACTGTAGTTTAACCTTAAAGTATGGTTGTATTATTTAGTTGGGTTCTTAGGAGTAATAGTTCCTCAATTTGTGCCCGAATTGCATTTTGGTCTTTGAACTTTAAAAATGGCTCTTGTAGTCCCTCAACTCCACTTTCGTTACACTGTTGGTCATGCTGTCATAATCTGTTACATGTTCAGTCAAATTTAAGGGGCATTCTAAATTTCCTGATTTATGTGACACTCCTTTTTTCTTCAATTCTAGCACCACATATAATAGTCATTTCACTCTTGGATCACTACAAAGCACTTTTAGATGGAGCATTTGAAATCATATTTTTGGGTTTGATTGATTCTTTGATTGTGTAGATTCAAATTCAAGCATGGTGAGCATATTGAAGCCGACCAATACCGTGTACATGCAAACATACCAAATTACGAAAAGTTGACCAAAGCACTTTAGTCATGTGCAAGCAAGCAAAAATATTCATAAAAAGTGACTGAAGCTAATTTTAGGCTGAACTCCACCATCCCCCTCAGTGCCTCCCAACCCTTTTTCCCCTAAATTTCCTGGATGCTAGCCCTATATTGGGGAAATACAAGCCTACCAAGAAGACCAAAAACTCCTCCAGCCTCAAGATGAAACACACCTTGTTGCTTCCATATCAAGGACCAAAATGGAAAAAAGGTCCTTGACTTAAGGATTTTCCTCCATCACGTTCCTTGCAGCCAGAAAAGTCAAAGTTTTAGTCTCATTTGCACGAAAATGACAACTCTCGCGTTTCATCTAAGAAAGCTTTGAATTTATTAGTATCCCTTGTGCATTGAGAAACTCTCCCTACATTGCAACCCTCACTGGCTTTAACAAACGCCAGCTCTCTGCCCTCCTCTGCTCTGCAGGCTCTGTTCTCCAGGCTCCAACAACTAAATTACGATGAAGGCGACGAGGGCAGACCGGGGTCGTTTCATAATTTCTTCTTTCGTCTTCATCTGTTTCTTGTGTGCCTTGGCTTCTATAAACGAAGTACGGTATGATAGTCTTCTGAAATTTGGCCGATGTGCTCTTGCCAACATCAACATGCCCTGTAAGCTCAATGCTTCAACATCAAACACTTTGCTTGCGCAGAGCTCTTCCTCCGATGATGAAATTCGCATACTTTTCGGCATTCTAACACTTCCTGACCAATACCAGCGCCGCCACTTCCTGCGTTTAATCTACGGCACGCAGACTCCGGTGGGAGCGAAAGTGGACGTGAAGTTTGTGTTCTGCAACCTCACAAAGGAAGACCAGAAAGTACTTGTTGCATTAGAAATAATGCGTTACGATGATATTATCATTCTGAATTGCCAAGAGAATATGAACAAGGGTAAGACTTACACCTACTTTTCGAGCTTGCCCGAGATGTTCAACGACAAAGAGGGGCCTAATCCGCCTTACCATTATGTGATGAAAACCGACGACGACGCTTATTTTAGGCTGCAGAGCTTGGTGGACTCTTTGAAGCCGTTGCCTAGAGAAGACTTGTACTATGGTTATGTTATCCCATGCCCAAGTATGGACCCTTTTGTGCATTACATGTCTGGCATGGGGTATTTGATTTCTTGGGACATAGTGGAGTGGATCAAAGAGTCTGATATCCCTAAGAACCAATTGGAAGGGCCGGAGGATAAAATTTTCGGGAATTGGATGCGAGACGGGCATCGTGCTAAGAACAGATTCAATGCTAAGTGGTCTATGTACAACTTTCCTGAGCCTCCGACAAGATGTACACATGAGCTTTGGCCGGACACAATTGCAGTTCATTTGTTGAAGAATCAAGAGAAGTGGATTAGGACATTGAAGTATTTCAATGTCACTGATAATCTCAAGCCTTCCAAATTGTACCATATACCTTAGGTAATATATACCTGAACAGTTTACTTTTTCTTTTATTTTTATTCTTTTCAATTATTGCTGAATTTAGATGATACAATCTGATTTTGATGATTCATTCTTGCTCTATACTATGTAATTTGATCTGAGGTTCAAATGGGTGATTGGCCCTCCCATGAAAATGAATGCCTACTGCCATCAAAGTTATTTGGTTCATGATGTGTTGATGAATTCACCCCGCATCTACTTTATAGGAGTTATTGAAAAGGGCAAATTATCTACAAAAATAAGGATGGTTGACTTCACTGGATTCTTTGAAGCTTTTTTTTTCCCTCATTGTGACCATTTTAGTTTTTGTAATTTTTAATTTCCTAGTTCACCCCTAACTGAAAATCATCCCAAACAAAAATAAGCCAAAGTGGGAGGGAGATGCCCTCTCTCTCCCTTTGCTGCAACAATTTTAAGATGAAAATTGGGTGATTTGCAACTCAAGAGAGCGAAAAAAAGAAGGTAATAATCGTGAAAGTTGAGAGCGGACTGCCCTGGATCAACTATAATCATCGCACGTGTGGAGAAGTAACTATTTATAAATAAGTATAATAAGGTGTTTTATCAAAAACAGCCCAACTTTAACCCTCAAATTCATAAATGTTAGTTTTTAAAAAAACTTTCAAGGGTTAATCGTTTTATTAGTCCCTGAACTTAGACCCGATTTGCATTTAAGTCCCTCAATTTCCAAAATCGTTCTCATGGTCCTTTAACTTCACTTTAGTTAGGACAAATGGTCCTGCCATCAATTTTGTTAACTTTTTCTGTTAAATGCAAGGGCAAAATGGTATTTTTATATTAAAACCTAAAAAATGAATAAAAGATCATATCTTTAAAATAACAATAAAAGAAAATCAAATAAAAAACCACCCAAAAAAAAAATCAAGTTTGGGGGGAGTAGAAATCAGGATAGAGGGGGAGAGAGAGAGTTTAATTTTTAATTTTTTATTCATATTTTAATCAATTTAATACAAAAATACTATTTTGCCCCTGCATTTAATAGAAAAGTTAACAAAGTTGACGGCATGACCATTTGTCCAAACGAAACTAAAGTTCAAGGACCACGGGAATGATTTTGGAAGTTGAGGGACTCAAATGCAAATCGGGTCTAAATTCAAGGACTAATAAAACGATTAACCCAAACTTTCAAATATAGCCAAAAACTCACTTAAATTGACCCAAATGCTCTCTAAAGAGTTGATGAGAAAACCCACCAATTCAAGCCATAGCCACATAGATGTTTTGTATTGCCTGGATTTATGAAAACTTCCTTTCTTTCTTTTTTTCTTCTTTTTGGTAATTACATTGTCATTTTTATGATAAGATTCATAAGCATGATTGAGTTGACGAATCCAATTTTGTTTTTATGCTTTTAGCTTTTAGGTGTAATTGAGTTATAATTTAGAGGGCATTTGGATCAATTTACGTGAGTTTTTGGTGATATTTAAAAGATTTAAAAAAAAAAAAAACTGACATTTATGAATTTGGGGGGTTAAATTTGGGCTATTTTTTATAAAAACTCTATAATAAGTGGGGTGCTCTCCTAAAATTGTATCGAAGTCTTTTGAGATAGGGTCGCAATCACGCCATGAGGCCTTACTCTCAACTCTGTATTGTATTAAGTTGAGAACAATATATATATATATATATGCAATCTGGAAAGAGCTTAAAGATACAACTAAAGTAGTACTAGAAGCTGTTTCACCTTGGGATTGAGGTGTAGCTAAGTTACATATGGTTAGATGGGGACTCAATTGCCTAATAGACGTAGTAGCTTAGAAAAATTGTAAATCCTAATTAGGCTCGAGATGTAGACGATCAAGATCCTTCAAGTTTGTTGGAAAATTCAAGATAATACTCTTGGTCCAAGTCCAATCTAAATCATCCAAGCTTTTTTTTTTTAACAAATCTCATGACCAATGTGAATTTTTGTTCATTAAACTAAACCTTTCGTTTCTTCCAACAACTCCATTAGGTTGGCAGTGTGTCTCTTGTACTTCAATAATTGGTTGGTACATTTCATATTAAGAGGAAGAATATTGCTCCTTGGCTTACCAAACAAAGAAATGTATTATACCCCTTGCAAATTAGGTGGATACTAATAAACAATAACTCACGTACAAAACTTTACAATTATTTTAGCTCTAGTCTCTTTCCCATCACTTACCAGATTTCATCTATATGGAGAAACAAGGAAAGAAACTTTGAATACATAAACCAAAGCTTGGAATTTTAGGTTTTCTTTTGCCAATTAAGCTCTAATTTTCTCAAGCGTCCTATAACAAGAACATCATGAAGACACCAAGGCCAGACGGGCTACGTTTTATAGCTTCTTCTTTGTTCTTCATTTGTTTCCTCTATGTTTTGGCTTCTATAACCGAACTGCGATTCGACAGTCTTCTGAAATTTGGTCGTCGTGCTCTTGCTAACATCAACATGCCCTCTGCTCAGTTGTATAATTCATCAAACACTTTGCATTCATCACCAAACATTACTTCACTGGCCCTTAATTCTTCCTCAAACGATGAAATCCGAGTACTTTTCGGAATTCTAACACTTCCTGGCCAATACCAACGCCGCCATTTCCTTCGTTTGATCTATGGCACGCAGACTCCAGTGGGCGCAAAAGTGGACTTGAAGTTTGTGATGTGCAACCTCACCAAGGAAGACCAAGAAGTGCTTGTAGCATTGGAAATAATGCGTTATGATGATATTATTATTCTCGATTGCGAAGAGAACATGAACAAGGGTAAGACTTACACCTACTTTTCGAGCTTGCCCGAGATGTTCAACAATACAAATGGGGTTTATCCACCTTACCATTATGTAATGAAAGCTGACGATGATGCCTACTTCAGGCTGCAGAACTTGGTGGACTCCCTGAAGCCGTTGCCTAGAGAAGACTTGTACTATGGTTATGTTATTCCATGTTCAAGCATGGAGCCGTTTGGTCACTACATGTCTGGCATGGGGTACTTGATTTCTTGGGACATAGTGGAGTGGATCAGAAAATCTGATATCCCCAAGAACCACATAGAAGGGCCTGAAGATAAAACTTTTGGTGACTGGATAAAAAATGGACATCGTGCTAAGAACAGGTTCAATGCTAAGTGGTCCATGTACAATTTTCCTGAGCCACCCACGAAATGTACACATGAGCTTTGGCCACACACAATTGCAGTTCATTTGTTGAAGAATCAAGAAAAGTGGATTAGGACATTGAAGTATTTTAATGTCACTGATAATCTCAAGCCTTCCAAATTGTACCATATACCATAGGTCTTTAAATACTTGAAATTTTTATTTATTTTATTTTTATAATAATTCTCATTATTGTTGAATTGAGACCAGACAATTTGATTTTGATGGTTACACTCTACACTTATTCATCCAAAACTTCTAGGTGATAGAACTATGTATTCCTAATTTATAGGAATAAAGAAACGAGAGGAATTTTAAGACAATAAGAAAAGCAAAAGGAGAAAAACTAAGGACTGCTTTGAGTTCTGCTTGGTTCATTTCATTGAGAATGCAATATGTAACTTGCTAAAAATAACTACTTAAAAATGGAAGATACAGTTTAAACCATACAATTTATATGGCTTAAAATGGTCAAAAGAATAACTAGAACCTTTAGTTTTGGTTTTGAACAGACAATGTCAAAACCTTAAATATCTAAAAGCTTTTAATTATTAATTAAATTAATTGTTATTTTAATATTAATTTATTGAGATCCTCCTGGAACATGGCTCTCCTGTTTAAAAACCTTGAGCTCCTGCTCAAGTTAAATGGTGAGATGTGGATATTCTTGGGCTACCTTGTCTTGAATATTCCACTTTGATTTGCTGGGAAGTTGACCTTTTCTTCAAGTCATTAACTAATGAAAGGCGAGTGCTTTCGTCGGGATCATCATCAAGTAGAGACCACGGAGTGCCTAACGGCCACTTTGGTCCCCCACCTCAAGCAAGAAACAAAGCTCAAAAGGCAAGCCACAGTGAAGTCTCCTACTAAATGCTTATTACCAAATCCAACGATTCTCTATGAAAGGGTTTTTGATCGATATACATAGGATTTTGCTTCATTTCTGAATGTTCATCGAAATTTTTAAGCTTCTTCGTTCTATTATCGAGATTCCAATAGCTTTCTTTTATTTCTTTATGTGCTTATTGCTCACGAAAACATCTGCGTATCTTTCCGATCTTTCTTTCTATTTATCATATTTTTGGCCTTTTCGCCTGAGGCTTTTGGACAAGACTAGTTGCTCCAGTTGGTTAGTAACCTCCTCGGTTAGGGAGGCTTTTGGTCTTTCGGTCTTTCAATTAAGCTATTAGTACTTATAGTCAATGTTTCTAATCTGGATGAGTGAAACAAGGGATCAAAGCGTCGAGGGGCGAAGTCTTTATGATCAGGTGCAATACTCAAAAAGCTTAAGATTCTCATCATTGATGACCGAGTACATATGCATGTATGGTGGTAATTCAAATTGAAATGCATTATCACCAATTTGTTTGATGATCTTGAACAGTCCAGAACAAATTGGCTTTAGTTTCTTGCCTTCATCAGTTAGCCACTCCTTTCCAAGGTGTAACCATACGAGGTCACCTTCTTTGAAGTTACATAGCACACAATGCTTATCATGGCGAGCTTTATATTGCTACTGAGAACGTTGCAAATGTGCCTCCACTTCAGTATGAATCTTTCTAACTCGTTTTAGAAATTTATGTGCTCGAACATGTTCTTCTTCTTCCTTCCACTTAATGGCGTTTCACTCCTAGTGAATGCCATATCAAAAGGACTCTGGGGTAAGTAACCCAAACAAACCTCACAAGGAGATTGGAGTGTGGAACTATGAATTGCTCTGTTAAAAGCAAATTATAAATAAGGGAGACTTTCATCCCAAGTCTTCGGATGCTTGAAATTGTAACCCCTCAACAAGTGTACCATGGTCTGATTTATAACCTCCATTTGTCCATCAGTTTGCATATGAAATGAAGTGCTTCTTTTCAATCTGGTATCCATCATTCCCTATAATGACCTCCAGAAATTGCCTAAGAATCAATTGTCTCTGTCAGAAATAATCGATGTAGGTAAGCCAAAATGCTTCCAAACATGTTGAAAAAATAACTTAGCAGCGCCTTCTCCAGTAACGGTCTTCTTGCATGGAATGAGAATCACCATCTTACTAAAACGATCTACTACCACAAACAAGTAGTCGTTTCCAGACTTGGTTTTAGGCAATCCGCCTAAGAAATCCATCGAGATACTCTCTTAAGGTCGGCTAGGTACTAGCAATGAAAGATATAGTCCTAAGTTTCTATTGGAAGGCTTCGATGTGTTGCATAACACAACCTTGAATGTTTGGTGAAACATCGAGATGCATCTTTAGCCAATAAACATAGTGACGAAAGATTCAATAAAGTTTTCGCAACCCCAAAATGTCCTACTACTTTGGAAGTATGAGCCTCATGAATCCATTGCAATCTATCGCCATCTTTTGGAATGCATAATTGTGTTCCCTTGTACATTAGTCCATTCTTCGATTGGAACTCACTAGGCTTTCCTTGTTGTAGCTTGGCATAGGCTGAGGTGAAATCAGCATCTATGTCGTACCCTTTAGCATACTCAGAAGGAAGAATGGGTTTGATCTGCATAGCCACCATCAATGCAAAACTAATTGGTGTAGGTGGTCTAGATAACATATCTACCAATTTATGACAATATTTAATTTTTGTAGGTAAGACATCCATTTCATATGGCGAGCTTGCTGCAACTTAGACTATGTAGTTAAAAACTGAAGAGGTTTATGATCTGAGTGAACCACGACTTCTTTTCCTAACAAGTGTTTGTGCCTGATAAATCTCGGCCATGAGCTGGCCGAAGGAGCCCTTTCTCTCGGCCCTGGCACTTGTTTGCAGAGACTGAAGACGCAGCATTTTGCCAGAGTATTTTGACCTTCCAGAGAAACGAGAAGAAATGCTAAGGCATGATCATCTCGGCCTCAAACGTAGGCCGAGGCCGAGGCCGAACAAAATTGCGGCCAAGACATTAAAGGCAAATCATCACGTGACAGCAGGGTCCCAGGCTTCATTTAATGAAGTAGTGCCTGTTTAATGCAGCAAAACCCATTGGCCACAAAGTAGCATTTAATGCATGAGGGAAGGTGGGAAGTGACTGAAGTCAGGATTTGGTGATGAAGATCAGATTGATTAGACGTGGACATTCTCACAAGAATTCTGACAGCTTGAGATGTTGGTTCACCAGCTATCCAGGCCATAAATGCGTCTCCACGGCCAGAGGTTCAGAACCCACGATCAAGAGCGGCGGCCGAGATTCACCGGGATTTCTGGGGTCTCATCACCATACTTCACGATCCCAAATGTCGATTGGACTACCCACTTGCGCTAATCAGACTCCACTATGCGCAAATTCAGCCTCGATTACTCATCCAGGGACTCTTCCTATAAATACAAGGCTCGAGCTACATTCAAAGGGTTCAAACACCAAAACAAGCCTCCCAAGGAGCAACTTATTTTCTTCTGTAATGCACTTTCAATATCTTTACTTGCTTTCCTAGGAGTAG
>NW_018921542.1:140687-162246 GCF_002207925.1 Prunus avium
ATGCATATATATATATATATATATGTATCTTTTTTCAGGCAAGCGACAGGAGGGGAGAACGAATGCAATGGTGAATACTCTTTTCTTGAAGCAAAATGTGATTATTTGCTAGCACTTGTTACAAATCCCCTACCATCTCACATATTCTCTTTACAAGTTAACAACTTATTTCATGCGATTAGTCTATTCATTCACACAAATAATACTGAAAAAGATCATGCTCTTAGTCTATTGTATTCACACAAACAATACTTAAAAAAAAAAGGTCATGCTGCTTGTGTAATTCGGGTTAGTTGAGGTTTGTTTCCAAGGCAAACGTGACATTATTTTATTTTTTTTGGAAAAATAGGATAATATTCTCATCGAGTGAAATTAAGGGTTACAACCATATCATTCACTACAGAATATTCCAACCAAGGAGGAACGTCTTCATCACATATTCCGACCATTGAACAGCATGAGCAGCATTGCAGCAAGCCTGTAAGCTACAAAATTACAGCATCTAGGAACATAAGAGATAGAAATCTTCTGAAACAAATTGAAACATCCTGAGTATCTAATTCCACTATAATAAAAGTAACATTATATATTCTGATAAGTGCAAATCATAGCCATCCAAATACGCATCCATATAAAATTAGTAAAATTGGATCAATTTAGATGCAATACTCTAACACAAACATATTGGATCACCAAATCTAAATAGTGGATAATTTTTTGTGTAATTAAAAATTAGAATATAAATGGATGTGTAGTCATTCACCAACCTTTAGATGTAGAGCGCTGAGTGGTGGAACCAAGATTTGAAAGTTGTCGACACTGAATTTATTACACAGAGCATTTTTTGTCATCATTTTAATTCAAGGTGTATGCTAACCACCACAATAAAAAAAAAAACAAATTACTCCCAAACACAATTTCATTAACAATAATACTTGTACCACATTTATTGACCAATCTCTAATAGAAATGGGCCTAGCCAATGTATGTGGGATCCACCTTTATTAAAGAGGTGGTCAGCAATATGGTTAATAAATGTAGTACAAATAACATCATTCTTTCACTAATATTCACGATGAACAAATATTTTTATTTATTTAATCTTGACCCATTCAAAATGAAGTATCTTCTAATTACAAACCTTTGTTATAATTGATACAAAGAAAACACCATATGATAAAAATTACGAAAGTACATAGTCAGGAATGTGAATTTGTTTGGTTTTGTGTCTATACTTAGAATGACTTTATGTATCTTCGGAATCAAGCTTGCTTGTAGCTCATTGAAAATTATTTGGGATTTTTTTGTGTGTTGGATTTGGATAGATAAACTTACGAATGTTGTGGTGTTTCGGGCTATTGTATGAGTAAAATGCATAAGCTTTATTTTGTGCTATGGGTGGATAGTTGGTATTTTCATTTTTTTATTTTTTTATTTTTTATTTTTTTTTAGTTTTTTTTTTTGTCAAAGTTAGGAAAAGAGAGGGGGGTTTTCTCACACATACACCACCAAAGTGCATGGGGATTTGAACCTGATATCACTAGTCTGCAACTCAAGGCCATTTCTCACTATACTATAACCCATTGACTATAGTTGGTATTTTGATGAAAATTACCTCTTGGAAGTTAGTCACATGACCAATATCGAGGTTTAATGGAATGGCAGGGACTAAATTGATGCGTCAACTGAAAGCTTAAGAACCAGATTGATTGATTTGAGAGTTGAAGGACCGAAAATATGATTTTTAACAACTTCAAGGACCATTCATGATAAAAGTTTTAAAATGAACCATGACCAAAAAGTAAATAAATACACTCAGTTGATCGCAACCGTTCACTTGTACAAATAGGCCATCCAGTCCTCCTTTCCATCCCTTGGAATCCTTTTTTATTCTAATCGCTAGGGTTTCTCAACTCTGCCGAAACCAAGTTTAGGGTTTACAGCCACTCTGAGCAGATCTCTCTCCGGCTCCTGATTCCGCTTGAGGTAAACCCAGTACCCAATCCGTTTCTTCAATACATTTGATCACCTTGAAACCGCTTCTCTGTTTCCAGAGAAAGTGCCGGAAAGTTTTTATTTTATTTCTTCCTCTGTACCGAAAGAAATACTAAAGTTGAATCCTTTAGCAATCGTACGGGGTGATATATTGTTACAATCCATGATTGGAAACTAAATGTTGGTTTTTTTTTTTTGTGAAATTTGATTCAGAAGAAGTTTTAGTTTGGGGTTTTTGGTGTTGGCTCTGTAAATTGTGCTGATTGCTTTGTGTTCTTTCCCTGAAAATGTGATGAACCATTTGGAGTTAGTCTATGCATCTTTGTTTGTAAATGTGGTTTTGGAGAAGTTAAGGCTCTTGCTATTGCTTATCTGAGATTTATCCGATAAGCTAACCCCGGTCTCCACCTTTTATTATTCTGTTGAGTTTGGAAATGAATTTGAAAATTGGTTCAGTTGTATGAGTTTTAAAAACGATTCGTTTGTTACCTTTAAGAGTAGTAGAGCTGCATTGTTTTATCGACTTTTTCGTGTCTTGAAAAACAATTTAATTATGTGTCATGCCTATTCTTCAGTCAGATTTGTCAAGATGTTTACATCAAGGAACAGGATCCACAAGGACAAGGGTGCTGAACCCACTGAGTTTGAAGAGTCGGTTGCGCAAGTAAGATATGCAGCTGTTTATTGTGCGTTGTATTCATGGAATTGTTGCTATAACATTTTGATGTAATCATGAGTTGTTTGTTGTCTCTGCAGACAATCTTTGATTTGGAAAATGCAGGCACGGATCTGAAAAGTGAATTGAAGGATCTCTATATTAATTCTGCTGTGTAAGAATTTTTTACTGATTGCATATATATTGTAAACTGTTGCCTATTGTATGATTAATATTCCTCCTTTCTGCTCCAGTCAAGTTGATGTGGCTGGGAACCGGAAGGCTGTTGTTATTCATATACCATATAGGCTGAGGAAGGCTTATCGCAAGATCCATGTTAGGCTCGTGAGGGAGCTAGAGAAGAAATTCAGTGGAAAGGTGATTAGTGATTTAAATTCTTTGGTTCTTTATCATTTATAAAATCTAGAATAAACTGAGTATAGGTTTTCATTGTTATTTTCTTCTGTACTTGTTTCTTGGCATTACATTTTGTTTCTTACTATCAAAGACAATGTATTTCATCTTTTAGTTGCTAGTTCTCATCTTCCCAGCTAACTTTCCTTACAATCATCCCATTTTATTTTTCTTCTCTTGTTTGACCAGATGATGTATGTTGCAAATTTTGTTCGTCTTTGGTGTTTATGGTGGATTTTTGGTTTGTCATTTGGTAGGATGTGATCCTGATTGCCACACGGAGGATAGTGAGGCCTCCAAAGAAAGGCTCTGCTGTTCAACGACCCCGCACTCGTACCCTAACTGCTGTGCATGAGGCAATGTTGGAGGACGTTGTTTTGCCTGCTGAGATTGTTGGGAAGCGCACCAGATATCGACTTGACGGATCCAAGATAATGAAGGTACATTGCAATGACCTTCCTAAAGAAAAAGAAATTTTAGTCACCAATACGCACACTTGGAAAGGGAAAAAAACTTGTGGTTGGTCTATATTTTAAAATGTGAAGAATAAGTGCCTTGTACCCAAGAGATGCTTCCCTTATATGAAGATGTCAATAGACAGACACGTGGATTCACAAATTGAGAAGATAGTGTGTTTAGTGGTATAGATTGTAACAGATTTATAATATAGATGTTTCCCTTATGCAGTTCATTTTTGTATTGCTACCATACTTATCTATGTTTAATTGTAATGTTGGGCAGGTGTTCTTGGACCCCAAGGAACGAAACAACACCGAATACAAGCTGGAGAGCTTTTCTGCAGTTTATAGGAAGCTTTCAGGAAAAGATGTTGTGTTTGAGTATCCAATAACTGATGCTTAGGAACATTTTGTGCGGTGACACCTTTTAAATATCCTTGCCCCTTCTTTTTTATTATCTGAAGAACTGAATTGAGCAGGCAGTCAATTTAAAATTTTGATGTTGAGGACGTTTTGTGCGTTTGGAAGGATTTTGTTGCATCTTTATATCATTCAGAGTTGCATCTGTTCAAAATCGTATTTGGGTGTTATTATTGTGATGTGGCTTGAATGTTCATTAAGCTTGTTGTCTTGCCCAGTGATTTATTTTGTTGGTTTTTGTCACTTGACTATGTTTTAGAGTGAGTGTGAGTGCGTCATAGACTACTTTGGAGTACAAATAACAACCGTCACCACTTGAGTACCTAAGTTATAGGTAACATTTTGTGGGTCATTTTTTATGTATTTTAACTTTGTTCCTCGTCTTTTCTATCGTGACTAATGGCAGTCCTAATTTTAGGACTTGCATATCTAATTAACCAAATGTTTGACCTGAAAACAAACATGGCGTTCGATAAAGATTAAGGCTCCGTTTAGATAAAGTGATTTGAAATAAATAATTTGGATTCGGCAATAAGACAGTTTGCTACAAAAACAAGGATCGCATTAGCCTGAATTCATGTATACCAAGATTTGGACAAGAAAGAAAGAAAAAAAAAACAAATGGACTTCAAATCCGTTCCTTAGATGTAGTTCTTATGTGGTGATTGTTTGATATTCCTTGTGAGCAATTTGAAGAGGTGTCCAAGATTCCTCTTTTATTCTATCTTTTGTTTCATAGTGTTTGGTTCAGGCTGCAAATCTGTTTTAAAGATTACGCTATCGTCCTTGCCTCTCACATTTGGATTTTAGATAGTTTTCTTGCTATCTTTTGTGCTTCTATTTTATAGAGGACCTGCTCCAAAAGGAAAAAAAACTAACATCAAATGATAGAAAAAACACCAAAATGTTAATTCAAGAAATAAGACTAACTAATATGAAAAATATGTATATATTTATCACCATATAAATTATAATAACAACTAATAACATATGAACATATTAAGTCTTTGTGTGTATATGAGTATATTATTTAACTATATATATATATATACTGCTATGCTATTTATTAAAGAATTGTAATTAAAAAAATCCGAGTAACGCCACGCGGCTATACTATTTATAGGAAAAAAGGCCCCGCATAGCGCTTAGGTGCCCACGTGTCAAAACAAGTATGGCCGTGCCGCTATACTGTTTTGAGAAAAAACCCAAGAATAGCCGCGCGGCTATACGATTTATAAATAAAAAAAGACCCGCCTAGTGATTAAGTAGGTGGCCATGTGTGAAAACAAGTATAGCCGCGGCTATATGGCTATATGGTTTAGTTTAGTTTTTTTTTTTATTATTTAAAGAGAGACCCACATGTCAAAAACAGCTATACTATTTTTTTTAATAAAAGAAATACCGTAGTATAGCCGCGCGGCCATACCTGTTAAAAAAATTTTAAAAAAAATCTTCCTATTTGCATTGGTTTATACTTTATTGATATTAATTGGCTAATTTCAACATATCCAAAGCGGATATTGAAAAGAGAGAAATTTCACAGCAAATCAATCTAATAGTTCAATTTTTTCTTCTTTCTTTTTTGTGTGAATGTTTGACTTTGATTTAACTCGTTCTCTCGAGTTAAACTTGTTGGAGGAACAACAATCAATATTATTCCAATAATTTAATTAAACAGCAAATAGAATAATGAAATTAAATATGGGTATAAATTAAAATTTGACTGTTATTGCAGAATTGCAGTGTCCTTGAAATAGAATTTCACCCTTACTCAGTGCTTATAGTTCTGCAGGCGTTTGCTCCACCAAGATACAACTATCTAAATCAAAGTCATAGCACTAGGGCTTTAATTTCTGGTGAAATTTGTGTGTTTATCTCTGAAGCTATACAAGAATGATGATATGAATATGCTATGCAAATTTTATGTAATTGTACAAACTCAGGGCTTGTGTTTAAATATAGTGGTTGATACCTATTCCAACAGGTATCAGATAAGGACAAACTCAATCAGACAAAAACATTATATGATATTTGAATTTTTTATATGATATTTGAATTTTAAAAATAATTCAAATAATTAATTAATTAATTAACTAATCGGGTTTAATTTAAATCATAGAGCCCAAGATGTGTATAGATTACGAATGGATTATTGAAAAATACGTATGTACATACGTGTATAATACAAATATTAAATGTGAAAATGCTAAATTCTTTATATGGGTAATAAAAAAATCAAAATGGACAATAGAGACTCGGGTAATGGCCTCATAGTAATGGATAATGCTCTAAACTACTCTTATCTATAAAAGAAAATCGGGGAGAATTTTTTATGTTTTAAAGGATCCTAGCATATATATATATATATAAAGCTTTCATTGAGGGATCCTTCAAATAAGCTTATTTGAGAAACACCCTTGTAGGGCTATTCCGCATTGTATTTCACAAATCTAAACCATTTATTTTGTAGATATTCATCCAAAAATAATCTCTGCAAAAAAACACTTGAATCCGATATCATTTGACCACTCAATTAAATTATTGAAATTTTAGTACTTTTTGAAGCACCGTGTTCATTGATTTTGTAGGACACAATTAGATGTCTAAAGGGTTTCCGATTTGTTTAATTTTTTGCAATAATGATTTATAAATGAAAACCTAAAAAAATATATGGTTTGGATCGTTGAAAAAAAAAAATCGTAGGGTAACTTAAAGGGCGTCCCTCTTTATTTGAGGGATCCCTTAATAGAAGGGGTTTAGGGATCCCTCAAATAATTTTATTTTAGGAACACCCTTTAGGTGCAAAACTGAATAGTGCAATATGCTTTAAAACTTACTCATGTTTGGTATGATACGGTACTGAACGATACCAAATACCCGATACCACTCCCTTGCCATATGCGCTTGACACGGTACGGTATCATACCCAATGGAGCTTAATACCAAGTGAAACAGTATGAAACAGGTTTGATACGGTACGGTCCGTGTATGGTTTCGGTATTTCGGCTTTAGATGCCCAACCCTACCATCACATGGTTTCTAACAAATACAAAAAATTAAATAATAATATTTCCAAAACATCACACAACATGTTGCTAAATGGGAGTAGGAAGGGAGGTCTCCTTGAATCCAAGGGAAGGGGTGTCCGCCCATAGTGTCATCGTGAATATGGGATGTGCTTGGTCATGACCGGATCTGCTGATTGCAGAAAGGACCAATTAAAAGGTGACACATGGCTTAGATTAGGAATGCATTCAATGCAAGCTCTAGCCATGTGATGACATTTGTCACGCATGTGGGTTTAGAGGGGTTGTTATGCAACTAAGCTCCACGTGCACCTAATTTGGTTCATACTAATTCTAGCTAAATGTTCTCGTCGGATGAGCATGTCGGACCCGATTAGAATTAGTTGCAACTGGTGGCATAACAAATTTCCTGTCGAGTATGGTCGAGTATAGTGGGACTAAGTATCAAGATCTTTGTTAATTTGGCCATCCACATGGTTAGTGGCGGATCCATGATTGTTACCCTAAGGGGTCTTAATGTAAAAGTTCCGATATTTTTTTAAAGATGAAACTAACACTAAAAGATAATTTTCTATTACTTTCCTTTTATCGTTCCGTAATTTTAAGCATGAATTAATCAAACGAAACAGTCAACTATTTTTTTTTTTTAAAGAAACAAATTTTATTAAGACAAATGAACAAACCTATCTTATTATAAGTTATCCATCACAAAATTAATCATAAACCCTAAATTCCAACAAATCAAATAATCATATATAGTCATCCAATCCAATAAATCATCCACACACAAAATCATCAATAGTCATCCATTCCAATAAATCATTATCCAATAAAAATATTAGGCATTATCATCAAACAAAAGAATGTAACATAAGTATACCAAGAACAATACATTTATAAAATCAGAGATGGAGAGGGAAGAGAATAAAATTTTCAACCATGTTGAGGGTTTGGGGGGGAGATTTAGTTTAGGGTTTAGGGTAGAAAATAATAGAATTTGGGGATTTTAGGAGTCCATTTGAGTGTTTGAGTTGAATAGAGCAGAGACATGATATTTTATAACAATTATTTTAGTATTTTTATGTTTTTCATAAATCTTGTTGGGAAATATGAAGGGTTGTTGGGCAAAGGTGTATATTAAACTTTGGCCAATATTTTCCAGATTTGATAAAGTTGGGTGGGTTTGGACTTTGGGGGGAGTTGCTGGGCCAAGCCATTTTAAAGACAATTCCTGAGTCAAAACAACGTAGTTTTGCCCAGGATGTTTAAAAGAAAAACAACAGTGCTTCTTCTTCCTCGCAGCTCCTTCCTTCCTCAGGAAAAACGTCGAGCACCTGGTGTGCAACTCCAATGGGTCTCTCCCCCAACTCCAAGGGACCTCTAAGCCTATTTCCATGGCTTCCAAGAGGTCGTGCGACCCCACTGACCTCACTATGGCTCCGCCACTGCACATGGTGGATAGTTGTGAATTGGCTCGGGCAAAACCAAGTATCAACACATATGAAAATCCTTTGATCATAGCAAGTCTCTATGGCTTACGGATCAAAATATGAAATGTATTTTTTTTTATTTCTTTAAGTTTAATGTAATATATATTTGTTTAATTATTTGGTTAAAATCATATTTTTTTTATCGTGTAATACATGATTTGTCTCTAAAATCGCATTCTTTTATTACTCGCCCACTTATTACTAAAGGATTTGTAGTTCAAGTAATTTAAAACATTCTCTTGTCGGTTAAAAAATCCTATATTTTATTTGTCTTTTGATATCATTAGTATAAATAAATAAATAAAGGAGAAAAATATAGAAAAATCATCCAACCATTAAATTGAGAAATAAACAAAAATCCATGCCGATTAGGGATGGCAAAAATCCCGGTCGAGCCGAGTCCCCGCCCCTAATGGGGAGAAGATTTTGGGGGGAAATCGGGGATGGGTACATGGATCCCCAAATTTTTAAAATTCCCAATTGAGGATGGGCGGGGGATTGTATTGTTATCCTCATTCCCGAACCCAGCCAAATAAGTGATATATTTATTTTTAATTAATAATTATATATAATATAATATAACAAGCAAAAGGTACATGATAGTTGAATTGAATTTTATACTTTGGTGTGGAGAATATGAAGTTTTTCAAAAATTGAGATGATTTGATTAGTTAAGTAGAATTTTATATTTCTGTTGAATATAACTAAATTAAATCATAGTTTGAAGTGAAATTTAAGTGTTATAATGTACAGTAAATATATTTTTTTGAGAACAAAATTAGGGATTTGGAGCGGGTTTGGGAGACAACCCCCGATAGAAATGAGAACAGGGATGGGTATTCCCAAAAAAAAATTATCAGGGATGGGGGCGAGAACCGGCTCGTTGCCATCCCTAGTGCTCATGCCAACAAAGTGACGCAATAAAGCAGTAATGGAATCGCAGCACACCCAATGTATGGGCATAAACGTCATTTACCGGTTTACTCCGGTCTTTCTGGTAAATCCCGTCCACGCCGTAGTCAAAACTCCTTTGTCACAGCCCATTGACCCACCTACCTCACTCCACCAATTAAATTCCGCCACGCGGTGCTAGCCTAGAATCAAATTTTAATCTCGACCATTCTTTTACCAACAGGTAATTATATCAGAACCCGCGATGGCTCTTCGAGACGTTGACCCTGCGCCTCGCTCTCTTCTCGCGCACCACACTCTCGCAAAACCCATAAACACTAGATATTCACTGTTCAGCGCTCTTTCGCTCTCTCTCGCCTGAAGCGGTCACTTCAGGATATTTGTCGGCGATCTCTTCTCCGTAAGATTGGTTCTCTTTCTCTCTGAATCGTGTTTTAGCTCTGTTTATCATGTATAGCTTCATGTCAAAGTCTTAAGAATCAAATCGAACAATTTCTTTCTTTATTTGATATGGGTTCTCTTCGATTTGTTAGAGAATACCAATGTGGGTGTTTCGAATTTTGGATCCTTTCTTATTAATTTGAGTTGGGTAATCTATGTTTGTGAAATGACCCATGAAGGGCTCTCCCGTTTGTTTGATTGAGATAGTGCTAGATGATGATTTACTTTTACGTTTTTGGGGAATAGTGTGAGTTTAAGTGGACCCAATCACCCTTTCATCTTTGGAGCTTATGCTGGTTTTCTCGGTAGCATCAGTCAGATTTGGTCTTGAAATCTTTTGGGTTACTGGATTTATAAGAAGTTTAGGCTCAGATGAACTATGGGGGTTAGTTTGAAGTTAGCTTTAAGGCCCCGGAATAACCAAAGGTTGCTGGTGTTTATATGACATAACACTTGGGTATTGAGATCTCAGAATTTTGGTTAAAATTATGTAGATTAAAGTCTGGAAGAGAAGTATTCATTATATTCTCTTCGTTTTGAACTCAAACATTCTTTGTGTTTGTGAATGCGGTTTAGTGAGATATTAATCTATAGTTTTTCTGAAAATGAGTCATCAACTAGGAATTCAATGATGTCTTTATGTTGAGGTATCAAAAGTTTAATATATCATCGTCTTGAAGAAGTCACTATGTGACATGTTTCCATTAGAGTCTTTGTTAAGTACTCTAATATTGTAAAGATGTTTTCTTTCTTTGGTGATGACCAAAAGGCCCTGCTTAACTTTTTCTTAAAAACGCCATGCTCAAAGATAAGTTGGAACACAAATAAATATTTGTACAAATAATTTGCTCGTGCATTGCATTATTCTTTCTGTTGGGTAATACTTTGCATTTATTACTGCTCAAATTATGCTTTTTCTGTTTTTAAATTTTTAATTTTTCCATCAGTGGCAGGACCATTCTTGCCTAATTCTCAATTTATCTGTATTGACACTTTTTTTTAAAACAGTTCTTAGTAACTATGGGCAGCAGTCCAGCACCATTTTCAGATATTGGAAAGAGAGCAAAAGGTATCAAGTTTCAGATTTCATGCGTTAAAGATTAACAAGAAAGTTTAGATGGATTTTGTAATTTATTTTATTTTATTTGGTGGCTTGAATTCTTGAATGATAATTTTGACAGAAAAGCTTTAAAGATAGTGTTGTAATAGCCAAAAGTGGAAGCCACATAATGGCAGAGAAATTCTTTTCACATGGCTTGTTGTTCTCTTTACCTGCTTGCTGTTCTCATAAAAATTATTCCTTGTTGTTTCATGTTTGATGATTAAATGTTGGCTTTTTTTGAGCTGCAGTATTTTTATCTCGAGTGGTATAGTTCAAGTTGTTCTTAACGTTCCTTTCCTTTATGCAGATCTCTTGACCAAAGATTACAACTTTGACCAGAAGTTTACTCTGTCGGTGGTTGGCTCCACTGGGCTGGTATTATCTAATTCCACTTTCTACATTTTAAGTTCTTTCTTCCAGTTTGATTTGTTTACTGGAAAGCTATACATTTAAACTTTGCTGTTTTTCTACAATACTTGTTAGCCGCTGTAAAAAGAAGAATCATGGCTGTTTAGTAAATTCCCTTCCTTATCCCCCAATATTTATTTTCACAAATCAATCAGAATATTAGACATGATCTAAATAGTTAATCAGTTTATGCCCTTGGCTAAAAAAACTCCCCAAGATGATACATTTGTGCTGATTTGTGTAGCAGTGGAAAAAATGCTTTGTACATACAATTACATCTGATGTTAAGACAAGTTTGAGTGCATGCGTAAAGCTGAAAATTTTTTTAGTGCCAGATGCATGCCTGAATACGTAGATTCTTGGTCAAAAATTTTTTGGTTGTTCCTAGCATCTGTTTGCTGCGATTACTGTAATATTGTCTTAAATTGGTGTGAAGCTTTAGATATGTTATTACCCACATTTTATTTTCACCCACTTCTGCTTACCAGCAAGCAGGAGCTCTAAAATTCACTGTATCTAGTGTTGTTTTCCACTATTATTTCATTCTAGTAACTTATTATAACTTAAATTGGCATTACCCTTATCAGTGGCTTCAGGTAGTAAAAGAAGGGCATCTGGGCATTTCTAAATGCCTAGTATTGCTGGATTCTCTGTATTCTATAAGTACATTTATGCTATATGTTTTTGTTTGCTTTTAGAAAATAGTATTTATTTTTCCCACTCGGTTATGTGGCTAATCTGGCTTATAATTTTCAATATTGCAGGGACTTACAGCTAATGGTTTGAAGAGGGATCAAATTTTTGTTGGTGACATAAATACCCTGTACAAGAGTGGAAACACTACTGTAGATGTGAAAGTTGATAGTTATTCTAATGTAATGATTTTATTTTGAAACAACTCTCATTTTCCATATATTTATTGATACTATCACATATTGTGAGTATATTTGGCTAAATCTCCACTTTTCGCATTTTCTATTGTCTTTCTTTTCTGATCTCAACTGTATCTTTAACTTTACGTTTTTATTTCTTTGCAGGTGTCTACAAAAGTGACTGTGAGTGATATCTTGCCGAGCACGAAAGCAGTGTTTAGCTTCAGAATACCAGATCACAAATCTGGCAAGGTCAGTGAAACTCAGCGTACAGGAAATTTATTTATTATTTTTTTTTTAAAGGAATAAAGTAGAACAAAAAATCATGGTCATTCAATATGGAGCTGTATGATATGTGGTTTCCTCTGTGTGCACACATTCCTTTTGAGTCCTCAGAAAGTCATTATGTTTCCGGTACCATTATTATGTTTATTTTGTTTTGACTTCCACAGTTGTTAATCTTATCATGGTCCCTGCAGCCCAAACTCGCTTTGATTGTCTCAATTGATTCTTGGATTTTGATCCAGCAATTTTAACATCATAATTTTCTAAATTACTAGTTTATGATACAAACTGATTTCATTTGAGAAAACAGCACCACCCTTCAATCTGTCTGCAAAACCGAAGGTTGGCCCTGTATTACAGTTCTTAAGGTGGGGCCCAGATTCAAGTAGTTGCCACAGATGTGAGACAGAATCATGACAGCAGCCCCTCCCCCAAAGACAAAACAAGAATTGCTTATCAAGTCCTGTATAATTACAGATCATGTATACCTAGCTCACACATTTAGCTCATTTCTTGATGCTGGCTATAAATAAACTAATTTCTCTTGTACAGTTAGCTTTAAAGAGACGTGTTTGGTTTTGAAGTTGTATATTTTCACAGATTATGTATCCTAGCTCGCGCATCTAGCTCATTCTTGATCCTGGTTATGAATAAACTAATTTCTCTCGTAAGTTTAGCTTAGAGGAACGTGTTTGTAGGTGCAATTCTTAAATTGAAGCTCCTAATGGTATAATGTGAAAATCAATGCCAAATTCAGGCTTGCTGTTAAAATTCTTGACTCTTTCTTCTTACAATTGCAGCTGGACGTGCAGTACCTTCATCCTCATGCAGCCTTTGATTCCAGCATAGGCCTGAACCCAACCCCTCTTTTGGAACTGTCGGCAACAATTGGAAGTAAGGATCTTAGTTTGGGTGGTGAAATTGGATTTGACACAGCATCCTCTTTGTTGACCAAATACAATGCTGGGATCAGCTTTAACAAGCCAGATTTCTCTGCAGCGCTTTTGCTGTAAGTCTACGAAACCTCATATCATATTCCTTGTTTGGAAAAGTAATTATGCTTGTCTTTCTTCCTGTTCTAATAATTTATGTTTCTATGACGTCCCTGGAAGTCCTGTCCCACCCCTCGTATTAAAAAATTACTTATGATTTTGTATCTTCATGTGTTTATTTCTCGAATCTGTAATATATTAGTAAATTCACATCATGAACATGGGTTTTTGATGTGTTTGATATGGGCATGGCAAATTATTTTTCCTAAGTCGGACCCCTCATTCTCTACTCTTGTTTCAAGTTTTGGCATAGATTGCGACTTTGCACTTACTGTTGGCCAAATGATTGAAAATCCCTTTCCTCACAAACTCCCACTTATAATTGGTTGAACCTGACATCCACTTAAAATAAGAGAGACCACCAACCTCCTAGTTGGTGGTGAAGGTGATGTTTATAGTCTAACTTAAGGGAAATGATATTCAATCAGAAGTCCATGGCTAGGAGGTGATAATTATGTCAACAAGATTGCAGGGATTAATTTTTTTTACTGCATTTGCTGACTCCTGCATTTTTCATGGTTGGACTTGAAAATGCATGGATTAGGATCCTTAAATTTTATGTTCTACAATTACAAAGTAATTTAGAAGATTCTATTGCTTAGTTCTCTTAATCAAATTTTCAGGCAATTATCAATGCGTTCCCCTACATGGATATCTGTGTTGGGACTAACTTCTTGGCAGTGCCTTCAATACATATGTAGTGTTCCAGTGGGTTTATGTTACTGTGTTAATTCCTTAATGCTTTGGCATTGTAATTGGAACTCATGTTTGTTGATGCAGGACGGACAAAGGACAGACATTGAAGGCATCTTACATTCATGCTGTTGACTCCTGCAATGGAACTGCAGTTGCTGCCGAACTGACCCATAGATTTTCCACCTTCGAGAACAGCTTTACCCTTGGAAGCTCTCATGTAATCGATCCATTCAATGTGGTAAAAACACGATTCTCTGATAATGGGAAAGCTGGTGTGCTATGGCAACGTGAATGGAGACCAAAGTCACTAGTAACTGTCTCAGCTGAGTATGACTCAAAGGCACTTAATTCATCCCCAAAGATAGGTCTTGCTCTCGCGCTCAAGCCTTGATATCTTTCCATGCAAATTGGAATACCTTTGAGCTTGTTACATTCTTTCCCATGAAGCCAACAAGTATCATTTGCTAGCCAAATTATATTGGACAACTACGGATTTGGTGTATCGATAAAAATGTTTTACAAGCATTGTTTGGGAGATGGACCCAGTTTTGGAATTTTCACAATGCCTAAGCTGCGGAAATTTCAGCCGCTGGCACGTATAAATTATGATTTTTTGTATTAATGAAATTAATGCCCAAGGTGCTTATTTGCTTTGTCATGTCCAGTGGATGTTTTATTTGGTTCAATTGATTCCCTGGTGCTGAACTTGCAGAGACTCCATTTTGTAGTCTGCTTTCTTAAAGACTAGTCTTTCATGTCAGAAAGGAGACATACTGTTGTTGAAACAGAGTAAGGGAAATAGGGAAACTCCTTTAGGCAGAGCTCCAAAAGGGCTCTAGGTAAAGAGTTCTAGACAGAGCTGTATGTGGCTCCATAAACAGCTTTTATTCTTAATGTAAACTTTCTGTGCTTTTTAATAAAAACACAACCAAGTAAAACCAATTTTACATAAACACTTTCAATCACGACCTTACATTTTTAGGAAACATTTTTAGTGATTCTTCACTAAGCGTTAATATGCAGAAATTTTGATAGAACGTCACTAGAAGCAAATATAGAAGTAGCCTTAAACAAGGGTTGAGATTTTATGGTACCAATTTGTAGTACCTGATAACTTAGGCCACGTTTGGAATTGCTTTTTTGGCCAAAAACCTGCTTCACTTTAAAGTAGCAGTTTAAGGTGTTTGGTAAAAATAAAATATCACGACTAGTTTAAAAGCAGTGGCTTTTTTATAGCAGCTTTTAAAAAAGGCTATGAGTTGCTTTTCAAAGCTGCTTTCAAAAGAAACATAAATGAGCATTTAATGAATTTTTTTAATTCCCAAAATACCATCATTCATTTTTAAAAATAACACCATCTCCACTTCCACATCCACCTCCACCACCACATTCACCACCTACACAGCCACAGCACCGTCACCACCACCACAACAACTACAACCACCACCTCCTCCACCACCACTACCATCACCACAACCACCACCTCCACAACCAACACCACCACCACCACCACCACTACCACCTTCACCTCCATCTCTTTCACCACCACCACTACACCACATGATTAGCACATAACACTTTCAACATCATGTCTATTTTAGTCATTATTCACAGTTACAACAGTTTTATATTAAAATTTACTAAACGATTTTGACACTGCTTTTTGTACTAACAACACTTTAAAAATATTGTTTACCCAACATGGAGTTGCTTTACTTTACAGCTAATTATTTTCAAAGTACAGCAAAAACAACTTTTTTTCAAAGTGATAGCAATCTCAAACTGGGCCTTAGCCTATTAGTTTAGCATAAAACTTACCATATTCCACCTCACACAACATTTTCACCCTTTTAACCCACCTATAATCTTCTTCTTCTCCTCTTCTCTTCTCTGTCGCCGTTGCTCAACTCCTCTCTCTCGTCTCGACTCACCTTCTCCGTGTCAGTCATCTTATCCCTCTCTAGATCTAGTTGGATCTTGCCTCATCTCCATTCTATCTCTAAATCTGATCTGATCTGATCTGATATGATCTCTCTCTCTCTCTCTCTCTCTCTCTCTCTCTCTCTCTCTCTCTCTCTCTCTCTCTCTCTCTCTCTCTCTCTCTCTCTCTCTCTCTCTCTCTCTCTCTCTCTCTCTCTCTCTCTCTCTCTCTCTCTCTCTCTCTCTCTCTCTCTGGAAGCTTTGGATGATTCAACGCCGATCCCCAAGAGATGGCTCACCGGTGAGACGGTTCGATCCAGGCCGAGCACAACCTTATATTATACACAAGAAGTTCTCTAGTGCAGCATGTACCGCTGCCATATTATGCATCACGCTCACAAGTGGTGAGACCAAATGGGACCTAAATGCATGGACTCATGCTCCCTTTTGAGTGTGGTGCATTGAACCACACTCAAGAATTTCTCCTTGTCCACGTGGAATTTCTGGATGACATGAAAACATCTACTCAATGCCTAATAAGGGCATAAAAACTTACTTGTAACGGGAATAACATTGTTTTGCTATCCCTATCTAATAACACAATGACATTTGGAAAAATTATCCCACATGTCATCATTGCGTTATTAGTCGGAATAGCTTTACGGTGCATGACAGTGTTTCTTAAGTAAGGGTCATTATCCCCCACTCACGTTTTTCTTTTTTTGGTTCCAATCCCCTACTCACGTTTAGTTGATTTATAGTTTCACCATCAAATCAATCCCTTACCGACGACGTTTACTCAAAAGTTTCCATTTCCCAAACAGCCCTCCTCTTCCCTCCCCACTGGTCCACCTGCATCACTAGATCTCACCCTCCTCCCCTCTCGTAGATCCCAAACAGCCCGACGACCCAAACACTCTAAAAAATGTCGCACTCCGAACGCGACACCGTTCCGCTCCACCCTTCCTCCCAATCGGACATCGACGAGATCGAAAACCTAATCAACGCCAGCGTCCAATCGGGCCCCACCACAGTGCTTCCCGCCAAACCCCCAAGTCCGACCCGAGCCTCGATCCCCGTCTCATCCTCGCCGTTCATCCAATCAAACCTCCCGCCGCCAGCTCCCTCTGCCTCCTCCAAACAGAAGCCGCCATCTGTCCCGGCCCCACCGCCCATTCCCTCCGCCAACACCGGCCCGGGTATCGTGCCTTCCGGGTTCGGGTCCCCGCCCAACACGCTGACGGAGCCCGTTTGGGACACCGTGAAGCGCGACTTGTCGAGAATTGTGAGCAATTTGAAGCTTGTGGTGTTCCCCAACCCGTATCGTGAGGACCCGGGAAAGGCTCTGAGGGATTGGGATCTCTGGGGACCTTTCTTCTTCATTGTGTTCTTGGGTCTCACTCTTTCCTGGTCTGCATCTGTCAAAAAGGTGACTTCTTTAACTTTTTCAAGTTTTTGGTTTCTGGGTTTTTCTCATTTGATTTAATCACTATGGGTTTTGCATAATGGAATGACGAATGGGATTGTTTATTGAACAGTCTGAGGTTTTTGCTGTTGCTTTTGCTGTGCTTGCTGCTGGTGCTGTAATTTTGACCCTGAATGTGCTCCTACTGGTAAATCTCTCTCTCTCTCTCGCTCTACTTAATGTTGATTTGTTTGTTGGTTTTTGGATGTCAAGTTTGCATCTGAATTGGAGATCCCTTAAACTAAGATCCCTTCTTACTTTGTATGTATACTCTGTCTAATATCAATAATGCTACTGTCACCAACTTTGTTATGGTTTCTCTATATGTATTAGTACCCTGTTAGAAATGGATGAGGTCTAGAGTGAGCCCAGATTTGAGTAAATGAGAAACTGACACACTTTGGTGAACAATTTGGTGAATGTAGCAGTGCTCCATCTATAATAGTTATTTTTTTCTTTCGTGCGGTGCAAGAAAGTATAGCATGTTACATATTTTCATACTTGTATGTGTTATCTGCGTACAAATTATAGTTATTTTCTCGCTTAATGTGCAGCATGTTATGCTGTCAGATTGTAAATCATGATGTTAGATTAGGGAGAATCGTGTATGAATGTGCAATCTTGATTCACACTCTGGAAAGATAGCATGCTAGATATATATCGGATATAGATGATTCTCTTGCAGAATAAGAAACTCAAAGAAAAGTTGTGTTTTCAGGGTGGACACATAATATTCTTCCAGAGCCTGAGTCTTCTGGGTTATTGCTTATTCCCTCTTGACATTGGAGCTCTAATCTGTATGGTAAAGGACAATGTGATATTGAAGGTGGTTGTGGTCAGCGTAACATTGGCTTGGAGTTCTTGGGCTGCATATCCTTTCATGAGTTCAGCAGTCAACCCCAGGAGAAAAGCCCTCGCACTTTACCCTGTTTTCCTACTGTATGTATCTGTTGGTTTTCTCATTATTGCCATCGATTAGCACATCAAAACTAAGCATGCTGTTAAATAGGATTTTTGTTGGGTGCTTCATATTCTGACTTCTTGTTTGGGATTCTGGAGCTCCGTTTGTCTGCCTATATCAAATTTGTTGTATGAAACTTCTTACATGATTTTAATGCTATAACGACTCATACTTTTTGCCACTCCTGTGATTAGACGAGTTCATCCTTGTTCATTGTTACATGTGATGCATAGTATAGAACTTAGTAGCATAATCTGTAAGTTCCCAACTTATTAATAAAATTGCTGATGTATAACGCCAGTGTCTTAAAGCCATTTTTGCTACAAAGGCTGTAACCAGAACTTTCAACTCTTGTGTGGAAAATTTATTGTATATAACTGTTGTATACAACTCATGTTACTCAAAATTGCTCACATGATAACATGCAAAGGGCTGAATGTAAATGTGAGGTTGATTCAATGGTTGTATATCGGAATTTTCTCATGCTGAGCAAGCATTAGGGGCATGCTACCGCTCGTTCTTACACGAGGACAGCGGAGGCTTCAGTTTTTGTTTGGTATAGCATTAGCTGGAGGCTTTGCTGCTCTTAAAGGTGTCCCATATGCTGTATCAACTAATCTGTGGCTTTGCCCCATATGCTATAAAGTATAAGCATTGAAGCTAACTTCCAAGTTTGATCATCACTGCTTTTACCACATCGATCCTAAGCCCTACCAAGTTCCAAGTTCCCAAAAGAAATCAATTGCAAGCTGTGACTTTTCTGCTGAAATCTCATGTTAGCTGAGGGACATTCTATTGATAAATCCACGCATTTCACACACTAGATTGAGCATTAACCACTCTTTTGCGCTCTAGTAAGCCAATATAAAAAGATGCAAGCTCTTGGGTTAGTCCAAGTGAGACGGAGGATCGAGAAACTTGCTATGATTAGAATTATGATAGGTTAAGGGTTTGATCTCTTCCAATATAACTGAAAGAACAAAGTTATAAACCATAACTTAGCTGTCTTTTTGGTCGCGCTGCAATGCTATCCGATTGAAAATCAATGTAATTGTTAGATATCTTTACTGAGTACATTAGATTAGGCTCCATAATGGCTAACCTAAAACCTTACATCTTAAAGTCGTCTATGCTTTTATACACAACAGAAAAGTACAAAATCCAATTCTCTCAACCATAGTGTAAAATATCGATAATGTCGACGAAATATCGAGGATATTATAGGTTTTTTTGGGTCCAGGATATTTTGAAACGTATTCATACACATATCGTATAAATATCGATAATATCGGAAAATATCGATGTCGATAATATCGGAAAATATCGATGTCAATAATTTCTCACTTCAGCAACATTTGGCCAAACTATAGCTATAATATCGATAATATCGAGATGATGAAGACAATGAAAAATTTGAAGAGTTCATTATACTAACACTCCTTGAGGTTTCTTGTGTTTTCACAAAACCCCCCTCAGGTCTCAAAAATTACACGAACACTTCTTGAGGTTTTAGTTTGTTTTCACAAAACCCCTTTTCGTTGATTGTTTGTCCAAAAATCGATGATTTCATTGAAGAAAAAAAACTTATACAAATGACAAAATTAACCTCTTTAAAATGCTCTTTAAAATGGATGGAAAAATGGATGGTGTTAAAGTCGGATGACAAATCATGGATTTTGAAAAATTAAGCCTAAATTTTTCTTTAAGGTGATAAATTGAAACTCGTGTATAAGCTCAAGGGACATTTCTACAAAAATCCCAAAAATAAATCATCCATATTTTAAAAAAGCATTCGAGTTAGTGGAGATTGGTGGATCAATTGGCCGTGTGTTAATATGAATCAAAGTTCAAACACGATTGCTACTTTTTTTAACAAATAAAGTATCTAACTACACTATTCCAGAACTAGAACCACACAATTAACTAAAGATACAGAAAATATTAAAAATAAAAGAAAAACAGAAAAATATAAACAACATAAATAAGAAATAACACCAGCACTGTAAACCAGAAAGGTAACTAAAACAAAACAGAAAAATTTAAAACTAATAGAAAAATATGACAAATCATACAAAAGAAAAAATACCAATAAACTGTAAATGAAATTCCCATGTCTAATTCCATAAGATGGGAATGAAGGATGTTTATTCCCATTTTTGGTCTCTTTTGGTTCACAAATTGAACTTCTATGGGAATACAATTCTCATGTCTAATCCCACGAGATGGGAATGAAGGATGTTCATTCCTATGTTTGGGAACGTTGGGAAATGGGGACTAGGAAATGTCATTTTCTCTCATTCCCATGTTTGGTTAGTGCAGTATTAAAAATGAAAAGTTGTTTAGTTTTTCAATAATACCCTTGATTTTGTTTTTTTGTTTTTTTTTGGTGAAAAAAAGTTTAGGGGTAGGATAGGAGAGGCTACCCCATCCCAAAGTCAGGGCATACTAAGGTCACTTTAAGGACTTACAAAGGGGGTCTTAGCCCCTTTTTTGGTTTTTCAAATTACCCATTAAGAGGGATTGTCGACTGATTTTGTATTATTAAAAGTTATTAATACGAAGAGTTTTTTAAGGGTCAAAGTGGTATTTAAAATTTATAATAGGGGCAAGTTAGTCCCAAAAAAAACTGCATTAAATGTTTTCCCAAGTGGGGGGAAAAAGTTTCCTAAGGTGAGCCAATGGTATGAAATTCCCCGTCAGTTAGGTATTACATTCCCAAGGATGCATTTACCAAACATGAGAATGCAATTTCCTATCCATTTTCAAAGTCCTAAATTTTGAACCAAACAACCCCTAAAACAGTGGCGGTTCCAGCCTGTGGCAGGTTGGGCTCATGCCCGGCCCAAATTTATGTTAAATAAATATTACCCACACTTTTCTCTCTCCTCTCTTCTCTTTTGCCCAGCCCAAATTTTTGTTAAAAAACATATTACTTAAACTCTCATCTCTCTCATCTCTTTCCATTTTTTTATTCTTTTCACCTCTCT
>NW_018921542.1:162326-181078 GCF_002207925.1 Prunus avium
ACCCGATTGCAAAACTTTATCTCAATTCTCCCTAGCCTTTGGATTGATCTGATGGCTATAAAGTGAACCCCTTATAACTTACCACTTATAACTTTCCACTCATTATAGTCTAGCCAATAAATATTACCCACACTTTTCTCTCTCCTCTCTTCTCTTTTGCCCAGCCCAAATTTTTGTTAAAAAACATATTACTTAAACTCTCATCTCTCTCATCTCTTTCCATTTTTTTATTCTTTTCCCCTCTCTCCTTTTTTTATTCTTTTTCTTCTCCCCTCTCTATCTCTCTTTTTTTCGGTTGTTTTCCTTCTCTCTTCTCTCCCTCTTTTTTTTTTTTCTTTCTTTTCCTTCTCTCATCCCTCCTCTCTTTTTTTTCCGTTCTTTTTCTTCCATCTTCTCTCTCTCTCTCTCTCTCTCTCTCTCTCTCTCTCTCTTCCTTTTCCTTCTCTCTTTTTGTTAGAAAAATATTACCTACATTACTTATGATTATTTAAAAAAATTTGTCTTGCACAAAGATAACTATTTCAGAAATTATGAAACATGATTGATAGGGCTATAGAGCTCGAGGTGGAAAGCTAAAAACGGATGTCATAATAAACGTTTATAAAAGGAAATAAGGGGAGAAATGAGGTCACAACTGGTTTTAAAAAATTAAAAAAAAACCTAGCTCCGCCAATTTTCTTCCTTCCCATTTCTCTCGAAATAAATCTAATTTTTTTAAAAATTAATGTAGTCCCCTATTTTATCTTTCTTTTTAATGTAACTTTTTTTTTTCTATTTTTTTCTTTTAATTTTTCTTTTGGTTTTTATTTTAGTTTTTGTATTTGTAGATATAAATGCATTTGAGAGTAAGGCTTATTATGTCTCCTCTCACTATGTAATTTTTTTTTTATGTTTATTAATGAAATTCACTCGTTTCGTCAAGTTTGTTATATAAATTTTGCCCGGCCGGCTTTCGAATCCTGGAACCGCCACTGCCCTAAAACGATAAAGATTTGCATGATTAAACTCTAAACGCTGGCAAACTGGGTCTAGCATAGTTGAAAAGGGCCTTGACTTGCAAATTATTAGTTTCATGTTCAACCCCATGACACTTTGACAATGTGTGTGAGAAAACTCTCCCTTAGCTAACTTCGGCAACAACAAAAAAACCTCTAAACCTAGACCAAAGAGGGAAGGTTTGCATGAGCAACACAAAAAGAGATGGCAATGCAAAAAGGAATATTTGGCGTGATGATACACATCCATTTATTAAGAAATGTTGTTGTTTCTAAACACTCAAACGCAAACCTATGCAGAGGAAGAAGTACCTTGTAGATGAAGAATTATAAGCTCAAGTTCTGGATGTGGAAAGAAAAGAAAATTATTTAAGTTGAAATATTGAAGGAAACTAAAATGTTGAACTGTATTTGCCCAAGTTGAATACGACTTATGAGATTGGCCTAGACGAAGTCCGTACTGGGAGGATAAGGCTTTGATGAGTTTTGGTCTATTGCGTCATTATTTCTCAAATGAAAAGGAAATGAACATTTGGGCTCCAATTAATAGTCAAAGTAACCAAGAACATACAGATGAGAGTGAAATCCAGAATTTGTTGGAATTGGCTTAAATGCTTTCAGCTTTGTTTTGGAAAGCTCACGGCCCATCTATTTGGCTGACCTAAAGATTTTGGAATCAGCATATATCATGTCACTTTTTTGGTCTATTTGGTGTGCTAGACTGCAAGAAGAGATTGTAAGATTCTCTTTTTTTTCCTTATTGTTTGCTCTTTTGTGCTTCACACATTTGTATTAGCTCTGGTTTGGGTATTTGTGTGAGCAAGAAATGTGAACTTTATTCTTGGCTTATTTGTATTTGACATATTTTGCGTATGTTTGTTATCTGTCTCGTATTTGTCACAACACTATACACAGGGGCGGAGCTACAGCAGGGCTGCCATGGCCTTGGCCCCCATTTAATTTTCAATTTCTTGTTATATATTATAAAATATATGATATAGCAATACAATTACTGAAATTATTAGTGCTGGCCCTCCAGTTGAAGGTGAAAAACCTATGTGGAAGTGATTTTGAAATTTTAGCCCCTCCATATTAAGAATCCTAGTTCCGCCACTGACCATACACAATCCTCACCTCAACATCATTACAAAAGATTTCCACCAAATGACTTATTGAAAATTTTCTCTACACTTGTCAGCATCTTCATAATTCTTGTAAGAAACTTATATTCCAAAGTTTTCCTTTCAAACTGAAATTCATACAGCAACAGATTTATCTTTTTACAATTTCTCTGCTTTCAATCTCTCATCACCAATGCGCGTTGAAGAAAATTATGAGAATTTGAACAATGAATAGATTGAATTTGGAATCTCTCATGTTGATATTTAGGTCTTTGTATTACGATGAATGAAAATAGGTTTGTCAATTCTTAATTCTTAGCGAAAAGTATGACTAGAAAACATGGAAGGGAAGATGTGCAACGGTAGGTACATACATGGAACTCAACTGAAATCATTGATGCTTATAATACATTCGGTGAAGTTCTTCTGTTTTGTCTCTAGGAATTTTGTACTCGCAATAGTTTCAAACGTAAGAGTTCAAGTACATGAAAAAATGCTCTTAATCACTTGAGCTACAAGCTCTTCACAGCCCGACCGCTAACTTAACTTGACTCTATTAATTTAAATTTTGAAATGTGTCAACTGAATCAATTGATCTACCCCCACTCCCCATTGGTTTAAAACGTGTATACAGTTAGTGAGATGCCAAAAATCTAACAGTACAGCAACCACAGAGCATCATGTCAGTGAGATGCCATACCACTGCAAACCCACAGTGTGATAAAATCCATGCTAGTACAATAATCAAGTCAATGTAAACCCGTTTTAATTTTTGGAAAGGGAATTTACTACTACCATAAAATGAGTTTAGTTGACCAAAACAGCATCCAGGAAAAGAAAAACGCATTTGTAGATAAAGATTGTGATGCATATTTGACCAGATTTTGATGTTAAGAAAGTCAGAAGTGCAAGATTTTGAGTGAAGGCTCAATGGGGAAAGCAATTGCAACACCTTTTGCATTTGATTCACATGTTGTAACGTTTGGTGAGCAAACAAACACTTCCTCCATTAGGATTCTGATGAAGTAAAAGGCAGAAAGAGCTTTTGCTGCATTTCCTCCTTAAGAATTTGGAATTGAGTGTGATAGGACTTGACAGCATAACTTAAGGCTCGGCAGTCGGCGCCCCCTCAAAACTTTTAAAACAAATCAAAGGCAAACTATGATTCCTTTGAAAAACCAGTTCAATATCCTGAGATTAGGCACACCTTACTGTTTTAGAATTTTTTTTTTTAGAGTGATTATGTATAGGCCAAAAAGCATTTCTATAGAGAATCACTTCTCCATATAATCACTTTAAGTGGTTTGAAGTGATTTGATGGAGAAGCATTTGCTTCTCCTCAGAATCACTTAAAATCACTTAAAGTGATTATGTGGAGAAGCACGTGGAATGTGCTTCTTCCCAGAAGTGATTATGACCTATCCAAAATCACTCCCAAACAAACCCTAATACTTTTTATTATAACAAAAAAAGGAGTGTAAGTAGATAAAAAGAGGAGTAGGAACATACAATTTCCAACAAAGGGAGTGTAAGTGGACAAAAGATGAGTGAGAAAATCAACTTCCTTTTTTTATGGCATGTGATGTGTTCAAGTCCGGATTCTCTTCTCTTTTCACATTCCAAATTAAAGATAAGTACAACATTGTCAAAATATTTGGCTGGACTCCTATAAATTAACGACAAAAATTAATTAATTAAAGTTGGGCTTAATCAACTTTCCATCATTCTTTTCTTTCAATGCATTATAAAATAAGTGTAGGGTTTCTTGTTTCAATGAGTTTGTGTATGAGTTTATAGGATGTTTAAAGAAAGATGGAGCCCATAAAGTTTAGAGGATTTATGTGATCAGCTCAAAAAAAAATAATAATTAAAAAAAATCATACCATATAAAAATCAACATAGACATACATGATGATTCACTCTATCTAATATTTGACAAGCTAAAATTCATTCGTGGTACTTTAATCAAATGGGTGAAAATTTATGTCAAATATATGGTGCCGAAGATCCATTTTTATTTTATTATTCTTGTAAGGAATGGCTTGAAATAAGGTTACAATAATGAATTTTATAAAACAAGGGGTTTTTAACTGTAATGGTCCATGAACTTATACACGAGTTTCATTTTTGTAATCCAACTCGTTTTTTTATTCATTTTGGTCCTTACACGCGTGTTCTAACTTAGTTATGCCGTCAAATTCCATCAATTTAAGGGATAAAACTGTCAACTTGGATACAATTATCATCTAAAAATGAAAAAAAAAATGTTGCACATAATGACTAAATTAGAACATGTACTAGAGTTGGACCACCGAAATTACTCAAACATGAGTGTGATGATAAAAAGAAACTCGGGTACAAAGTGAGGACTATTGCGGTTAAAATAGCAAAGAAAAATGATCATATTCCTTCCTATTAGCAAGACCTATGAACCTATGGACCTACGGTGTATGAATGAATGAATGCAGTAGACGTGTCACGTATGGAAGAGCATCAAATGAAGGGCATGAGTACTGTGTTTGTGTTTTTGCCCAGTCCCTCCCTTCTGTATTTTGTAACTATCATTTTTTTGATTACGTGTGAGTGGAAGAAATTGTACGGTCCCAAAATCAATGGCAGGTTGCTTTGCGTAGTGGACGAGCTTTACGTGCAAGTGTGGTTGATCCTATCTCTCTGCTGCTGCTGCTGCTGCTGCTGCTGCTTGCTGTGCTCTCTGCAGCCTCTGTTCACTTTGTGGGGTTGAGTTTCTATTATTTTTTTTAATTTAGATTATGAGCAGGTGACGAAATGATGGGAAATTGAGTCAGAATTAACGAAGCCCAAAAGGATTCTCTTTATTTTTCGATTTAACATCTCATGCAAGCAAAAGGCTTTTCAGAATTTATAAAGATCCACCTCTCTCTCTCTCTCTCTCTCTCTGAGACACACATCAAACAGTTTTTACACACCTCCCCAACAAAACTAAATAAAAGAAGAAGGAAAAAAAAAAAAAGGAAAATGGAGGTAACTATTACTTCACTTCTCAGAACCAAATAAAACAAAACAAAACAGATGAGGAAATAGAGTTGTATTCTTATCATGCCCTGGTATCTCTTAGCTGGTTTTTTAATATCTTTTTTTTAAAATTACTTTGGTTAATCTTTTTTACAGTTCAAAATGTATTTATTTCTAGCTGGCTCAAGCCTTTTTTTATTTTTTTGGTCAACTAGCTGGCTCAAGCCTTTTTTTATTTTTTTGGTCAACTAGCTGGCTCAAGCTGTTTGTCATGTTGGAGGAGACATTACATCCAAAGCTCACAAACCAAAATTTCACACAACAATTATTATTTCCTACAAAGTTTTTTCTTTTTTGCTATGCTCGCTCAGACCCTTAATAATAGATAGATAAGGTCCCCACCCTTGAGAGCAATGCATCATAATCTAGATTCTAAGCACTTCAATTATACAACAATAATGCAAACAAACAACAAAAGCAAACTATATTTGGGAAAACTAAAGTGGTCCATACCATTTATCAAGTGTGGTTTGAAATTAGTCTTTTGTAATAATGGTATATGTTTCCCAAATTGTTTTAGGTTGGTTTGGAATATTTTTTTGTGTGGATAAAAACGATAAATTGCATTTATAATTCACGCACAAAGGTCATCTGTCACAAAAACCAATACAAATACAGATAACTACACAAGGTTATTACAAATACGAAGCACAGTAACCACAACGGGTTAATCCAAATACGGAAGACTTCCGTCATAAAGGTCACAAACTTGCAAAAGTTAGGCATAGACCACAACGCACATAACTACAACTGCAAACTACAATCTTTAAATTCTCACGAGTAAAAAAAAATTACAAGCAGAGACTACGAACATGCAACAAACTCAAACACATGAAGTAAATCAAGTGCTGGAACCCGAGATTTGCAAAACGACCCATCAAAACCAATAAAGGCAGCCACGTAGTCCTCAAGCAAATTAAAAGTCCGAACCCTAGATGTGTTAAAAAAGAGAAAGTAGAGGGAAGGTCGGTGAAGGGATGGGTGGGTAAGAAGGAAGGGGAGGTAGAGTGGAAAGGAGATGAGAGGACAAGAGAGGGAAAAGTAGGGGAGTAGAGGGGGATTTATGTGTCAAAGAAGAGAGGAGGGGGGAGGAGAAGGAGCAGTGACCTCCTCCCCCTCAAGGTTTGTGTGGCTAGAGAGTTTTTTTAGCTGAGGATGAGGCTAGGGTTTACCAAGCTGGAAATTAGAACTTAGGTTGGTTTGAAATTATTTGATTAGTTTTTGTTTTTGTTTTTCATAAATTTTAGGTGAAGACACAATTTTTATTCATCACACATATATTATAGATACCTACCAACTTATATAAAAAAACTAACCATTAATTGGGTAATAGCATAGGCTTTGAATATCCAATTAATATAAAGGGTCTTTCTCATACCTCTAAGACAGGAGAAACAGGGATAACACATTTTGTTATTCTCGCCCAATAATGCAATGACACATGGGCTAACTTTTGCACATGTCATTGTGTTATTGACTGGAATAGCAAAACAGTGTTATCCCCGTTACAAACAAGCTTTTTTTTGCTAAGACTGGCTAACAACATGTACCTCTGGGCCATCATAACAAACCTACAAATGCATTAATAGGCAGCACCCTAAACCAAAAGTGGCCTCAAGTTCCCAATAATGTTAATTTCAAAGTTAAGATCTTCTCAATCTTTCAAGATTTCCTTCACCAAATGAAGCAACTTTGGCAGAATATATGGCAATTAGTAACTAACAAACCATTAGATGTGCATATTGCATCCTCTAAACACAAACACCATATAAATATGTTTGACATGTGACCCAAAAAAGTTTAATGAGTCCAATATTCTTTCTGTTTTTCTTTCTTATTTCATACAATTTTGTTAAGTTGGTAAATTCATTAAATTATAATAATGTGAAGAATTGCATTATATCATGCCTGCAAACCCGACATGCACATATCCCTATCAAGTACTTCCCCTGAGATTTTTTTTTAAACTTGATTTATAAGCAGGGGCTGCAGCCACAAGGAAAACCCTCCAATGGTTAACCACATTCTTTGTCCCATTCCAAGATCTTGAAATATCATCTCCTCTCATTTCACAATCCCTTGGTCCTTCATGACAGAGCAAGTGAGCAACTCTTTCAAATCCTCCATAATATTGTACAGGGAGAAAGTCCAACAAAACCCCCTGGAAATCACTCAACCTCTCAACCCAAAAACCCAATAGGCCCCATCTCTGATTCTTCCCAACTCCAAACTCCAGAAACCCTTTTTGTTTTTTAGCCCCTTCTCTTGCTGTTCTCCTTTGTACTTATATCCCTCCTTGGCCAGCCAATTTTCCCCATTTCAAAAGCTAGCCCTTTTCCCTTTTCAAGCATTTTTTTTTTTCACCCTTGCTTTATTCTCTCCCTCTCTCATCCACTAATTTCAAAGAAACAATTCCAAAACTCCACCACTCCACTCCCCTCTATAAATTGAGCAAAACCCATTGCTTAGAAAACCCAAGAGCTCCAAACTCCACCACTCCCTCTCTAAATTGAGCAAAACCCATTTGCCAAAACACTCAAAGGTTCCAAAATCCCATCACTTTTCTATAAATTGAGCAAAACCCATTTCTTAAAATCCCATCACTCCCTCTACAAATTGAGCAAAAACCATTAGATTAAAAATTAAAAAAAAAAAAAAAAAAACTCTCATCTCCTCTCCTCAAAACCCAATTACACAAAACCCATAAATCTTCTTCAAAACAGATTTTCAAACCACACCAGAAATGAAAGAATATTGGACTTCTTTGGCCTCTTTGCTAGGCGTTTTAGCCTTCTGCCAGAGCATCCTTCAAACAGTCTTCCCACCAGAGCTTCGCTTCGCCTTCTTGAAGCTCTTCAACAAGATCTTCCACTGGTTCTCCTCCTACTACTACTTCGACATCACGGAGATCGACGGCGTCAACACCAACGAGCTCTACAACGCCGTCCAGCTCTACCTGAGCTCCACCGTCTCCATCTCCGGCAGCCGCCTCAGCCTGACACGTGCCCTCAACTCCAGCGCCATCACTTTTGGGCTCTCTAACAATGACTGCATGGTGGACGCCTTCAATGGCGTCACCGTCCTCTGGGAGCACGTGGTCACGCAGAGGCAATCCCAGACGTTCTCATGGCGGCCATTGCCGGAGGAGAAAAGAGGCTTCACTCTGCGCATCAGGAAGAAAGACAAGTACCTCATTCTCAACAGTTACTTGGATTTCATAATGGACAAGGCCAACGAAATTCGAAGGAAAAACCAGGATCGGCTTCTGTACACAAATTCGAGAGGTGGGTCGTTGGATTCTCGAGGCCATCCTTGGGAATCTGTGCCCTTCAAGCATCCAAGCACGTTTGACACATTGGCTATGGACCCAAAGGTGAAGAAGGAAATTATGGATGATCTCAAGGACTTTGCCAATGGCCAAGCCTTTTACCAGAAGACAGGGCGCGCTTGGAAAAGAGGGTACCTTCTGTATGGTCCTCCAGGCACTGGGAAGTCAAGTATGATTGCTGCAATGGCTAATTTTCTTGGGTATGATATTTATGATCTTGAGCTCACTGAGGTGCACACCAACTCTGAGCTGAGGAAATTGCTGATGAAGACAAGTTCCAAGTCTATTATTGTGATTGAGGATATAGATTGTTCAATTAATTTGACTAACAGGAAGAAGAACAATGGTGGTGGTGGAGGAGCTTCTGGTAGGACTTATTATGATTCAATGGAAATGAGAGGAGGTGGAGGTGGGGGTGGTGTTTCAGTTCCTGGAGAAGAAGGTGGTGGTGGAAATTCAATTACACTTTCTGGGTTGTTGAATTTCACTGATGGGTTGTGGTCTTGTTGTGGGAGTGAGAGGATTTTTGTGTTCACAACCAACCACATTGAGAAGCTTGACCCTGCATTGCTGAGAAGTGGAAGAATGGATATGCATATATTCATGAGCCACTGTTCATTTCCAGCGTTGAAGATTCTGCTGAAGAACTATTTGGGGTATGAGGAGGGTGATTTGGATGAGGAGATTGGGAAGGAGTTTGAAGGGGTTTTGGAAAAAGCTGGAATGACACCAGCTGATGTGAGTGAGGTGTTGATCAAGAACCGGCGCGATAAGGGCAACGCGGTGAGGGAATTGTTGGAGGCATTGAAGGCAAGGGCAGAGAAGAACAATGTAGGGGGTGGTTCAAGGGAAAAGATTAATGGAGGCCATGATTTGGAGGAGGAGGAGGAAGAAGAGCAGGAGAAGAGGGCCTTGGAGAGCCCTAAAGAAGAAGGGTGTGACTTTGTTGAGGGCAGCTGCAAGAAAGGTGATGAGAAGGATCCAAAAGAAGATAATGAGATTATAGAAAAATGAAGGGCACCAAGGTTAGGTTTTCTTTTTCCTTTTTGTGTTTCTTTTTATGGGTGCAGAGCAGAGAGAAGATGGGGTTGGAGATTTGGAAAAAAGAAAGGCAAAAGGCTGATTGATTATTGCATTTGGAGTATTGGATCTTCAAATTTTGTTTTGTTGGGATAAGAAAAGTTAGAAGCTTTCTAGTTCTAATATTATCCAAATTCTAACATGTTATAAAAATCTGTCTTTGTAGTTTCCAATAATGAAATCAAAATCCATTTACTTGCACACTTGCAGCCAAAGGAATAATCATATCAATATTATTGTATTATATGATCCATAGATAAGGCTTGTTTATTTGCATGTGGTTTGGTTGGCCATATGATATGATTTCTTGTCTACGTTGCTTTATGTGTTAAACAAATTGGTGCAAATGTTTCTGTTCATATCTTCGATCAGTTGTTATCCTCTATGCATATGCTTGCATTGAGCTTTGCTAGCTGGCTCAGTTGCTGCTGCTGCTTCTGAGACCACATGGCCAGATTTTCTTCTCGATGGAGATGCTGGAATTAAACTAGTCATACTATTTGAACATGAACATTTCTGGTCATATATATTTGGATCAAAATCCCATGGTTAGCATTAGTTTAAAAAAAGAACTACTTTAGTGGTGACCAAGTGATGAAACTCGAAGACGTTGTTGTGACAACAGGGGGTATGGTTTGGTTTGGTTTGGTTTTGTACGGTTTCTATTAGTAATTAGGTAAAAATGTGAGGTGCATAGCTTTAGAAAAGAATATTACTTATCGTTCACATGCTGTTTAAACTTGGAGATCCGAGTCTACAAGTTAAGATCATTTTCTACTGGGTTAGTTGACCATTTTCTACTGGGTTAGTTGACCATTAATATGATCGGTGTCATTTCAACTCGTGACAAAAAAAATTATTGAGGGCCATTGATTAAGGGCTAAAAAAGTATTTCATTGCTGATCACAGGCTGTTTTTGAAAACAAAAAAAGGGTTTGGTATCCCAATTGAAGTTTGGGTTGTCGATTTGTACTTAAGTTTGTGGTAATGATAATTATGATATTGTTGAAAAAAGAAAAAGAAAAACTGTGTCAATGGATAGGAAGAGAGGAGGGGTAGTTTGGGAAAAGGAGGCTTGAAAAGGTGAAACAGGTAAACAAGGCCCAGATTTTGTGTTTGGAAAAGGAGGATTGAGTTTGCAAAAAGCAGCAAGAAAGTTTTGGTTTCTAATGAGTAAAAAGTTGACATTTTCTTGTTGTTGTTGTTGATTTTGATATTTGAGTTGGAAAGGCACTGGGTTGTCAAGCCTAGAGTAGATCTTGGCCTACGTGGCGACATGTGAAGTTTTTTGTTTCATGAAAAACATGCCTTGTGAGTGAAAGGTGCACCTTCTCTTGCCTGCTTTATTTGCACGCATTATAAAATGCAAATAATTTTGACCATTTTAATCATTCTTTAACCAAGGCCAACATGGAATATCCCTGGCGCCTAATACAAATAAACAACAAGTTGCAGATAAGGTGGTCTTGAGATTTTGAGGGCCCTGTACTAAATTTAAATTGGGGTCTCGCATAATCTATATAAAATACTTATAACTAAAAGTCATCATCAATAAACATGTAATAACAAAAACATACCTTACTATTCAAAAATCATTCATATTGTATTTGTTATCTTTATTTAAAGAATTAAAACTATTACAATAGTTTTTTTTTCCCAAAGGAAAAAAAAAACACAACCAGTACAAACTTAATGTATGAAAATTGATTTTCTTGAATTTTTTGAAGAGAAATCATCAATCAAATGTTCATAATCAAGTTTTTTTTTCTTTCTAGAAGTTCACTTCCAATTGAAATCAAAGTTAGTCCGTTTAATCTTTCTTGTGACAAAAATTGTCAAAGGATTGAAAAAAATGAACCAAAGAGAGATTGATGAATGATGATGATTACTTACCAGAAAATCAGAGTTTAAGAGAAAGAAGCTAGGAAGTTATTTTTTTTAGTGGAAGAAAGTACTTTTTTTGGAGGAGAAGGCGTTTTTTTTTCTTTCTGAAGAATGATAGGGAGGATGACTTCAAATTTGTTGTTATAATGCAAAAAATAATAATAATAATAAAAATGGGTAGAATGACTTCGAGCCCCTTCTATTGACAAATATGCACTACAAAGCCAACTCCGCCGCACACACTTTTGTGATAATATGCAGCATGCTAAAGTATATATATCATTCCTATAATATTAATACATAAAATATAAAGAATTTTTTTTTCGGAGGCCCTCCAAATTCAGGGGCCTTGTGTGGTGGCGCCACTTGCACCACCCCAAGGCCGCCCCTAGTTGCAGAGAAGATTTGGCTAAACAAATAGCAACGGAAACTACGACTAGAAGATTTGGCTAACACCATATAACTTATATGCCAAGCTAAAGAAGTTGTTATCATGAAGCTTTTTCAAATGAAAACGCGTTGTGGGCAATTGTGAATTGTATTATTTTGTGTCAAGTTAGAAAATGAAAATACGTAGTAAGCAATTGTGAATTGTTTGTACTATTTTTTGCTCCACTATGAATGAACATTTTGTTAATTAATATTTAAAATCTCTCTTCAAACTAAATGCTTCACACTTCCATATTTCACCCCTAACACCGGATCCGCCACTACATACAAGATGTAAAAATTTATTATCTAAATTTTAAATGTATTATAAATGGTTGTTCTATGTCTATTATATATATATAATTTAGTGTAAGTGATAGTCTAAATTACATAGGGAGGGGGGTTTTCACACAACTACCATGGTGCCATGGGGGTTCGAACCTGAGACCACTAATCTACAAATCAATGACATTTTCCACTATACTAGACCATATTGACACTGAGACATTATTTTTTAGGGACAAAATCTACTCTTAAGGACAGTAATTACACGCCTCAACCTAAAGCTCTTAGTCCCATCAAGCTTATATATATGAAGATCTGGTTTCTATATTCCAAAAGATAAGTATTTGACAATAATTTTATTTAACTTGATAAGTCAATGTAAATTATAATTTTTCAAACATTTATTTTATGTGATGTACTGCAGGAGAAGTAACATCCATCAACCAAATTTTCCAACAAGAATTTAGTGCAAGTAGAATGTAAGCATCTCATGACCATAATGCAATAGCCAGTGGCGGAGCCACTCCGAGACCTGGAGTGGCCCTGGCCCCCCATATTTCTATCCCTCCTCTATTATATTATATATAATATATAGAATTTGTAATAAACAACTTAGAATTTAAGTTAAAATTTACTCCAAAACAAATTAAACATGAGTCAATTAGAAATATTTAGCTCTAAATATTTAATTATTGAATACTTAGGTGTTTTATATACTTGTATTTTCTACTTCGGCCCCCTCAACTTTACAATTGTGGCTCCGCCCCTAGCAATAGCCATCTATTTTCTAAGAACTTGTAGCTCGAATAGTTAAAAGTATTTACCTTTCACCTAACCATGTACTTGTTCCTACAGGAGAAATCTTGTGTCGGTCTCCCCTTCCACCATCAAAACCCACGAAATGCTAGCTTCATTGCAACAAAATTAGGCTCCCTATAAGAATGATGAATCCGACAAGACCCAATGGTTCAATGATGATGGCCAAATAACCACTCTTACTAGCAATCTCCAACTCATAGAAAATGGCCTACAAGCATACAACAATTTTCAGTCAAACGTAGCTTCCCAAATTATCAATGTGAAATATTACATGTTGTTCGGTATGTTGTTTGAATGTGCGGTTCAAATTGAGTCGTTTGAATGTGTGATCTAAATTTAATCATAAATATACAGATACTTAGCACGAGAACATTCCATCTAAAATAAAGATGAGCATGCGCGCATGACCCCTCACTGAGTATGAGACGTCGGAGGTGAAGCATGCAACATGTTTTGACCCAGCCAGCAGGGAACTCCACTCTTAAACAACATAGTCCTATTCTTCAGTATTTCTCTCCCATGGAAATCAATCAATAGAAAGATTTTTATTCTTTTTGTTCCCCATTGAGCCATGTTACTTGTCCCACCAAATAAATATATAATAAAGGAAGTACATTTTCCATTGGCATATCCAAAAATGAGAATAAATTCAATGGTGTGCGGCTTACTGAAAAGTTAAGGAAAAAAAAAAGAAAAGAAAAAAAAACTTTCCAGTATGAGGATCTTAGACCAATTTGTTGACTGGACTAAAATAAGATTACATGGATATGGATTAAAATCCGAATAAAATTATATATAATTGTCACAAATGTAGCCAGCAATTTGTCAAAAGAAGAATCTATATCGCTTCCATTCCATGCATCTGTGAACCATTGGAAAAATATGCAAATCCAGGCCCTGCTGGTCAATGTGGCCATTGGTAAACAAATTCTTCACCAAGAATATAACCATGAAGTCTCGGGAAGGACCTATAATAACAATTCCAAAATAAATAAATAAAACTATAAGTTGACCCAAGAACAGTATAGAATTATAGATTTTCAATATAGCTATAGTGGATGGAGACATAAGCATTTTTGTATTGTAGTAAAGAATTGTAAATTTATTATGCTGATTTTTCATTCTTGGTGGAGATAAATAGTGGTATTCCCTAGTAGAGGAGGTGGACAGGTGGGTGAGGAGATTTGTATGTTCTCTGTATTTTGTTTTATATTGTTGGTTGGCAATGGTGAATTTATGTAAATGAAAATGATTGGGATTCTAGCATTAGAACATGACATTAATTTGCTAACTCTTTTTTCTTTCCCAATTTTAGATAAGGAGAAGAGCAGGAGGTCTACCTCTCTCAAAACCCTAACTCCCTCTCTCTTAAAAAACACTCTACAACCGTTTTCACTTTGACTCTTTTCTGCCCCTCTCCCCTTCTTCCTTCCTCCCTTCTCCTCTTTTACTCAATTTTCAGAGACAAAAGGCTTCCTCCATTTGTCTTCGTTTTATAATGATTTTCCTCCACTCATCACATGCGGATGCATCTCGGCATCGGATCTTCACACACATTTCAGTGTTGGATCTCTACCACCATTCTTTTTTAGGTTTCTTTATGTTTGGAATAAGTCGCAGAGACTCTTTAGAGTTTTATGTGTAGTTTTCATCTCTTCTTTGTGAGAGCTTTCCACCTCTCCTTTGTGAGAGTCTTTTTTGTATTGTTATGGCTTGATTTTTTCAAGCTTTATCTATTTTTGGTTGTTTTGAGTTCGCACTCTTAGTTAGGATACCTATGTTAGAGTTTCTTTGATCATGCGTGATTGTTAGTGGAGGAGCCACAAGGTGTCTTAATTTTTATGTTAGATCACTCCGTTATTGTAATAGCCCTTTGTGGTTAGTTTGTATTGGCCCTTTATGGCTAGTGGTTTTTTGGCTGAATTATGAATGCAATTCCAGAATTTCTCAAAAAAAAAAAAAAAAGATAAGGAGAAGAGAGAAACTCGGAAGTGTCAGAATAAGTGCTCTACCACTATAATTGCAATGCTAAGAAGTCAATACATTATATGCTAATTGGATTACATGACAATAAGTACTTCTTTTCAAAAAAATTTGAGGTCATCCAATTTATCCTTTTTGTGGTTAGTTTGATTTCAACACCCCAACAGTTTCAGACCAAGAAAAATAGAGGAAAAACTAGAAATAAAAATAAAAATAAAAATTATTCGGATAGCAGAAGAAGAATCAAATTCTGATTTGGTGAAAAAGGAGTGGTGACAATTGTTTGTATAGTACATTACAAATTTAGACCAAAGAGGAGTACGGATGATTTCTCATAATTCTTTCACACTGTTAAAAGAAGGGCATGGATTCTCTCATACCAATAAAAGCAATTTGGTGAATTGACCAGCTAAATGTTTGCGTTTTCTTATGCCGAACTTATCTTGGATCGATTTACTTTATTTCTGTCCAATCACTTGAAAAGATAAAAAGATCCAAAATTGAAGTGGAAAATTGAACAAGAGTATCAAAGAAGGGGGAAGAACCAAATATGTTTTCCTAGAAAGGTTCATGTGAGCAAAACAACATTATTTACTAATGTGGGAACAAATTTGTACGAGCTAAATGCAATGACGACTATTATATTAAAAAAATATGAGTTCTTCGTACATTGGTGTGATTTAGCCAAAGAACTTCGGATGCCTAAGACTTTGAAAATTTTAAGAGTATGTATTCTTAGAGGGCAGATCATGTACCTCATGTATGTTGATCTCAATTGACAGTGGATGCATGGCTGGAATTAAATCTTTCCACCATTTATGTGTTCTCACAACTACATACATATCAGTTTTCTTTTTACATATGATGATATTTGAATTCCAATCTGTCATTTTCTTACTTTACTTCAACGTCACGTAAGGAAGATAATCTCTCAAAACAAAACAAATTTGACTAAGATCATGTTAAACAACACAAATAGTCTTATTCATTTTAACATCGAAATTGTGATTATGTTTTTATTTTTTATTATAGAGTGGAGTGCCGTGATCCTTTTTATTTTGTTTTGTTTTTTCTAGTACAAAACAAAGCCCAAATAGACCTTCTGTTTTTTTCCATTATAGAGTGGAGCGTCGGTGATTCTTTTTGTTTTGTTTTTGTTTTTTTTCTAGTACAAAACAAAGCCCAAATAGACCTTCTGTTTTTTTCCATTATAGAGTGGAGCGTCGGTGATTCTTTTTGTTTTGTTTTGTTTTTTTTCTAGTACAAAACGAAGCCCAAATGGACGGTTTTTTTTTCGGTCAATAGCCCAAATGGACCTAGGTTGAGTAATAATAGGTAGGAAGGGTTATCAGCCTAAGTTTTGCTCCAAAGACCAAAATCAAAATTTGCAATAGTTTTATATGATGTGGGATAAAACATGATGGAGAGTAAATTGTTATAAATATTTGAGGGTGCTTATGTGTGAAGATGGATTCAAGGGTAAGGATACGGTTGTGGTATCAGTCAAAGAATCTTCAATGCTTTATTTATTTATTTTTTATCGGAACTGAGAAAAAAGAAAAATATACAACTTCAAGCTCTCCCGGGATATACCAGCAACAGCAGCACAGAGACTAAAAGAAAACAGATTGTTTTGAACAAGAAATGGAAAAAGAGCCCAATAAGGGTCGTTTTGGGTATGCCTGCGCACGGTCCGATTCTCACCCCAAACAGGAATCAGAATTGATACTTTTCACATGGTCCAATTTTGTTTTTTTATACAAAACTTATATTAGAACCGAACCAAACCAGATTGGTTAGTCTGATTCGGTTCCCAGTTCTCACAATTTGGGCCTACTGTAAAAGCCCATTTGAGTTTTTTGTGTGTGTGGATATTTAAGCTTTATGACCAAAATTTTAAATTGTTGGGCTTAAACAAAGCATTCTTTGGCAACAACAACCAAAAAAAAAAAAAATCCCTAAATGAATGAAGAGTCATTATCCCAATCACAAGAACCACCAATGTCTAACATGCTAACTTTAGTTGCATCAACACCTTTAATGTCTAACATGACTCTAATACTGAAACTTTTAAAAAAACTATAACCAATGGTTTCAAAATTACAAGCCAACAACATAACAAATAAAATAAAATAAAACAAATTTGTTATAAAAATAGAGGAAAATTGTAGAGAGAAAAAAAAGAAAGAAAGGAAATAGAATTTTCTCTATCAACTTGTTATATTCATCTTTGATAAACGCCTATTTATAGGCTTAACACAGAGGTATTTAACCCACAATTTATAGCTATTAATTACAATAATGAGGGCATAGGTTACAAAGCAATAAGGGGTGGAGGTAATGGATGTTATGATGGTCATCCACATTCTATAGATTTATAACACTTCTCATTGGATGACCACCAAACAATGACATAGTTGCCTTATTAAAAACCTTGCTTGGAAAACCCAGTAGGACTAAACCAAAGCAAAGGGAAAAAGAGTGCAACATTCTTCTAGATCATTGATATGGTGTTGGATGCGCTTATTCTGCCTCGTTAAAACCTTACGAGGAAAAATCACATGGGAGAAAACCTACTTGAAGGGAAAAGAGTACAACGCACATATGTCATGTATATGTAGTAGAACTGTGATGCTCTCCTTGATTGATATCCCCCATGTTCTTCAACAACTTAGTAAAGAGGTATGCTTTCATCACTCTTGATGAACCCTTCCTTGACTTTTGTTATACAAGCAACAATGTATTCATACATGATCCTCGAAGCTTTTACTATTTCAGGAAGATCACAGCTGTTCCAAACATAATGTTGAAATATCAAAGTGAGTTATATCCCCTGGGTGCAAGTCCATAGGATCAATTTCAAGTGACAGGTTTACAAAAATCCCTTAAATATTCACTAAAGAAATGATAATTAATACATAATTACTAATTAAAGTAATCCAAAAGGGCTAAGATATTGCTTAATCACATATATTAAACTAAAGAAGTTGGCCAAAAAAAAAAAGTAATGAAACTAATTTTATATATTTAAAATTAAAAACAAAAAACAAAAACACCTCTCCCGACGAAATTTCGTCAGCACAGGTCTATGCCAGAAAATATTTGATGGATTAGAACTCTTTCAATGAAATTTCGTCGGCAGAGGTAACTTTCGTCGCAAGATGTCTAATCCGACAAATATTTGCTGGCATAGATCTATGCCGACGAAACTTCGTCAGGAGAGGTTTTTTCTTAGTTTGCTATGTACAGGGTATAGCCGGTCGGCTATACTTTAAAATATTCTTTTTTTGTGGTATAGCCGTGCGGCTATACGGTTAAGATATATATTTTTTTTATATAGCCGCACGGCTATACTTAAAAATATTCTAAATATTCTGTTTTGGAGTATAAACAGAAAAAGAGGAAAATAAAAAAAGGAAGCGTTTCCATTAAAACAGAAAATAAACAGAATAAACAGAAGATACGTTTCCCCCCTGGCTTTTCCAAGTTACAACAACTCACTCTTGCCGCCCAAACTCACTCACTCACTCTCTCTCTCTCTCTCTCTCTCGTTACGGTTCTTCTTTGAGCTGCGCTTCAATGGCTGTCAATAAAGTAAACCCCCTTACTATTCAACTTCTCTTTCTTTGTTTAACTTCCTGCGACTTTGTTGCTTTCTTCTATGTTCTTGAAATTTCATTTCCATAGATTGCATTCTGAATTACAACTTTGTTGCTTCTTTTGTCTTCTCTTTACGTGCTTAGAAATTGGAAGAACACCTAAAAACTTTCGATC
>NW_018921542.1:182681-215667 GCF_002207925.1 Prunus avium
TTCAGATCGAAAGAATCATAAACTCAGATGAGGTAAGTTCATGTTAAGGATTTACTGTAGAACTAGAACAAAGCCAAATTCACAATATTCTGAAAAATGAGGCCTTTCCTACCTAATGAATCCCTCTTTAGATACTTCAAAACGCATAATTCTGAGAACTTCTTGGACTGTTTAGGCAAAAAAGGGGAGAGAAATGGCTTTAGAGTTGCCTGATAGTACCTTGATTGCACTGTATAATTAGCAGACTAATGATGAAATAATGGGTTCAATCGGTGCAGACAGAGCTTTATTTTGCTGGAGATGAACCAATGGATATGTATGGCCCCAGAAATGAGCTAGAGGCTCTCAATTCAATCCTTCAGCTTGTTGAAAGCTCACTCTCTAGTGCTTGTCTAATGCAAAAGAATGTCCTGCAAGAATTCCACAATGCTATTGTTGATATGATGAGTCAGTCTGGGAACAAGAACATTTTGGAGACTACAATTGTAGAAGGCTACAACTCTGATAAAGAAAGAAAATTGTTACAATGGGGTGAAAACAATGGTGTCAAGACAAGGTTGGAGATAGCTTGTAAGTCTTAGCTCTTCACTGCTATGATTACTGCTGTTGTAACTTGTTTATTCTTTCCCTCATTTGATGGGGTTTTCTGAGAAAAGAAAAGAAAAGAAAAAACCTAACCATGTACAATAGAAGGAAACTAGTGTGTAGTGTGTACTATATCATGTCTTTTGTGCTTCATTCATCATAATAGATGTCAAAGGGGCTGGCAGAGGAGCCATAGCTACAGAGGATCTGAAAGTTGGAGATACTGCTTTGGAGATCCCGACATCTTTAATAATTGTTGAGGAGCTTGTGCAAGCTGATATGGTATGTTTATCACGTGAAAACCCTTTTCAATACTTTTAACTTTCCTATAAGTATTACCTCTGTGTTTAGTCAAGAAGTTTCTAAAAATATATGGGCAGAAACAGAAAATCAAAGTGAACCTACATAGACTCCACATCTAGCAAGGGGCTGAGTTGCTTCAAGATGAAAGTGAAAGAATTTCATGAACTTGGCTTTCTTCATGTTCACAAAGTTGGCTCTAGATTTTGTTGGATGTAGAAACGATTGATGAATGATGATCAATTTTTATGAACATCTGTTTATCTGCTATATGTGGAGTTTGAGGTGTCATTCTACTGAACGTCAATGGTAATTTACCTAGCTGCATAGAGTTACCATTTGAACCACAAGCAAAAACCAGACTTTATTCCAGATGTAAATCATAAATAAACTTCACTCCACTATGTCTTGATGTATCATGTTGGATCTCTCTGTTAGTGATGCTTTTTTTCTTGTTCTTTCTGAGGTGGTATAAGCATGGACCAACAGCTAAAGTAGGTTTTAGGTCTGTATCTTTCATATGCATATAGTCTGTTGGCTCAAATAAATATTGCGTGGATTATTAAATGCATAGTCTATGAACAAGAAAAGTGGCCCAATATATTACTTTTTTTTTTTCTTTACTGCAGTATCATGCATTAGAGAAGTTTGAAGGCATTTCCTCTGAAACGATGTTGTTGTTGTGGAGCATGAAGGAGAGGCACAATGGTGATTCACAATTCAAGATCTACTTTGACACACTGCCAGAAGAATTTCATACTGGTACATGCTTTGCCGATGAAATTTCTATTTTAATTTTGTGCAACTGCAAAGTTCATTTTATGTGAAATAGCATTTTGGATTTTAGTTTTCTTTTTTAAGAATTTAATCTTTCTTTCAGTAGATAGTAATGGTTTGATGTAAGTCAAATATAGAATTTATACATTTGTGTAAAGTTTATTGTTAAGCTGCTCAAGGTTTAGTATATCAAGTAATGATAAAAGCAAGATACGAAAACAAAATTAAGATAAAATTATATGTAACTCAAAAAAATAATTACCCATGGGAATGAGAAAATATTATATTCATTACCTTTTTTATTTAATACTTTCAGAAATTTAAGTGTGAGGTAAGATAGTAACTTGCATCTAATTTTTGTGCAAGATTTTAATTTTTAATTTTTAATAAATGCAAGTTGAATAATTGGTATTGTTTTACTTTATCTCAATACATAACTATGATTTTCTCTATGGTCACTTTTGTTATAGTTTTTCTTCTTTGGGAGTAAAACTATTTAGATATGCTGGAAGAATTAGGCAAATGATTTTATCAAGTACAAGAAACATCTGGGGATATCAAACTTACTCTAGACCCCAGGGAAGTTTACAGTTGTGCTTTGTTATATGTCAGTTTTTTTCTGCTAATTTAAATGTGAAGACGTACCTCTTCTCCCGTTGTTGCTGCGAATTGTAAAATATACGAAAAACCTTTGCTGTCTGCAAGTTAGTTACACTAGCCTAAGGTGACAATCATTCCTTTTGCCGTGGGTTATTACTAAACATTTTTTGTAGATGATGAAAAAAAAGACGCTACAAAGAATGATTGTACGTTTATGGATAGTGTTTCATAAAACTCCAAAATTCTCATTCTCACATTTGCACCTTAAAATCTATGAACTAAGATGGACTTGCTATAAAGGTGTATACTATAGGGAACAGTGTTGGTTTCTTGGAAGTTTGAACACCTCTTAGGAAGTAGGAAATAATGGTACCTAGAACGTTAATAACGTCAAGTCCGAAGCAACTCATGTGTAACCGACTTTTCCCTGCTATGGGTTTAAAACAACCATGATAAGTATACATTGGAAAATTTGGTGGGAGGGATGAAGTTATTTGTAGAAATCAAGAAGTGGATGAAGTTATTTTGTGTTAGATTATATAAAATAAGCATGTGTATTTGGAATGGATTTGTGAAGTCTGATATGATTACACTGATTTATTTGTTTTAATTTATCTCATCCTTTCTTTCTTAATATTCCTTCCCCAATATGTTGCAGGGTTGAGTTTTGGAATTGATGCGATGATGGTTTTGGATGGAACCTTGCTGTTGGATGAGATTACGGCAGCCAAAGAGGTTATTAGCTTTCCAATAGTCTTATTAGATTAATTTGTTTGGCATTTATGCTCTCTTTCTTTCAGTTATAAAGAGAATATCAACATTGTTAGATGATTCATCCATACAGAGGTGGCAATTTGGTTTGTTTCATCCTGCCCCTATAAGAATGGTTTTAGGCATTCCTAAGTAGGCTTGAGGGAGAAATAGGGAAGAGATTAAAATACAAGTGCCAAGGCAAGCTCAGGGTGAGGAATTATGGGTGCTCCATTCAGTTCTGTCCAACAAAAATCACCTGATTTAGTATACAGTTTTAGTAGTCCTTCATAATCTACCTGAGTTCTCTCAAAGGTCCTACACTCTGCAGTGATCACACTCCTACTCTACTCTTCTTCTCTAAGATTGTTTGCATCTTGGGGAATATTGAAGTTCACATTCTTGGCTGATAATGTTGCTTGTTTGCTGTCTTTCCCATTTATAAAAGTAGGATTTGATTATTTGTACCTGGTCTTGAGTTATTCTATATGTTGCCTTTTCAAGTAATCTTTAATAGAGAATGCTGCCCAATAACAAATCTACTATGAGAACAAGGTCTGACCCAACCTGAATGAGTTAGTAAATACAGGAAGAACATGGAGATGCCCAAATCAATTATGGAGCCTCCAGCCAATACCTTTCCAATTGCCATTGAAATATTTGATCTCTCACTTTCGTATAAACTAAGAATGGAATGTTGTATTTGCATCCCGTTTCTTTCCTTTTTTTTAAAGTTTCTGATAGGATTTCATCATAGAACTTTCTCATACCTATATATATATATAAACTTTATTGAAAGGAAAAGCTTACTAGTAATTAAACATTAAGCATCTAAGTCCTTTTCTTGTCACAGCATTTGCGTGCTCAATATGATGATCTCTTCCCTGCACTGTGCGAAGATCATCCTGATATCTTTCCACCAGAGCTTTACACATGGGAGCAATTCTTGTGGGCATGTGAACTGTGGTACTCAAATAGCATGAAAATCAAGTTCCCTGATGGAAAGCTGAGAACATGCTTGATTCCCATTGCTGGCTTCTTGAACCATTCGGTATGCCACCCTTTCTTTGTGCCCCAACATTTTATCCTGATTGTTGAGATAAAATAAAAGTTTAAAATATACTGAGAATTTCTTCCAACAACTTATCATAACCATCTTCCGAGTGTACTTTTCTGAATTGGTTGCCAGATTCCAGAACAGTTTCTTTATATTGTAGAAACTAAGAGGTTACAAGGACAAGAATGACCTTGTGTTATCTACTTTCTGGACAGTCAGTTTTGGGTTTAATTAAGATGTGTTTGTAATGGTTCATGTCATTGAAAAAAAAAACTTTGAGTTCATATCAATGTGATATCCTGTAGTCATGTTTTTGCTTTATGCCTTATCACAGCTAGACCCCCATGTAGTGCACTATGGCAGAGTAGATTCTGCAACAAATACCTTGAAATTCCGTCTATCAAGACCATGCAATGCAGGGCAAGAATGCTGTCTTAGTTACGGAAACTTCTCTAGTTCTCATCTAATTACGTTCTATGGCTTTGTACCTCAAGGTGACAACCTATATGATGTCATTCCTCTAGGTGAGTTTTATTGCTCTATCTCACTCATGGATATTTTTTACAATTGATCAAGCAGTACCAAACGTGGCATAGTCCTGATATATCTTCAACATGCCATTGTATTGTTGTTGAAAAATTGTCGAGGACTTGTGCTCTCAAATATTAACTAGTAACATTTCCCATGCAGATATTGATGCTGCCCAAGATGATTTTACTGAAGGCAGCTCCATATCGAACTGGACTACTCACATGGTGCGGGCTACTTGGTTATCACATAACTGCAATATTTTCTATTACGGCCTGCCTTCCCCATTCTTGGACTGCCTAAGGAGAGCTCGAAGCCCCATGCCGCATACTAAGGACCTAGTAATTTTCTTTGCTTATTTATGTTATAGTGGTTGACTTCATCTTCATCTTCTTTTGAATCTTTTTCATTAGGAAATGGAATTTATTATTGTGTATGATCTATTCTAATGAAATGCTATTATTACTTTCACATTACTCTTGTGTGTTAAGAACAAAAAAAATATTTTTCAGATTTGCATTTTCTTTCCAATATTGTTTAGCTTTAGTTTGAAATTTCTTTCTTGATTCGGTTTTTATGTCGATTCAATATTCTCATATATGAACTTCCAATTCTTTATTTCACAGCTGCCGGAAAATTTGAAGAATGAAATTGAAATTCTTGAAGATCTTCGCGCCATCTGTGATGACATGATGGATAATCTTGGTGATGCAGACCTTGATGACAGGTAAAGTCTCCTAACACTTTATCACATAATCTGTGAATCTGTGATTGATTGAAGCGGCAGAAATTTTCCTTTGTTGAAATGAGAATGTGTATCTTTTTTTCTTTTCTTTTTTTTGTTGCAGGAAAAACACTAATTGGGATGTAAAGCTGGCAATCAAGTTCAAAGATATTCAAAGAAGTATTGTCTCTTCAGTTTTAACTTCATGTTATTGTGGCCTGAAACTGGTGAAAGATGAATTGTCTAAATGCCTGGCTGAGGACACTCCAGGCTCAAAGCAGATATAAGTTTACAAATAAGAAAGCTTTTTAGTGTACAACTTTGATAGGGCACAATTCTGTTTTAGTAGAGAATATACCAAACCAAACTAGTGATCAAATTTAGGCCACAAGGTCAATGATCTGTCAATATGAGCTGACAAATTGACAGAATTTTGTTTGTCCTCATTGTATGAAATGAGCTGCTTGAGCATAGAATATTACTTTGGTAAAGCAATTATGCTTGTCATTGTGCTGTTTTTTGTATAATATCCCTACCTCAACTAAATCTATATTTTGTGATTTTTGTATTTGGTGGGGAGGAGGTGGGTTGAAAAGAAGAATCATGAAGGGCCAAAAACGAAAGAAAACAAAGGCATGGACATTGCTTTTTGAATGTGGTCAGTGTATTCTTGTCAATTTTATATTATTGTAGGAGGGCAAAAGTATACTTTTTGGAATGAGATAAGGATGCCAACGTTTGACTCAGAGCCTTCCATTAATTTACAACTTTAAAGAATGACCCTCCAAATTATGTATAAGATGCAATGAGTTAAATGGCTCTTATTAGCCTCCACAAATTTGAAGGACTTAATTTCAAGATTATATTCCACATGCAACTCGTTTCGCATTAATAATTGAAGTATATAAATATTTAAATATTATATACTTTCTTCCCGAATCAACTCTAGAAAAATAGGTACAGCTCAATGGTTTTACATGACCGTTTGGCCATGCCAAAATTATCTACCGAACTTGGCAAAAGAATAAGAATAGTGACATTGACTTAAATTTTATTCAATCAATAATAACTAAACATACAACAAAGTTGTAATACAATGAATCCTAATAAAGCAGAATAGTGACATTGACATACGTTCTAGGGTTCTTGCACTCGATGCCCTATCACGATATAACTATCTATGTTCTACGATTATAGCACTCGAACTCTAGATTTTGGCAAATTGATGTTTGCTGTGACACTTTATTAGAATAGACATATGAACAAGAGCATAACTACATGGAGGTTGCCCTGGATTGTAGCCTAGTGCAACCTTGGTCCAAAATATTTTTTAGCCACACTCACATTCACCCTTGAAATTAAGATAACAAAAAAATATAAAGATAAATGAAAAGGGTTAAAGGTAGGCTAGCAGCCATAACTAACGTTAGTTTTGTTACTAAGTAATATTAATTATAAATATAATTAAGGCAGATTTTTTGTCAAAACAAAAGTAAGAGAAGTTTGAATAAGGAAATGGTAGTTAAAGTGGTGGTTAAGGAGGTTGTGATTTTTATGTTGAATATGATGTTTACGTGTTTCCTTCCCTATGATCAATTCATTACATCATGATGATGATTAATTACTTTTAAAATGGCGTGGAATATAAAGTCCTTTAAATAATGGTAAAAAGTTATTTTGGGTCCTTGTAGTTTGTCACTTTTGTCACGTTGGTTCTTGTCGTTTCAATTTGATTAATTTTGTCCATGTGGTTTTCAATTTAAGCAATTCAAAGACAAATTCTAATTTATGTCAAAATAAGGCATTTCCATTTATTCTCATAAAAATGATTTTTATACCTGTCATCCTTAGACTCGTTTGGGAGTGATTCTGAGAAGGCCAAAATCACTTATGGGGAGAAGACATCTCTCACGTGCTTCTTCATATAATCACTTTAAGTGGTTTTAAGTGATTATGCAGAACCATGTGAAGTGATTCTTTGTAGAATTGATTATTGGCTTATCAAAAATCACTCACAAACGAGCTATTAATCAATTGATTTATAATATACACTTAATTAAAAGATATTTCAAATACGAATATTATAAATACTTATTTTGTAGTTTTTCTATTAGACTTTAGTTAAGAAGGAGCCCTCATTATAAAAAAAGAAAAAAAAAGGAAGGCCCTCATTATATAATTCTAACCTTTTATTTTTTTTGTTTTTTTGTTTTTTTGGTTGTATAGGATAAAACAGCACTTGATTTCGTCTCTTGTTGGAATTTTTAACCAAAAGAATATTAACAAAACAAAAATAATAGGAGTGAGACGAACTTGGGCTTTTGGATATAGCGAAAAGGTTATGGTTCACCTCAACACTAATGACAATCCAATTATGGTTCACCTCAGCAAGTAATGAATAAGACAACTCATGTAAATGAACTATTAATTTCATGGATTGTGTTAAATGTACTCCTTAAAATATTCAAACACAGGACCTAAGGTGCATGAATAACTGCTCTTAAGTGCTTGAATTATAACTGCTCTTAATCGCTTGAACTTGTGGTAGTATTTTTCAAAGGAGTAGAAGGCTAAAAAAAATCAAAACATTCCTCCAAATGTTGATGCAGAATTGATATGGATGACGTGGCACAATGTGACTCATCACCCATTTTGTTGTTGATGTCTAAGCTGGCAAAGGTCCCATCCCAATAAGAAAACATACATTGGCTGTAGCCAAGTGGGCAGCCCACCACCCCTTCTTTTCTCATTTGTCTCCAACCGCCGACGCCATCTTTTACTCTCTTCCCAACTTTTCTCCTCTGAGTCCAATAAAAACAGCTTCTTCTTATGTTAACGAATAGACACTTCCTAGTCGTTGACCAAATGCCAATCTGTCAACGTGCCGAAACCTCAGTGGTTCCTCACTTCATCTGCTTTCTAGGGTGCCGCACCTGATCACGGCTCTATCTCATAAAACTTATTTAATATTTTTAATTGTTAAAAAAAAGGAAAAAAGAAAGAAAGAAAGAAACACACAAAGATACAGAGGGAAAGAATGTAGTGAGAAAGTAGAGAGATAATAGGGATCGCTTTTACGTCTACTTCTCTGTCTGTGTTAGCCCTCTCTCTTCTTTCTTTCTCTTCCTTCTTTGCTTGGGAGAAGCAAAGAAGAGAAGAGGCGAGAGGAGACAGCCGAGAAACAGAAACCCACCTGCCCCAGCAAGAAATACGTTTTATTTGAAATTTTTTTGAAGCTTTGTACAGGAAAATTATTTTTAGAGCTTTTCTGCTGGCTTTAAGGGTCGGACTGGAGTTGGGTTTGGTTGCTTTTGATTGATTGTGGGTTTTCGGTGTTGGTCAAGATGATGGTGGCAAGCAGTTTTGATCTTTGGAAAAAAGATGTCTTCTTTCCTGCAGCTGAGGAGGTGCAAGAATCAGTTGATATGTACGTTTCCTTTTGCTTTTCGTTGGTTTTGATCATATTGGGTTATATCTTTCATAGTGCTCTTAAGATGTGTAATTTGTTGGAGATTTTTCAATTATGTGGTTGTGCTGCTGGTTTTGAGTTTCAATTCAATGGGGGATTTTGGGTTCTGGTATTTTAGATTATATCTCTTTTTCTCTTCCCCTTTTCCTTCTTCTTAAAGTTTTGATGATGTAGGTGATGCATATTGGGTTCATTTTCAACTTCTGGATACATTTATGATAAATATGCTCTCATGGTGTTGTATAAAAGATAATTTGTTTACAAATATACAAGGTTTTGCCTTTTTTTAAAACCATATATTTAGAATTATGTGGGTTTTCAGTATAGCTTATAAGTGCTATAATTTAGTGGGTTAGTGTGATTGTATCCTTTGTTTTGGATGATAAGAAAAAATTCCGCACTGTCTGAAGTTTCCTAAGATGGAGATATATACTTTCTTTAGTGGCAATATCCATTCGCACTCAATTTCCTGATTTGGTTTCCCTTATTATACCAATTAGAAATCAGAGAAAGTTTTGTCTGCAAGCAGTTTAGCCGATATTACAATTTTACTTACTGTAATTCTGTTGTGTTGAATTGTGAATGCTGGTTTAGTTGGAAGAGTTCGAGAAAGCTGTCAGGTTGAGCTATGGACAACGTGGTGATGATCATACAACAGCTAGACATAAACAATTTATTGCTGCCATTGAAAATCAAATTTCTCATGTTGAAACAGCATTAAGGGAATCATTTAGTGTGGAAGGAAAGCAACCCCTTCGATGGGTACACCTGGATGAAGAAGAATCTGATGATTTTGCTGCATTTCTGTCTGGGACACCCCAGAGTATGCTATGTGCCAAAAATGAATATGTAGAACTTGGACCTTCTGTGAAAAGCTCTGAGGAAAATGACTTTAGAAGAAAAGACGTGGACCTTAAATCTAATGCTGCCTGCAGCAGAGACATTTCTGATGAAATAAAGGGTGTTAAAGATGTTATTACTATATCTAAGAATCCAAATTTTGTCATGGAAGTAAAGGGGAAAGAAATCGCAGGAATGAGGGATGATATAATTTATGATGCAGATAGAACAACTAGTACAAGGAAGGCATGCAGTTCACCAAATTTTGGTGAGTTGAGGATCATAATAGCTGACGAAGTTAAACACAGACAAAAACTAATTCCGGGGTGCGAGGACACACCTAAAGAAAAAGGATCCAAACTTGTCTTTTGGAAGCAAAGGTGTGCGCAATTGCATCAGGTAACAGCAGCAGTTAATTTGTTCAACCAGGTCAGTCTGTTACATATTTGAAAGGAAGAATTGATTATAACATTAGATTAAAAGGCGATACATCTTACACATGCAAGGAGAAAGAAGAGAACAATCATGGATTCTTATATTCTATTTGTTCTCTCCCCTCTGCTTTCTTTCAGTTGATAGATTATTATCGTTTGTTAATTCCAAGAAAAACTTATAAATTGTCTTATGCAGCTGTTTGGTCGGGTCGGTGCATCTCAGAAGCAAGTACAAAGTCCACAGAAACAATGGCAAACACCACTACGCTTACATAATCGTTGTTCTGTTCAAGCTACCCTTGGTTTAATGCTCACTGTTTTCCTGCTTGGTAAGCTTGATTTGCTTTAACTTGAAGCATTTCAATCATCAAGAAGTCAATATACCATATACTAAACTGAAAATGGTCAATACTTTCCAAACTGTTTTAATCAATTGCTTTAATTTATAACCTTCTCAGGCAACATGACATATTAAAATGAGTTAGTAGAAGATATTAGCTGTAGGCTGGGCTCTGTCAGGAAACAGTTTAAGAAATATATTTCTTTATATGTATGTAATATAAACAGAAACAAGAATAGGAGTTTTCATATCAGACTTTGGTGATAATTTCATGTTTCAAATTTGTGCAATTTCTTTCCCCAAAAAGAATACAGCCCTTCATTTCAAACAGATCTCATCCTTTGTAACTAAGACTTGATTGCAGCAGAACTCTCTGGGTATTTGTGTATCTGCTGGTCATATTTAGCAGGAAAGCCTTTTAACAGCCACTAGATTATTGTTTCTGGTCTAGTTTATGCGGACACATGATAAAATTTCATGACTTCTAGTGCCCATGTACATCATGTTGCTTCACTTGCTTCCAGCTTGTATGCTGTCTTATCTCTGTTGTTTCCAGTGACATTATTGAATAATAGAGGATATGGGCTTACAAGTATTTAGACGTAATTATTTGAAAGTGTTAGTACTTTTTTTTTTAATGAAAAAAGTGTTAGTACTTTTAGTTCTATAAAACTATGCTTATGAAGGGTTCTCTTTTTGCAGTACCGTTTGTATTTTATTCAAACTGAGATAAAGTGGTACATACACTGCATCTGATCAAGATGAAAACTGAAAGGTATTTTCAATTGCTTTCACTCTCATATTTTATCTTATAAATTTTGAAAATTCTTGAAGTGTAATGAGGTTCGGAATACAGTTGTATGTCAAAAAGAAAAAAAAATTCCTTATTTCTTAACAGAAGTCCTATCTTGGTCAAATTCTGACAATAAGGTGGAAAATTTATTGGATGTGTCCTAGGGATGAGTTTATTTATTTATTAATTATTATTTTTAACTGTTAAGAGCTTCTATGAGGAATTTTTCATTGTGAATGACAATATGTTGAAATATGAATCACATCACATGATTATTCTCACAGCCCCATTGCAGTTGATAGTGAAGTGTATTATTCGTAGGAGATTTGCTTAATTAGTTTGATAGTGTGTTTCTCTGTTGAAATGTATTCTCAGTCACATTGTCAAATTCTAAGATTTAAAATCCTTCTGAATCCAGTGATGGTCACGTTGAGCTCTGATCTGATCATTAGTTCCAAAGAGGGGGAAGTATTTCAACAACCCTCCCTTGGCCTCTGTTTTGTGGAAATATACTTTGAACTGAATCAACTTCCAAACAACAATTTCTAATCTTTGTCCTGGGAACATTTTGGCTCATCCTCAATTGAGTAAAGCAGAGAGTTTGAGTGAGCATTTATGAAGAGTTTTTCTGCCTTTGAAGGCAACACTGTGTGGTGTGCTCCAAGTTAAACAACACCCTTTTTCATGTGGATGCTTAACCTCCACCCCGTTTTGCCTTTGCAATTAAGTAATAATGTAAAATGATCTGACCAGCGAATGTAGCCACATTTCTTCTCTAAACCCTAAAGAGGTCTCGTAATTCACATCCCTAATCCCACAGATGGTGTTACTAAACTAAAAACGTTAAAACAATAGCTCGAGCCTTTTGCTTTGCTGGAATGATATAACTCAAGTCATTTACAAAACATCTCAATGTTGTTTTTCTGTAGGTATTGAAGCTGTTTCTAAGGTGAGAAGAGTCTGAAAAGGGAATGCTTGCGACTAACGTCGCCTTGGTTGTTGTCAAGGCTATGGAATAGGCCAAGCTGCCTCGCTTTTGAGTACTAGGAGAGGAAAAGGCGACGGGAATGGGGTAGCCATCCTTTTAGATTTCCTGATTCCATTAAATTGTAAATGCATTCAGGTAGCTTCTAAAACATAAGAACAACATTTGTAAGTGTAGACATTCCACAATCTCACTAAGCTTGAAACTTCGATTATGACATTATGGTATGATGCCAATGGTGGACATGGACTCAAAAATCCATGCCGAAGATGTTCTGCCCACCTTACTTGTAAAGTCCTTTTTAGTGCAAGGAATGAGCACAAATATAATACAAATGCAATGTTGTGTGATTCACACGATTCATTTCCACCAACATTTTGATGAGAGACTGAGACTTAAAATGTGATCAAATTATGAAAGTACTTTGTAATTCAACTTTCGCATGGGAAGAACCCTCATGATATGCTGGGATTCATGTGGGAACTTCTGTACTGAAAAACAGAAAACGAATGGCTAGTAACTCAAATTCGGGTGGGCATGGTCGAGTTTGGCAGGTAGAATGGACGACGAATGACTAGTAACTCAAAGTAGGGTTGGGCATGATCAAGCTACAAATGTACTTTCCTCTATGGGACATTTTGTCCATGTTTGTCCTCGGATTCTCTCATGTCGCTCAAATTATTGTACTATAAATATCTAGATCCTGGAAATAAACAAAAAGATACAATAGAAGCACGACTCCAAAAATAAAAAATAAAAGATCAATCAATATTAACACAAGTTATGAGGTTAAATAAGCTTAATAACAATGTGACCATCTAAGAAACTCCCTCTAAAAAAACCCCTCAGCAACTCTCTCTGTAGGCATTTCAATTTCTAAAACTGATAGCATTTGTCAAATCTGTGAATCTTGGGCGTTCCGAGTACCGAGTGGAATATTATCAGTGACAGTTTTCCTCCCTTTCTCCCATGTTTCTTGTTTCTTGTTCGACGACGATGTTGTGATTCTTATCTTCCAAGCCTGTAGAGTGAAGTGTCTCTGAGGTTTTGGTGGAACCATTTGAAATCAATTCTGGGACCACGACGTGCTTCAACAGTTACACTAACCAAACTGGGAGGGTATGAGCTAGCAACAGACAAAGTAGTGCATGAGGAGTCTATTTTTCTTGATTGCCTTCTTTTCTTGGTGAGGAATGGATCATTGCTCAGAAGATTTTTATTTTTATTTTTATACAAGCGATATCGAGGGTAGGGAGAAATCGAATCTAGAACCTCGAGTGTAGGGGTAAACGCTCTTAATTACTTGAGCTACAAATCCCTTCAAGTGGATTTTACATCTTCTAGGGACAGTCACATACATGTAGCCTTCAATGCTGATCAAAGTTAACAAGCTTGTGATCAATAGCTGCCAAAATGTATGGAGACAATGATCTGTTGCTAACTTGTGTTGCAGTTTAAATTGCATATCGCACTTGGAGGACAGGTGTCATAAACTCATTGGTTCATCCAATTTCCCCCCATCAGTGGCAAGACCTCATCTGAGTGGGTCCCAATCCAACAAAACTTCGAACGTAAGACACATATTTGTGAACATTATGGACCAACATACATCACACCAATTAACTTTTTCTAGTGTCTAGTTACTTTCCTCTAAATTTCACCTACTCCATGTATTGTCTCATTTTACAATAATAAATATGAAATTGCGTAACTTAGAGTAAACCTATTTTTGGCTAATGATGTTGCAAATGTTATCAATTAAAATTATATTATCATACGTGTGGCCAAATTACACACGTATTGCCTTTTCTTGAGAATATCTATACTTTTTTTGGGGATAAAATTGCAATAATACATAATAGTTTTAAGACTGGTGTAGTGTTGTCAAATGCTAATACAATCATTTTACTTTGCATTATTTTTCGGTTCATGATCATACATATATATATTTTTTTTATACAAGCGATATTGAGGGATGGGAGTTTTCTCACACACACACACTGTATGGATGCCATGGAGCAGTTCATATCTTAAACCACTTATCTGCAAGTCAATGCCCTTTCCGTTGGGCAAGACCCGGTTCACACATACTATTTAACAAAACTAAAATAAGTTCCCCGTAATAGGTTTGTTACAAAGATATTTGTACAATGGGATAACACACATGACGAAGTTACGTCTTCGTAATAAGGCTAGCTACAGCGAGTCAATGCAATAAGTCAAACCTCCAGCACATGATCTAGAATCATCAGCCGGCCTTCAAAAATTCAAAACTCGACAGCCCTTGACAAGATTTTCAGGCTTTAATTGCGAAGAAGAAATCAGGGTTTCTAAGTCCTGCATTTGCACTTATCTTTACTAACCAAGGGTTAGATCAATTCGTAAAGTCATGCATCAATTAATGTGTTGCATGGAAGATTCCCAACCTATTGGTGGAACACTTCACAAATGGCATCAGCGTACAACATATGGACCATATAAATGGTGTATATTGGGTTTCAATTTTCCATTCACTTCCATTAACATAGTAATTATATAGGGTTTGGCATTCTTTTTCCTCCATCTTAGGTTTTGTCTCACTGGATTTTTCTGAGCTAAGTTTAATGAAGTCACGATTGTTCGTTCGGATCTATAACCATTGATAATTTAATGAAAATTTACTACTTCCTCTATAAAAATAAATTTAAAAAAAATCATAGGTTTGGCAGTGGTGACAATATAATATTTGTTGTAATGATTTTTAGCACAGTGCACTACTAATGCTTATTTGCTTCGCATGCTAAAATATAATTATTTAGCATTCATTGAAAATAAGTGGATGCAATGAAACAAGGCTATAAACAATAATAACTTGGATTTTCCCATATTCAACATACTTTGCCAAAATGGTTCGACAACATTATATTTTAATAGTTTAGATTTAGTATTCTCCATTGTTAATAGACTACTACATGTACAATTAAGTAGCACTTGATGATGATTCTACATAACCATTTAGATTCATTGCTTGCAAATACAGAAAGGGATGAGTCAGACGAAACAATATAATAATCCACATCATCATACCTTCACCTCTTTTAATTCAAACATATAATAATTTTATCAATGATGCATGTTCTTCACGTCTTAGATATAGGTACTTGGTCGATGATGGTGAATAAAATTCTTAGTCCAAAGATCGCACCAAAACGAACACAATTACACGAATTATTCCTCCAATTTTGAAGCTATAACATAATATCTTACTAGCTAGACGCAATTTAACATGTTATGCACTATGTCGTTATCAAGGAAATGATTTACGCTATTGATTTTAGTCTTGTTATACAAGCAAAGTTCCTGAACCTGTAGCTATTTAACATGTTATGCACTATGTCGTAATCAGGGAAATGATTTACGCTACTGATTTTAGTCTTGTTATACAATCAAAAGTTCATGAATGGGTTCAGGGGTAGGAATCTCATCCACTTAAACTACAAATCCCTTGCAGAATACTGATAATATTACAAATATGTTTGTTGATAGAATATTTCTTGATATTATAAGCTATAAACATACTAAATGATTAAAATCCTTGTGCTTCTGACTTCATATCAGTATTTTCTCATAACCCAATTGCCAACTTGCCTTTTGAACATGTGGTACAACGTTTTATAAACATATATATATTAAATAAGTTGGGTGTCGGCCTAACAGTGTTCACAAGAAGTATCCAAAAGGATAACATTCTGTTTAGCGGACATTTAAATTCCCTTTTTATTAAGTCACCAGTCCTTATCAATACATCATTGGTAATATATTCCACTAAGCACTAGAATCCAACCATTTAGATAACAACCAAATAATTAGAATTTTAAAAAAATATATTAAAAAGCTTTGCTTTTAGCTTCATGCAGTTGTTGTGGTTGTACAAGATTCACTAATTAAAACGTTTTAATTTATTCATTAATGATGATTATAAGGTTGAGATTACAAAGTAAAACAATAAATCAATTAAATTCTTGTATTTATCTATGGATTTATATGATAAAGTATATTTATCATGATATCACCCTCCACCAAATTCCACAAAATCACAAATATAATATCAATAAAATCGATAATAATAATTTCCGAAACTGATATTTATGAGCGTCACATAAATATTCACATCAAATTAACAAAATAAATAAAACAAAATTACAAAAAAAACATGAGAATTTAATGTCGTAATCGGGGCTCTCGTGATTTTCATTCATTTCATTTCTGTGGGCGCACCGGCCACCTAACAACCAAAACCTGCTTCATCCTCAATTACCACTTAGAGTGAGAGAGGGCACCATCGTCAACCATGGCTTTGCTACTGTACTTAGTCCTTGCTTCTACGGAACGTCATCAACCATAATTATAGTAATTTATCCCCACGTCCAAGCAAACCCATAACTTCCGGTGACCATTTTGCCCCTCTCATGCAAATCAAAATCATTATCATATTCAAACCTTGATCAAGCCAAACTCCATGTTGATTGTAGTGAAAATATTCTATTATCATACAACCGATCGAACATATTATATTATCAAACTGTCAATCTTTAATAGTTAATAAAATAAGATTTTGTTTAAAGATGTGATTCGAATTGACAATTCGATAATATAACATGTTACATTGTATGATAAAAAGAATAATACCTCAATCGTATAATCCTATTCATGAGTTAAGGGAACAAAGTTATGATGGCTCAGCACATGACAATTCGATAATATAACATGTTACACTGTATGATAAAAAGAATAATACCTCAATCGTATAATCCTATTCATGAGTTAAGGGAACAAAGTTATGATGGCTCAGCACATGCATGGCACGTGACGAGAAGTAGAGCCTCTCACACTTGTGTACAAAACGGCGTCGTTACGGCAACACTTGCATGGTCCTTGCAGCTCAATGCCTTGAGCAGTCTCCAAGAGCCCTTCCCGGCAGCGGCTTGTCGTGGAAACATCGTGGTGGACGGGTTTCGCCGAATCTGCCGGTTCTTGATGTCGTTGAGGTCCATCTCCGCCGGGAACTTCACAATCCCGAACATAAGAAAAAACCACTTCGGCTTATTATTACCACTCTTGACCTTATCGGATTTTCCAACGCTCCTCACCGAAGAATTCCTCTCCATCTCCCCAGGCGTCGGCGACACCATCGAAGATTGCCGGTGAAGCTTTCGATAGTCCAATGATCGGCTGTTCCTCATCATGATCTGGTTTTTTGAGCTGCTCGATCTTGTCACCGAGCTTTGTAACTCGGAAAGCGACTCGGACCGCCTTCGAAAAGATGGTTGCTTATTCTTGTGAGAATCGTTAGTGTTTCGAGGAGCCTTGGGGACTTCGGTCATGTGTTGTTTGAAGGGTATGAGTTTCCCGCAGACGATGATGTCTTCGGCGGAACACATGAAGCTGTCGGAGCTGATGTCGCTGAAGAACTCAAATAACTGAGGAGCCTTGGGGACTTCGGTCATGTGTTGTTTGAAGGGTATGAGTTTCCCGCAGACGATGATGTCTTCGGCGGAACACATGAAGCTGTCGGAGCTGATGTCGCTGAAGAACTCGAATAACTGATCGGAGGAGGAACGACGAGCTTGTAGGTGCTTAGACGACATGTCGTGGAATTCGTGGACTTGGTCATGGGTATTGTCTAGTGGAAGGTCGCATAGAGAGAGTGCCTCTTCTGCATCTTCTTCTTCTTCTGATTTGTCTTGGTAATGGAGATGGTCAATGTAATTATCGTCTTCCATTTTTGATGAGTTGATGAAGGAAATGAAGAAAAGGGTATGGGGGGTTTGGAGAAGAATGGGTTTGTGTGTTGAAGAATGGCTTCTATATATTTCGAAGAGACCAAAGGGAATATATACATAAAAGGGTACAATATTAAGAGAGAGAGAGAGAGAGAGAGGGGAAGGTGTTATGTCGATGATTTCTTGGAATATTAATTCTAGATTTAACTTTTTTGTTTGGAGTTTTTATAAAGCGACATGATATTTGGAGTCTTATAGTCTTCTAGAAGAGAAGAGAAAAAGAGAGAAAAAAGATAGAAAAGGGCATTTCTCTATAAATAATTTTTTTTTAAAAACCCAAAAACAAAGTGAGAGAGAGAGAGTGACTGAAAAGAGATGAGTCCAGAAAAAAGAAGGGAGACCTCAAAGGGTAAGAGACTTAGCAAAGGGAAAAGAGATACTTGACTTTCCCGTCCATTAAAAAAGTTAGCGGAAGTTTCTGGGTACCTTGCACTTGCAGCCGTCGTTAGGTCGTATGGGTGGTGGTTATTGGTTGAAGTCACTTTTGTATATGACATTTGTTGGGCGGCTACAAAATCCCCAAATGACATGATAAGGATTAGCTAACGATGACAATTAAGGTAAATGTATAACTGAAATTTATAATCAAACAGAATTAGTTAAAAACAATAATAATACGTCGCGTTAGCTAATGTAGAATAAAACTAACATGATTTTGACACAACAAACTTATCTAACTCGTATTGAATGAAGACTAATTAACTTTTTTCATTTTTTGATATGGTATTTTACGACTTCTCGTTGAGTTATAGAATTATGTGTTATTTTTTGGTATATTAAGACCACATCGATTTTCTTTTCCTTTTTTTTTTAATTTATAAAGAGTGCATGGTTAAAAACTAGGGAGCTTCACTAATATACCAAAAATAGGAGCTTAAATTATATTAAAAAAACTGCCAAACTAGAGCTGAGTTAAGTGCACTAAGAATTGCACTCCAAAAAATCTCTCTCGAGCGACAAGCGAAGAAACCCTAGGAGTCATTCCCGCCTTTGGGGTCAGTGGCTTCCCATCCCCCCTCCATTATGCTCCTCTCACCTTCCTTGCCACTGTTTTCCTCTTGCAAATTTCTTCTTCTTGTTTTTTTGTTTTGTTTTTCTTTTTTGCAGACTTGGTTATTACTGGCTCTAATTCTATTGATTTTCACATCAAAGTGTGTAGCAGAGGGTGGAGGAGAGTTAGAACTAGAAGCTTCATATCTAGTCTAGGGTTTATTCCCCGTCGAATTTTCAGTATTCTCTCGTGCCTTGGCAGACCATGATGCTCTTCTCTACTCTTGCAAAATCTGGTTGTCTGTGTTATGGATCTGGATGCCTTTGGTTATGCATCATTTGTACAGCGAAGTGTTGATGCTCCTTTAGTCGATGTTGTTTGGTTTCTTAGATTTGGTGTAGTTTGTTATTAAAGTCCACAAACTCTATGAGTTGTCTGGTTTTCTCTTGTAATTCCCAGAAATTTTGTTAAATTTGTTGAGCGGTCTAGTTTCTCTAGGAGAGTTATGCCGGTTAGCATCCTTGATGTAAATTTGTTGTCTGGTTTTCTCGTCACTCAGGAAGCTTTACCCATATCCATCGTATTACTAATCAAGATAGCTTTCTATGTACTTTTTCAATTGATCTAATAAACTACTCTCGCTTCTTTGGTATATTATAAATAAATAAAAACAACCTAGAGTTGAGTAATATGATACGATTAATTGAATAGCTAGGTTGAGTTTAGAGTTTATTTAGTATTCAACATGGATACGAAATGACAAGATTTAAATGGGACACAATGTGACTCAGCTATCACTCGTGCCACTGCCATCAATATGCCTATATCTAAAAGCATTGGGCAATCTCCAATATTGGGTTATTATTTTGCTTTTCCATCGAACACCCCCACCACCTACAACTCTTGAACATGACTTGTAGGGTGAGATGTAACTATCGCTTCCCCTATTATCTAATTCGAGAATATTGTACATTGATTTGTTTCAAAACACCTATCAAACGTTCGTTTTTTTCCTTACAGATCGAATATGGAATTTGAGAGATGTCAAAACAAAACAAAAAAGAATTGGGGAGATGCTTGCTATCATTTGCACCTATACGACCTACCTATGTTTAGGGCTTTTATATGCATATAAGACAAGTCCAAAATATAATTAATCCATCATAACATAAATTTAAATATTCCAAATCAAATCCTAAATCATATTGGAAACGTTATACATGATCACATATTCATATCCATATTACTATTTTCAAAATTTTCAACTCCTTATTTACTTTTATTTGTTAGAAATAAATGAGATTCAAAATGATCATACATATTAATAAACGAAATACTGCTTATATCAGTTGAGATCCACAAATTTGATACATGCATGCTCCTTTTCTTGATCCTTTTATCTTTTTATGAGGTTGGGGGCTGGTGGTGATAGACTTTAAGAATATCCATCTTTTAAATTAATCTAAACCATGGAGGAGGGGATTCGAACTCGAGTGTAAAGTAGGGAGCACATCCGCTCTAACCAATTTGGCTAAGCCCATGTCTACAATGGAAAAAGAAGAAGAAGAAAAGAATTCAGCTTTATTACCATTGTTTCTGGATACTCAACAAAGAATTTTTGTGTGATGGACAAGGATTGGTATTTTAAATACTAACATTTGGAACCACAACTTGGATTATTCTTTAATTATGGCTCAAGCAAAAGGGACGTAAGAGGTATATTGTGAATAATGTGGAAAATGTCGTTCAATGAGGAATTACGGCACGATAATATAATCTATACACCCATACGAAGAAAATAATTCATGGTAATTAATATAAGGGGCAGGTATTTCGAAAGAGACTTATTCATATATATATATATATGAATGTTTATTAGGATCTCCAGCTTTTTACATATATATGCTATTTTCAGTTATAAAGATTTCGGCGTCAACTCCTTGATCAAGATTTGCTATAAAAAATTTACTTGATCAAAATCAATGGGTCATGATGACCCATCCAATATCCCTAATAGGGTTTTGTATGTAGGTCAACAACGGAGATGATAATGAGCCAATGACAAAGGAGAAATTCTTAGTTTAACATTCATGCTAACTCAAAGTTGAATAGTCTCCTCTTAATACACAAATTTATAAGTTAATATTAGTTGACTTGTCACATATACATGACAATTCTTATTCGTTGTATGAGATTCACAGTGAGCGCGAAAGATAAACAAATGAAATACTATCCCATCAGTTGAAATTTAAGAAGTTAAAATATCAATCAGTGCCCAGATAATTATTATTGGTTGAATAATTGAATCATGAGAGCTACAATCGCCCAAGTCTTCTTGAGAAACCCAGGGCCGCCCCTGACTTTTGGGTGGCCCTAGGCGATAAACTAAATGAGGCCCCTTCCCGTAATATACAATTGCGAAAAAACAACAAATAAAATGATTTTATGTAGAGCGTAGAGTGTAAATAAAAAAGGTAGCATGCATTAAAACTAATATCATGAAGGAAATTACAAATTTACCAACCAACATTCCAGCAACCAAAAATGGGAACATGTCAAGATACATTAAAACTAAGTTTTTGTTCAAAATACTAAACCATTTCCCTTAAGATTGCCACTCCGTTCCTCCACCTAATTCATGTACATTTGCAATGATAAGATACATGCAATTCAATCAAGTATTCATAAATCTGATTACCACTCCGTATCTCTCTGTGTTTTGTTCCTATTGGAAATTGAAACAATAGTTTGCTGGGTAGGAACAAATATAAAGAAAAAATTATAAATCTGATTACCTTTTCAATTTCTCATGCTCCTCCCCTCTTGGTCACCATCAATCTCAAAGACAATTTGTGAGCTTTTTAGTGTGAGATTGAAACTTAGGGTTACAATATGATATGAGAAAAGAGGGATGAGAGAAACTGAAAATAAAGGATATGAATTGAAGGGAGATGGGGAAAACATAGGAAAAATATGATGGTGGATTATTAAGAGATCAGTAGATTAAATAGAGTTCCATGGAGAAATAACTAGGAGAGGGGCTGTTGCTCTTGCTGGCTGCGTAGCGTAGGAAACGAAGAGCTTCTGGATGGGAAGAGGAATAGCCTTCCTCATTCAATTACATCGCTGACTGTTTTTTTTTTAAATATTTTTTTTTAAGTTTGACAATAATATATATATATAATATAAAAAAATTTGGGGCCCCCTTAATTGGAGGCCCATGGCCAAGGCCCTTCTTGCCTACCCCCAGGGCCGGCCCTGGATTCAGGATCCAAGGAACGGTGGTACACAAAGCATCAACAAGTTTTTGTAGCTTTGTACTTCTTTTGATCATACAGAAAATTTCACTTTCATCCTACAACTGCTTAAAAACCAAACCTTGTTATTGGCAATACCATAGAAACTCCAATGATAGGACAACTTCATCATTTCCTTCCACTGAACACAGACACCAAGTCAGCAAATTTGTATTTGTTCCTTCTGCTCCATGTCTTCAGTGGGAAGAGAGAAGAGAATAAGGCGGGAAACAGGGAGAGCAATTGAATTAGATGAATTAAGAGTCTCATGATCTGTTCTTCTATGGACCTAACTTGTGCTTCACTGCTTCGGCTTCCCAATCTCAAGCTCAAATTTGCAGCTAAATTTTTTCAATTTTGGGTTTAAGACTTTCAGTCAATCACAGTGTTTGAAAAATTGGCCTAGGTGGGCGGCTAGGAGGCTAGGTGGTCGCTAGGCGGGTTGGGCCTTTTTTTGATGCCGAACCCGGAGGACGAAGCAGTGACTGCGAGTGCAAGTTCCGTCCTCTGCGAGTGCAATGTTGGTAGGAATATATTTAAAAAGTATAGTCGGCTATACTCCACAGGATTCGTCCCGATTTCAGAGGAATTCGGGGCGGGTCCTGTCATGTAATAATTCCTAAAAGAGTCAGTTATTATGTATGTGTGATAGAGATCCTCAAGAATGAAGAATGGGAGCCGATTTTCAAGCATCCACACATGTTAGGCTGTACATTGATCGGTGCATATTTACATATCATTTTGTACCCTTCTAGCTTATGATTTGGTTATGTTTTTGAGTTAAACTTGTGCTTTTAATCCTTTTTGTGTTTATCTTTCAGTTCATTGAGCTTTAGGTAATAATGAGGGCTTTGGATAGTAAATGATGCAATCCATGCATGTTAGGGCCTAATTTGGATGAATGGATGAAGAGCTTAAAGACAAACTCAATTTTGGCTACAGTCCCCTGCCAGCCCAGTTTCGTAGGTCATATTGCAAGCTTTGTTTCAGCAACCTACATAGCTCGGATGAGGCCACATTCTTCATGAAAGTTGCTCCAATTGGTGTGTACTATAACATATCCAAAATTCAGCCCCATTGGATAAATATGGAGTCTGTTACCTAGCAAACACAGAGCCATACTTAATTCAGATTTTCAGCTTCCTTAGGCCTATATATAGTGAGGTTTCCCAAGCTTGTAAACACACCGGGCATCTTAAATCATTCAAGAAGAAAATAGGTATGCATGCATGGGGTTTGAATTAGGCCCAAGCCAACATAAAAAAGATCCATGTCCACCCATCGGGCTCTAGGCAACATAAAATAAACCCTTAGTTTTGATGTTTCAAAATTAAAGGGGCGTTTGATATCCTATTCAAATAAGGAACTCAAAAACTCTGATTTTTCTTAAAACAAGGAGTTCTTAAATCTATTTTTAAAATTCAAAAACTTGTTTGGTATGCAACTTGGAAACTATTTACAAATCTTAAAAATTTGAGAACTTGTGGGTTGTTAGAAAAAAATTGAAAAAACAATTATTTTTTGTTTTTAATAATTGGGATGTTTTTTAGTTGTTATTGAGTTTGAGTTTTTAAAAATAGGGCTACCAAACAGGTTTTCTTTGTTTTGCACTCAAATTCTATTTTTGAGTTTAAAAAATTGGATTCAAGTTGAATACCAAACAAACCATTTTCTTGCATAGAAGGGTGAGCAGATGCACCTACCCACAATGCATCGTTTTTTTTCTTATATACAAAGTTTTTGTTGGACACAGTTTCTTATTCTCATAATCTTTTTCGAAGTATTTAAATTTTAATTGGCTATTGCTGTTTTATGTATGTGTGTGCCCCCTTAAAATGAATTAATTGTGTTTTGAAAAAATTTCTTCAATGAGGGCAATTTTAGCTTATTCAAAAACACATCCATAAGGGCCGTTTGCTTTATAGATACGTAGAGATTATTATAAGCCCAAATACTAGGCTGAAAGGTCAAGCCCACATTGATGACAATCCAATTTACTAAGAGCCCGATTGAGATTATTTTTATATGAAGCACTTATGCTCATAAGCAATTTTTTTAAGCAGTGATTCGATTAGAATAATGCCGAAATTTCTATTAAAAATCAAAGGATTGAGATTGGATTAAGTCTATCGCATTAGAGTTATCTCTAAGAGTTTCTTGATGGGCAAGACTCCCAAAGAGATGCTTATAAATAGAAAGCTCCCTCCTATAGCTGAGACACTTAAGCTTTACGAAATTTCACCCATCTAGAATTATTGCTATAAGGCTTAAGGAGAAGAGAAGATCTCTCTTTTGTTCTTTGCTATGTTTTCAACATCATCGCCATGTGTGAGTCAGGTTAGTGTTTGATGTGTTATTACTAGACATAATAACATGCAAAACCTCTTTTTGGCGCAAATGACACGAATGACAATTTTGATAAAACTTTGCTAGTAATTTTTGGGTGAGATCATATTCATTCATTCATGGTATAACACGTGTATTTTCAAATGCAAACTGATAATATAAACTCATTATTCAGTCACATTATAACACGCTGATTAATATCACGTGCTTGAAACTTGGAGATAACTAATTGCTTATCAACTTTTTAACTGCCTTTACAAGTGGAATTTGTGGCAGACGATAAAACGACCACCCGGTCCGGCCCATATGGATGCTTTGGAAGTTGGATCCAGTTCCAACTCTATGTTAAGACTTTGCCAACGACTAGCTTTCCCAAATCCTATTGCTCCTCCACCACGTTCCTCTGTGCATTCTTCTTCATCTTCCTCCAAAAACTATCCATTTTTGCGCACAAGCCCAGAAATTTCAAGACTCCATTTTGCAATGGCAAATCCATCTCAAGCTGTCTCGAGCAAAGGACCAATCACTCATGTCATCTTCGATATGGACGGCCTCTTACTCGGTAATTTTATCAAACACTTTCCGTGCATTGTCTCTCTTTACAATCGGTTTGTGTATCGTCTTCGTTTATCTGTAGTTGGGCTCTTGCCACGTATGTTACACTACCACATAACAAGTTATTGCTAATGGTTTTCAGATTTTCACTTGGTTTTTGTTTTTGATAATTCTGTGGACCAATTTTAGTATTGTATCTCTTTTTTTGTTGTTTTAAGTACGGGCTGCTGTAGTTTTGGATTCTTTCTGCTCTTGCATACTCTGCTGAGCTTGGCCATAGAAACTATATTGGTTGAAGTAGAACAAATATGTTGCTGGAGCTTCGAACATTTGCAACTATTTTTGCTCAGGAATTTTTAATCTGTGGTTGCTAATAATTAATGACACAACAATTTTTCATGTTGTTTTTTATTGATGAGTTATCAAATAGCTTGGTTGTTAAGTTGGAGGATTATGGTTTATGCCCAGATTCTAGGAATGAAACTGCTGATCTGATATGATTTTTGCTGATTCAGACACAGAGAAGTTCTATACTGAAGTCCAGGAAATTATACTGGCTAGGTATAATAAAACTTTTGATTGGTCTCTGAAAGCCAAAATGATGGGGAAGAAAGCAATAGAAGCTTCTCGGGTCTTTGTTGAAGAGACTGGAATTAGTGACACCCTTACTGCTGAGGACTTTCTAGTTGAAAGAGAGGCAAAGCTGCAGAGTATGTTTCCGACAAGCGAGCTTATGCCAGGTACCATTGTTTGAGTACTGTGAAGCACAGATATTTGCTTGCACATGCCTGCTTCTATTCGACTTCTATTTGTACTCCTTATGCTCTATCAAATACCCATTTTAAATTTAATCGTACCCAGTTTAGCTTTCTATTTGAACATGGCGAATATCGTTAGTATACAGCATGGTTTTGCTAGTTTTAATTTATCTTTTTCTATGCTAAATTGTAGGGGCTAGCCGCTTGATCAGGCATCTTCATGAGAAAGGAATACCGTTTGCCTTAGCAACAGGGTATAGTTCCTTTATTTATGTTTTCATTTTGTACTTCTAACCAGTTTTACCAAATGCAGATCTAGAGCAGTTTGTTTATAGCATGTTCATTAACTTCAAACCTTTCAACCTTTTTGAGTCGTCATAATTTATACTGAGAAAATCACAAAGACTGGCACAAGCATTACTTGTTTATAAATATATCTTGCAGTTCTCATAAGCGGCACTTTGAATTGAAAACACAACGCCATGGTGAACTTTTTTCATTGATGCATCATGTTGTCCTTGGCGATGATCCAGAAGTTAAACAAGGGAAGCCCTCTCCGGATATATTCCTTGCAGCAGCCAAAAGATTTGAGGTATAACCATCTCAGATGTGCTCCTTTGTTATATTAGTTTTCTGACCCCTGAAATGCTCGCCACATCAGCGTGGCGTCCCAAAATGACTAGTCACTGATGGGGTTTTCTGTAATCAATTTTATAGCCCATTTGAATAAACGCACAACCAATGTATTACTGTGCACTTGTTTACACAACTTATACACAAACAAAATTAGGATATCAAAATATTCGCATGATTTGATTGTCACAGCAACGAGATGGTTATGACATTAGGTTATGATAGTTATGGGAATATCTATTCAGCATGGGCCATACTATTATTGCACCTTTACTCATTAGTATTTTCAGTCAACATCAGGAGTGATTATGTAAAAGTGACTGATGACAAGATTTGTGTAAACAGGGTGCCCCAATTGATCCAAAGAAAATTCTGGTGTTTGAAGATGCACCCGCTGGAGTTCTTGCAGCTAAAAATGCTGGGATGTAAGTGCTATAATTTGAAATTTTTTCTTGTGTAAAATTTCAGTTATCATATCATATAGGGTAAACTGTCGATTTTACCAAGTGTCAAATCGGGGTCTAAACTTCTTATTTTTTCAGCCAGTTTGTGTTAAAAACTTTTTAAATAGGTGAATGTGGGGTTTACCATCGACTTTTAGGATTCCATCCAAATTTCTGCCCAAAAATGCACGTGAGGCACTTTTTTCGGACAATTTTGACATTATATGAGATAAAACAATAATTTTAAATTTTAATTTTAAAAAGTTCAAATTAGAAAACAGACAAAAAAAGGGGGGGAAAACCACCCCAACCTCACAGTTCACCCCTCCTCCCATGACCAAGCAGCTCGCCCCTCCCCCTCTTCCCTCCCCGAAACAAAGAAATAATAGGAAGAACAAACCAATAAACCAAATTCACTGACTAACATAAAATAAATTTGTGCAATGCCCATATGTCCGAAGACTGAAGAGAGATTCTTAGCTGGTACTTGGCAAACTCTCTTAAGTTGGTTCTTTCTGAAATGGGAAACAAAAAGTACAAATCACAAAAATATGGATTAAATAACGAAATTTTCAGGTGGGATTCTCCCAAAATTCAGTACTTTTGTAGTTACAAACAAAATCAAAGAGGGAAATTGTACTGTGTTTAGGTTAGGATCATGGGGTGGTGGTCAAAACGAGAATGAGATGATGGCCTGGACTGCTGTTTTTTCTGTTGCTAGTGTTGATGTTTCTTGCAATGTGTTTAATCTTTGGGTACAATGAGGGATGAGAGAAAACTCAGAGAAGAGATATCGGATGTTGTAATTTATGGACAGGCTGAGATTTGGGGAAGAAAGGCTTCCACAGCTCATGCTATTCCTCTATGAAATTTCTGGATTCAATGGGATTTGGAAGAGGGCTTGTAGATGTTGTTGCCCAGGCTATTGAGTAGTAGTGCAAAAGGAAGGAGTTGCAGCATGAGCTGCGGGGAAAATGGGTGACGGAGGAGCTGGGCCGTTTTTCTTTTTTTCTTTTTCCTTTTCAAATCCTAATTTTTTTTATTTTTGAATTATTATTTTACCATAAACTGACTAAATTGCCATTAAAAAGTGACTCACATGCCCAGCACGTGACATCTCTTTTGAACGCAAATTGGATGGAGCTTACAAAATCTGACGGTTGGCCTCAAATTGGTGATTTTAAAAAGTTAGTAATTCAAATTGGCTGAAAAAGAAAAGTTTTATGCCCCAATTTGATACTTGGGTAAAAGTCAGGGGGTAAAACGGCAGTTTACCTATCATAATAATTCACTTTCTCATCATATTTGCCAAATTTTGGAAAAATCTCCAAATTTGATTCAGATGTTGAAGGTTGATTGATAATGTCAGTGCAAAAATTAAAAACAAGTTGTTAAGTCAATGATATTATTGCTATAGACCTGTGTACGTTTGCTGGTTTGGTTGCCAGACATCAAAAGGACACCTATTGGCTAAATGCTTGGTAAACAGTAGGTGACATTCTTATCTGTCTGTAATTATCTAGGCATTAATAATTTCACAAATGAAAGAATGTGATAAATGTTTATCTTTTATAGAATAGAACATTGAATATATAAAGAATTTTTTAGCAAGACAGTGGGGGATTTGTTTTGAAGTATTGCAAAGTGGACTTGTCTACTTTGGAGAAAACTAAATATTAGTATGATTGAATACAATCGTTAAAGAAGGACAATGAAGTTTACAAACTAAATGTGAAATATAGTAGTACATGTCTAGAGTTTAGCCTGAAGATCTGATTATGCCACTATAACATCCTCCTTCAAACCAAAGGGGGGTTGAGCCTACATGCTTGTGCCCCCAGCCACTGATCATATTGCCATGAAACCAAATAACTTGAGCCATAGGCAGAATTGGATTGCAGTCTTGTAGGCTTAACCACTAATGGAAGGGCTAGAAACGTTTCCTAACGTCTTTGAATAAGGCCTTCTTTCCTTTGGCACAGAAATGAGTTTTTGATTCTTAACCGTTTGAATCAGTAATGGATGGGTAATATGCATTCAGAAATGTAAGGACATAATGAATCTGTAGTACTGAAATGAATGCTTTAAAGTAGAGAAGTTCTGCTTGCAAACAAAATTCAAAATATGCATTTGTTGCTTGTTCTCGATTGAACCGGAAAGGACCCTGCACCAAATAGGTAATATGCCTTCTCTACTAGTGCCCTACCTTGAGTCACCTCTTCATTAGAATCTAATGATTTTTATGGCTTGTACTTGGTGGCATCCCAACTTAATGACCTCCAATAGAGGTCGTCTGACCTTTATGTTGTTTTGAATATTTGTTCTCCGCTTTTGTGCTGCAACACTGAACTGTCTACGGTATCTGCTTGCCAATATTATATTTATAACATCTACAAAACACCGACTTTTTGATTCAATTGAACATTTTGAGTTGGGTTGCTAATATTTTAATCACCCTCTTTGCAGGTCGGTTGTCATGGTTCCAGATCCAAGGCTGGACAGCTGTTTTTATGATATTGCAGACCAAGTTCTGAAATCCCTGTTGGATTTAAACCCAAACGATTGGGGTCTTCCTCCATTTGAAAATCCAGCGAGCTAAACTATGCTTTGTGGCACATTTATGCTGCAATAGGGAAACAACAAGCAACTTTGATTGATTAGAATTGAAGGCACACCTTGATGGTTTTTGCCAGAATATCATTATTACGTTATTCTAAAACTGGTCAGCCACTTCAAACAGTGATTATTGAATTTTCTGTTTAAAAATCCTTGCTGTTTCTTATTAGTAGCTTTACATGTTAGAGCTTTTGACAGATGATACATTAGTACACCTGCATCAACAGCATTATTTTGAGAAATTATTTCGTACAACGCTTCGCAGCGTTTTGGTTAGGAGTAGAATTGCTGAAATAAAATATTGATATTCTGCAAACCTTTTGTAATACTTTAGGTAAGTTGTAAATTAAGACCAATTCGCTAAAAGGAAATTCAGAGGTTATGAATGCAATTGTCACTTAACAATGTAAGTTTGGTAGAGGATTAAGTGGGCTTTTCTCTTATATCATAGAAGTGAATGTTTAGCTTTAGACATATTATGTGTATGGGGTTCTTCTTGAAGTTGTTGCAACAACAAGATGATTAAGTTGAGGCGTGATTGAACATGATAGATGGTCAGGATTGATCAAGAGGATTGTTGAAAATGATAGGCTAAATTTGGGAGTATATAAGTGGGATATTTGTTCATCTTAAATTTGCTTGATTAAAATAGAACCTTACATAATGAATATTTGTGTAAACCCCCCTCCCCCAATTGTTTGTACTAAAAAAATAGAACCCTACACATGGACTCCATTGAAGAGGCTCATGTTGCCATTGTGGAAGTTGGTTGAAATAGTTTGCGTTGGAGCATAGATTATGTACTTGTTTGAGAAGTATGACATTTTTTTCGCTTTTCAAAATGACAGTGGATGGGGGTGCTTGTAAGAAATCACTTCGACGATTAGGTTAGTGTTTATTCAGAAAAATTCCAATAAAATATAGAATAATGTGATACCCTTCTTTCTGTGTTTGTGGGTTAATTGGTCTTTTATATGCATTGAAATCTTGAACTCCAAGTCTCATATTCCTTATTTCTCTCCATGTTCCATGGTAGTGAATATCATATCATGTTTTTTGATTGTATCTCCACTCCCACAAGTTTAGGATGCATGGAAGTTGCTTGTTACTTGAGGCTTAATTTTTGCTCACATTTACTTGAATTCAATTATGGTGATTAATTTGGGGATAATGTCAATGCATGATGCAAGGTACATGTCAGCCTCCAACAAGCATCAATTTTTTATTTTTATTTTTTAATCCAGAAAAGATTGACAACCATGATTCATGATTTCTTTTATATGGTTTTTCACTGATTTTAAATTAAATTGGTGGTTGAGCGTTTAAATTGAGGCTTTTAGGACCCAGGTTGGGCCACACATTTAAATGCCTACATTCTTGGTGGTTGCTACCACTGAGTCACTGACTGGTTGTAAGCTGTACAATCCTTAAATGGATTTGATGCTGAATTTCGCTGTCATGCAAAGCCTTAATGTCAAAGGTCGTCAGGAAGCACAGGGTTTTGCCCTATTTGGGATTAGATGAGCACCATATTTGTAGACAACATTATGCCTTTGGATTTAGCAAAAATTATATCCAGTGATTAATTTTAGGGTTAGCTACATAAACTTTGGAGGTCATTTTAAATTGGATACTCAACAAACTCACAAATTCATGAAAACTCTACACCCAAGTACATCAGTTAGTCTTTGACCCCCAAAAAAAAAAAACGTAACCCTAAAATTTGGAGGGGTTTCAAGTAGGTAACCCTTAATTTCATCTATCTCATTCTCTCAAACAATTTAATCATCATAAAATTTGATTTTCTTCAATATGGTAGTATTTTTCTTCTCAAGTTTGAACCCTCCCTTTAATTTACAAAAATAAAAATAAAAATAAAATAACACAAAACAAAATAAGCAAGTGAATCAATCTCTCTAGTTTAGTCAGATAAATCACGCTCAGAGTTAGGGCTAGCAATCGATCATGTCATGTCAGGATTATAAACGTGTCAAAAATGCTCAACTCAAACTCGACTCATTTAATAAACGTGTCGTATCTAGTTCAAGTCATGTTAAACAGGTTTTTAAACTTGTTAGCTGGTTAATAACATGTTTAACAAATTATTAGGATTGCTATATTTGATTTCTTATCATAATTTAACAAAAAAATAATTCTTATCATAATCAAATTATAATTTTTTTTTTTCTAAAGCCCTGCAATAAATTGACTTTAATTGATGACATGCATCTAGTTTATATTCTCCCAGATGTGTGCATCATCATGGCCCATACAACTTACAAGAATCACTTGGATAATTGAGTATTGGGAATAAGTAAAAATAAATAAAAAGAAGGAATTAAAAAACAACAAAGACCTACATCTCAAATTCACAAGGTCATAAAAAAACAAGTAAAAAACTTGAATTTGGATAATTTAATCAAGTAATTGCACTTTTGCAATTTTTTTTTTTATATATAAAAAAAATAGTGATTATATTTTGCCTCTCTGTATGTATGATGATTGAGGAAGAGAAATTCCAAAAATGAAGAAAATGAAGAAGAACTAAATAAACGAGTTATGTGTATTTCACAGGTTGACACAACCCGTTTAATAAACAAGTTATATATGTATTTTATTAAACGGGTCATGGTTGATTGACTCAAAAATTTAATCATGCGGATTAAATGGCTAATTTTTTGTGTGGGTTGAGTCGTGTATTGCATCAGTATCGGAAATTGCCACCACTACTTTGAGTGTTAATGCATGTGAATGATTTTAAATACAGAATATGAAACCACCAGCCCTTTTGGTTTGTTTTTCTTATTACAACACAATGCCCCTGTTTGATACAAACTTTGTATCCTTCGCATTTTCAATTGTTTAATTTTGTTCCCCACCAAAGACACCATTGATGTCGATGATGCCACTTGTTGGATTTGATTGAGAATTTAAGATCATTTAGGGCTCGTTTGGTACACTGGATTGGCTTGGACTGGCTTGGACTAAATTTAGTACCATGTTTGTTTTATCTAATCCTAGTCTTAGATGGGATTGCTAATACCGGGCCCACCAAAAACACCTCCTTAGGAGGGGACTACTAATCCCATGTGAAAAGGGAGGATTAGCTAGTCCCAATGCTCACCAATGTATAAAATGCATATATTATATTGTAAAATTAATAACATATATTATTATTATTAAACTTACTTACACATATACTATAATGTACATATATATATATATATATATACATAAATATATAATATATGTATATATGTATATATATACATACACATATATATGTATATATATATACATACACATATATGTGTATATATATACATACACATATATACATAAAT